>OX411793.1:11912500-12512500 GCA_948252455.1 Acleris cristana
TTATCTATACGTCAGGATTTTTTTCAGAATTTTTGATTAATAAACTTCGGAGATAAGGAGGGGGGGAACAGTCATTTTTTGTACATTTTTGGCTATTAGGAAATTAAAAAAAAAAAATAGTTTTGAAATGTGCAGATTAAGACCTTTCATATGACACCCCATTTGCTATAATCGAACCACTTTCATTTTTGAACCCCCCATTCTAGACCCCTTTTCAATTATTAATAAAATTAATTTCATATTTTTTTTACTACAAATAGATGCGGGCAAGCAAGTTGTACAACTATGCCAAATTTCAAGTTGATAGCATCTGTAGTTGCTGAGAAAACCTGCTGTGACATACAGACAGACAGACAGACAGACAGACAGACAGACAACGAAGTCTCACCATAAGGGTTCCTTTGTACCATACCATTTTTGGTACGGAACCCTAAAAAGGAACCCTTATTGGATCATTCGTGCGTCTGTCCGTCCGTCTGTCACAGCCAATTTGCTCCGAAACTACTGGACCGATTGAGTTGAAATTTGGTACACATTATGTAAATTGATGACCCAAACACAGATGTGAAAAGTTTTTTTTTTATCAAATAAGAGTCATTTTTGGGGAACAAATTAGAAAATGAAATAAAAAGTTTTGCAAACCTTACCGTGTCATACATCAAATGAAAGGGCTCGTTATAAGGATTTCAAACATATTTTGGTTGTTATACAATAACCAAAATATATTTGAAATAAATAGTTTTTCATGAAAGAAGACGAAAATTGAATACACCCCTGATATCCGAAACTACTGAGGCAAAAAATTTGAAAAAATAACAAAATATATTCATTGCTTGTAGATTACAGGAAAACCTATAAGAATTCAATCATTTGGAAATAAAGTGGTAAACTCAATATGATACGTTCACTTACGGGAAATTGAACGGAACCCTTTCCACGCGAGTTCAACTCGCACTTGGCCGGTTTTCATACACAAGTTTGTTTGTGTTTGTTTATTTGTTTGTGTCGTCACCGCACACCCTTGAGTCACAGAGCACTTAATCGCTGTTTATATTTTAGGTGTATTTTAGTTTTGCTCGTTTCTTTTTTCTATCTAAAAATTTTAGTTTTTAATTTTTTGTTTCTAGTCTATATACCAATACTGTTGCACGCACAGAACAGAAAAAACAGTAGAAGTGTGAAGTGGGTGTGTAACGTGTGGCCATCGTGTGGCATGGTTATGCGGAGTTCCGCGCAACCTAGCTCAGTTTGCCGCGACCGCTTGTGCGTGAAAATTGTGCGAATAATATTCCTAAAATAGGAAATAAATCCAGAAGCATGCCTTATTGTGCTATTTTGGAGTGTAAAAACGATAGCCGCACCAAAAACATTTTCCATGGTGGCGTTTTGTTTTATGATAGTTTGAGTATTGGCGACAACAGGTCTGATACTAAGCGAAGCTCATGCCACTTCCACTGTTTTTTCTATTCCGTGGTTGCACGCCTGCAATTGGTGCATGAACGGGAATGTGACTTCTATTTCTGCTAATGTATATATGTTATCTAATCTAATCTGCTAATCTGTATATGTTACTGTAGGTGTGTTTTTTATAAATCAATACATAGTATAAAACAAAGTCGCTTCCCGCTGTCTGTCTGTCTGTCCCTATGTATGCTTATATCTTAAAAACTACGCAACGGATTTTGATGCGGTTTTTTTTAATAGATAGAGTGATTCAAGAGGAAGGTTTTTATGTATAATAAATGCTGGTTTATTGTACGGGTGTTACAGAAAACTCAAATAAACCGAAGCGAAGCGAGGGCGGGTCGCTAGTAAATAAATAAAAGGAACGAGTGTTGTCTCTAAATTGTCTCTGTCACTCTGTGTACGGCGTTAAGGTAAAACCATATTTATTTTGACCAGGACCTCTATTCAACACGGTAAAAACGATATCTTTTTGGTCTGTTATCGTATTGTCACCGTTATTTACTTGACAGTAATGGCGTTCACCAAGCGAGAATAAGGTCTTATACCTAGATTAAATGCCGAATTTGTATATATACATTTATCTATAGATTTATCTCGGAGTAAGTCTTATTCCAGTTTGGTGAAATGCGACCTTAATAGGTACAATTTGCTACAAGTCTACTAGTGAAATGTACCGCATGGACTAATATTATTTCGTCTAGTGAGTTTCTAGAAATGGGCCCCTTACAGAGCTAGTCAATGTACCAAATATCGTTAGTAGTATTGCCCGCCAACTCTGCCAGTTTGGAGGCGTCGGCGGCACGCGCAACCCGTGTCTGTGTATTAAAAAAAGATGTTAGGTTAGAAACACAAGCGGGAAACTTTTGAGTGTTTTTTTTTAGTGTAGTGTAGTGATTTGATTGGTGAGTATTAAGTAGGAAACATTTTTAGGTTTAAGGAGTTGTTTCAAATAATTTGCGGTTTAAATGACGAAATAATATGACGGGAAATATTTTTTGATTTGTAAATTATTTGGTTTATTTGTAACAATATTTATTTGTTTTATTGGTCCTCTTTTTTTTGGTTTAGCAACGTTTTGTAGTTGTAAACGCTGCAACGGAAAGCTGAAAGTAAATATTTTATTATCTTACTGCTAGTGTAAATGCGGAAGTTTGGATGGATGTTTGTTACTCAATCACTCCAAAACGGCTGAATGGATCTGGATATTATTTTGCACAGTGATAGATTATAGTCAGAAAATACATGAAAATACTAAGAAAACTTTTTCGCGATCTGTATATACTTAGAACATACCTTTTGATATGTTTTATTGAACATCTTGAAAAGCTATAAAGCTTACAATATAAATAAAGCAGTAATAAAAGCTCCTAGCTTTGTTACCTACAATAATCCTCTTATAGGTACTGAAAAAAAAAAACTTGGTCGCTTCTAACAAGATTGTGATTGTTGTGCATAAGCGTCTTGATTCCATACGAGTCTAACCAGACATTAGATACCTACATCAAAAAAGATGTTATTTGAATCAGTTAACTTGCTGTTGTTACTATCAGCTTTGGTTGATGTAACTTATATCAAAAGTTTTGTGCTATTTTATATTTCAAATAAAAGAAAATATCTTTCGGTTGGCTTGATTTTTTTTGTGCAATAAAAAAAATCAAGCCAACCGAACCTTGTGTAAGATATTTTTATGGTGAAATTCGACAAAAAAGGCAAGTAATCCGAGAAATAATTAAGAATTTATATGTCAACTGAACTTGGAAAAGATTAGGAAAAAAGTAGTTTCAAAAAAACAGTAGACGATCTCACGGAAATTGACCTAGCACCAAACTAAGCTCTAAGCTTGTACTATGGGTATTACAAGACACGCATACCTAAAAAATAAAAATACCTAAGGAGATGGCACCAATGATGGACACTTTTAGCTGACAGGCACCTGAATGCACACTTCAATCTTAATTCAAATATCAACGTTCCTAAATTAATTGTTGCAAAACAAATGAATAACCCTTATCTTCTGTAAAATAAGAATCAAGTGTCCATTATTGGTACCTTGTCCATTACTGGTGCCATCCCCCTACTTAAATACATAGAAACCATCCAAGATCAAATATTCAGGGTAAGGGGAACGAGAAGACACATCAAAGCATTCGAATGCGAAGATGGAGCGGAATCCACTGATAATCATTCCAATCATATATATAATTATTGATTTGCCGTAGCTACACATATTCAGAAGTTTAGTAAAGAAAGAAATGTTTTATGTATGGTTTGAAGTAACACAATATTTTAATGGTTTCATAGAAAAAAAAAATCGCACATATCGCATTAATATTTGCTCATAATAAATCGAACTCAGGACTACTATCTTGAAAGCAGCGTCACTAACTAATCAGCCTAACGCACGGTGGAGGAAAATACCATTTTCACCTCAGCACCTCAAACAGGCAGGCTTTGCTGTTTAAAAATTCGATTAGATGCGAGGGAAACACAGAGAGCAAAATTCTTTTTTGCTGCGAGCGTGACACATAAATTATTGCCATTTTCAATTGGGTAATTTAAAAACAGAACCAACATTTAATAGGCACGCTACGATTTCGGAATAAATGTCCAAGCGTGAAAATTTGATTACAATTGAATTGGAAAGCAGAACGGACCCTAATCTCGGTCCCTTCGTGACCATTTTCAAATTAAAACGTCTGCCCTAGGGTACTCAAAGCTTTTTGTGTCATGAAATAATATGTCTGAGGGACTCGCCGGGGCGACGGCACGCTCGACAGATGTCCACTGTACGGTCCCTCAGAATATATTTCCCGTAGTTGTTAGTCATAATTTTATTTCAATTTATCAAGAGTTAAAAGAGCTATTGTACTTAGTACCGATTTCACCATACAATGTTAAATTTAATCAATGTTAATCGACTGTTAGTTCATACATTTTGACAGCTGTTCACGCTCTAATCGTCCGTTAAGTGGTTAACAGCGTTTGGTGAAATTGGTACTTAGGTACCTATATTTTCCTTAGGTTCTATCACATGCAATTTGAACACAAAAAAAACAAGTTTAAAAAACCCGACTGTTGCTAACGAATTTTAAATCGTTAGAAATCCTAAATGATCATTCAAAACGAAAAATGATGAAAGAAACCTATAGATTTTTAAATACCTATTCAATGATACCCCATTTGTCTTAGTTCGTGGGCTTTTCTTTTTATTTTACAATTATTAAGGATTAAGACAAATCGATTGACATAAGAATCATGAAAATCGGTCCACGCGTTTAGTTTCTAGAGCGCCACAAAGGAACAATCATACATACAAACATAATATAGGCTGATATTACATTACCATCCTCCTTCGGCAGTCGGTTAAAAAGTGGAAGATTGTCAATAAAGTTTGGCTTCCAACAAATTCCTCCTCGGATATCAAAGAAAACAAATTTACTGATATTAAATGGAGAATCTTTCCTAGACTTATTTTTATGGAAATACACCCAAAAACTACGTCGGTTATTATGTCACGGAATAATAATCGAATTTGTTTGGAAGATGGTTCTCTTGAACCACCGATCTCTCAAGCCACCGCAGAAAGATTTTCCAACAAACTGCAATAACATCCAGTATCATGCCTTTTGGCCGTAATCGTTTCCTTACTGCTTTTCTTCTGTAACTGTAAATTAAATATATCAGGATTTATTTCAGTACCATCGTGTAGAACCCTATAGGTTAGGTTAGTTTTTATAAATATCCTGAAATATTTACAGTTTCAGAAAAAAACCGGGTTGGGAAATAATACATTTTGCCAAACATATTTTTGCCAAAAGGCAGAGAACCAGAATGATTAAGTCAAAAAGGTGGCAACAAAATGTCCTCTCCAAGAGCTAAAACTCTTTATGCTGAAACAAAACATTGAGATTCCAGTGGTGCTACCACCATCTTATCCAAGCCAAGTACCTGTGTTCACATTGTTGTGTTTCATTGAGGGGATAAGACCATCAGTATAAATTCAGCATTCCGCCTTAGCCCTTAGGCCCTCCCGCTTTGGATATCGCATATTCGCAAAACATGATATTCTCAAATATATCATAAAAGCAAAACATCATATTCGAAAAACATGACATTCGCAAATCATCATCATAGTAGCAAAACATCACATTAGCAAAACATAATTATTAGTGCTTAAGACATGAATTAGACAGTGTCGACGGAGCTACCGCGGAGCTCCTAGATCTAGGTAATTTGGCCCTCCAGCGCCTACTGTAAATCTAACATAACCTAAACCTACCTACGATTCTATAGCCAAACCTGACTATTTGTAAATATCATGTTTTGCGAATATCGTGTTTTGCTTGTATGATGTTATGCGTATAATATGATGTTTTGCGAATATGATATTCACATATGAACGGCCCTCAGGGTTGGCCACGCATTTGCAGTCTTACGGTTGCAATCTTGAGACTGTAAATGTCTATGAGTCTCAGGTACCACTTACCGTCAGGTGGCCTGTGTGCTCGTTTGCCTTCTCCATGGAATTAAAGTTTTAAGTAATTTACAGTATGGTGATGGCACCAGTAATGGACACTTAACACTTAATTCAAATTTCATACGGTCCTAAATTGATTTATCCAAAACAAATGACTAACCCTTCTGTAAAACAACAATCAAGTGTCCATCATTGGTCCTTGTCCATTACTGGTTCCAACTGGTACCGTTACCCAAGCAGCTTTTTCCGGAATATTTTCTCGATTTAGATTTATTGTTACTTGAGCCCTTTTTACTAACAGGGACAGTATTTACATCAGGGTTGCGACCCGATCCTTGTTTCCGCAGAGGCGCGGCACCCCTAATCGAAGGAAAACAACCGAAGCGTAATTAGTAACAAACGACTTCGCAAACTAGGCGTATTAATGTCACAAAAACAAATCGAATTGACAACCAACACCTTTTACCCGACTGCGCGACGCAAAGGAGAGTAATGTGTTCATACCAAATATTTTGCAAACAACTATAACTTTTTCGTTATTTAGGAAAAAATAACATCATTATTGTTACAAGGTAGGCCTTTAGAGTCGTACCTAGTACTAAACAAAGCGACAAACTGCAATGTAGTCGTCGAAGCATTCTATACTCTATTGGTAACCACATAAAGTTATGCTTATAAATACTATTACTGTGCAGTTAGGCCCTTTTTTGGTGTTGTAAAGGACCCAGAATAGTGCAGAGTACACATTTATAATCATAATATTGTAAGGTACTTGACAGTATATCTTATTATCAACAAACAATGGTCATCCATCATGGAATACTATTAATCAAACAAAATAACTGTTTGCCTAATGGGACCGACAGCTTTAATTAGGGTGATGGCTCCAGTGTTGGACACTGTTAGCTGACAGGCACCAGTAATGGACAATTAAATCTTAATTCAAATTTCATACAGTCCTAAATTAATTGTTTCAAAACAAATGAATAACCCTTATCTTCTGTAAAATAAGAATCAAGTGTCCATCATAGGTACTTGTCAATTACTGGTTCCGTCACCCTAAATAGAGTAAAACCTCCGATATTTACAACTCAAACTCATAACGTTTGATAAAAACACACGGTAACATAACAGACATAGCAAAAAAAAAACAAGATAATGATGACCCTTAATTTCAGAGCTATAATTCTCAAACGATACGATACTTTTTTATTTTATAGGCAAAAATATACAAAAAATTACCGTCTCTTATCTTCGAAGTTTATGGATCAGAAAAAATCCTGATTTAAGATTGATGAAATTCCGTATAGATCCGACTCGCACTTGACCTGATTTTTATATGAAGAAAATAATAATTCAATCCTGACACCTTGTTATTTCAGTACAAATATGATTTTTATTCTTATCAAAAAAACTCCAGGAAGACAACAAATACATACGAATGAATTATGGGTATTATTTCATACGTTACCTACGTATCAAATTGGTAATCCCATAACACGTAACCTACCTACGTTTAAAATTGGTAAACCCATAATACGTCCGCTTTTGTCGTTTTCCTTTTTATTTAATAAGTGCCTATTGCAGTTTAATGCATTGTTTTCGTTAAAAAAACGTCAGAAGTAATCATAGAATATTGCAAACAAGACTTTTTTTTAAATAATTTGATATGAAACAAGATTACAATTATCAAATTGTTTATAAACAGCTGCATTTCTCATAGATTAAGTCTACTTAATTTCATGCCTTATCCAAAAAGATTAGAGTTTTTATTACAATAACTTCCCATTTTGACTTACAACATTTTGAATAAGCCAACAATTGCCGTTGCAATGTTAATGACGTTTCATTAAAGGTTAATTAGTTTAAAAAAACTGTTTGATGACAACACCATGTATAAGTAAAAACAAATAACATCGCCCAAAGAACTATCTTGAGGTGGATTCACAATGTACAGATATTCGCGATATGACTAATATAGCTGTACATCGCAGAATATAACATTCGCAAAACATCATACACGCATAAACGCATAACATCATACTAGCAAAACATCATAAACGCATAACATCAAACTAGCAAAACATCATATACGCATAACATCATACTAGCAAAACACGATATTCACAAAACATGATATTTACAAATAGTCGGGTTTGGTTATAGAATCGTACGTAGGTTTAGGTTATGTTAGATTTACAGTAGGCCCAGAGGACCCTGAAATAGGAGCTTCATTTCATATATATTACTTACTAAAAATGATGTTTTGCTCATGAGATGTTTTGCTATTATCATGATTATTTCGCTTGTATGATATTTTGAGTATTAATTATCATGTTTTTCGAATATGATATCAAACAACGGAGGGGGAAAAACAGGCCCTTAGGAATTTCTTATGCCATGGATCAGTTTCCTCGGCTGTAAGTACATAGTACGCGTTGTAAATCGGCCCTATTTTTAAACACGCCTGACGCACAGTTTTAAATCTCCAAACTTTGACGGGCAAATGTGTTTCGCGGCCATTGTTTGTTTTTTCTTGCATACCGCAGTGAAACTCTAAGTATTTATTGTACTGAAATAAAGATATAGGCAGTCATTAATTTGGTTGTTCGAGGAACTTTAAGAAGCTGAAAACTTTAATACAAAATGCGATAACGTTTCTCTACCCCTAAAACTACGATTTTTACGATTTTTGAATATGTTGTAGATATGAAAAGCTAGGTCTGTACGTTTTTCTTTTCAAGAAAATATTCCTTGAAAAGACAGGAAAAAAGAAAACGCACGAATCCAGTTTTTCATAGTAATGAAAACAAATTCAAAAATAGAAAATCGGACTTGATTAAGGGTGTAAGAAACGTTATGGGCTGGAGCTAAATTAGTATGGATTTTTTTGACAGCTATGCGATTGAAGCGTCTCTTCGCAATCCTGTTAAAGCCTGAGTGAGATTTGTAGGAAATTGGGCAATTGAAATTTTGAATTAATTTAGTATAAAGCAAAGAATTTAATCAACTTGAATTTATATTCAGACAAAGCGTGGTATGGCAAAACAAAGCTTTGTAGACAGGTCGACTACACAATTCAAATTTTGGCTAAAACTAATTGTTTTTGACATGGTAGGTATTATATTGTCAACGTTACGTAGCTCTTATTTATACCGTCTGTTGCTACGTCCAGGGTCGAACGAGTGAACGAGTGAATGCGGCGCAGCTTTTATATATAAACCGGCTAGTTTAAGTAGTCTCGTCAGAGCGTACAAGAAACATTTTTGCGCGTAAAAACCATTATCGTCTTTGACCAGTATAAAACAAAAATATAAAACAAATATCAGGGGACAATGTCACACCAATTGACCCAGTCCCATACTAAGCTCTAGGCTTGTACTATGGGTACTAGACAACGATAGAAATACTTATATAGAGAAATATATACTTAAATACATAGAAAACATTCATGACTCGGGAACAAATATTCGCGCTCATCACGCAAATATCTGCCCTTACCGGGATTTAAACCCAGGACCGCTAGATTCGTAGGCTTTTATCGCCTAGAATCTCGGCCATGGGCATTGACACGTTCTATAAAATGGTTTGGCCTCCCGAGTTTCCAGGTTTTCGCTTGATGACATTATGCCAAATATAAAAAGCACCCTATAACTATTTAGCCAAGGTTGAAATTACACTGTTACTAAAATACGAGGTTAGAGATACTCGTAAACCGAATACCTTTCTGGACGAGCCTGTGATGATGCGTGAATTGATTATGAACTTGATTACTCATTATCATAAAGTAAAAAATTGTTTGCAAAGCACGATCTTATAGGCTTAACCGGAAAGGAATTAAGGTCGTGTTGTCTCCATAGAAATTGTATTCGCTTAAGCTGTTTATACAGACTGTAAGAACGTTTGTTTCCCGGAAATTCCTTAAGTTTGTCATGGTGCTTGAGTGAAATGGAAGGTTGCAAATGTGTATGCTTACACGTACGTAGCTATGCAAATGCAAAGTGATTTAGCTTTTCATTTGTAACTAAAATAAAACTAGAGAAAGCTTTTTTAAGTCCTGAAAAAAAAGAGTCTTACGTTTTTACTTGTGAATCTGTGTTTTTGTGTATTTGTGTGCAGTTGAAATGAGAGCTCTAAGAAGTATGTGTGGAGTTAGGGTGATAGATAGATAGAGTAAGAAATAACGAGATTCGAGAACGATATAGATTGAAAGAAGATGTAGTGACTCAAAACGGAAAGGGTATGCTAAGATGGTTTGGTCATTTAGAAAGGATGGATGAAAGAAGAGTTACGAAAGAGATATGGCGAGAGAGAGTGAGCGGAGATGTTGGTAGGGGATGTCCTAAACGGACGTACGGTGATCAGATTCGCGATGTACTGAATAAGGGCCAAATCAAAAGGACCCGAAACCGACGTACGTGCATGAAGAGATTGATGAATGTAGAGGAAGCGAAAGTTGTATGTTTGGACCGGTGCACCTGGCGTTCCATAGTCTCTGCCTACCCCATTGGGAGACAGGCGTGAAGGTATGTGTGTATGTGTGTGTAATCAATAGGAAGTAATCTAGCTGATTTTACTAACGAAAAAGGTTTAATAGGGACAATATTATTGTTGTTGTTTTAAAACCTTTGTCAGATGGTTTAGTTAGGAACCGTTTTAGGAAAAGGGAACAATGAAGTATTTAAGTAATCTAGCGGTTTTCATGAGCGAAAAAGATTTGAGAGAAACAGTATTTTTGTTTTGGTTTTCTTACCTTTTCATCAGTGAAATATTTACTTTTTTGTAATGGATATTACTGATACAAATATTATACGAAATAGAAACAAAAATAACAAATGAACATACTTTACTTAAAACTACACTAGTCTACCAAACTGCTACCAGTGGGCATCTTTCCCTAAATACGATATAGATACAATTAAAAAATGACAGTACACACACGCACACATACACTAAACACTACACTACACTGTATAGCACTCCATTATGTCCTAAACGAGTTTTCTTCTTTACCAATTCTGTGCGAGTTCTACAAGGTAATATTTTGCGCCGTAGTCTGTAAAAGTTAGACATTATACACTGAAACTAGTAAAAATCGCTGAATATAGTACATAGGGGTTAAATCGATAGTTTTTGAGCTGTTCTTTCAGCCCTAGGCGGGTTAACGTCGATTTATGGGACATCCTGTATAATCTGATTGGTCCTAATATTGTTGTCCACAAATAGAGTAAATGAAATTCCTGCCCTTTTATGGAACACAATTATACTCTGTTGACCGCAATTCAGAGTTCCTTTCTCAATTCTGAGGAGAAAATGAATATTCCGTGTTTCTTAGAAATAATCTTTCTTCAAATTGAAAGCTATTTTATTATTCCCAAAGTTGTAAGGAATTAATTAACTTTTCTATACATTAACATTGAATTATAGTAAAGAGAAATTAGTTAAGAATTTGTAAAATTGAATAGCAAATCGATTGCCACTATTACTCCATGGATCAAATTAAGTCTGGTAATAGTTAAACCATAATAATCAATAAAAAAAAAATAGTTACTAAAGATGAATCCGCCAATGTCAGGGTTAAATTGGTTTATCAAGTCTAATGACCAGAGGGCTTATTGTCTAACGCACTCGCAATCACGATCGTTTTCATTTTCAAATCGAAGGCTTGTCTGCATACAAAATGAAAACAATTGCTCCACTTTGAAGCCGGTTGCGATTGTGAGTGCATTAGACAATAGCACCTTCGACCTCGGAATATACGGGGCAAAATTAAATGACAGCTAGGGATCGCCTATATCGATAAACTCAATTATCGATGCTTTTCCCGTATACTAGTGATCGCTCCAAGTTTTGTTTGTAAAAAAATTTTTTTATTGAAAGTATGCAAATGAAACAAAATAGCAACATAATTCTGGTTATTCTTTATTTTAAAGGATTTTTGAACCTTCACTCATCATCACATTCTTTTTTCCTCATTGTGTACTTCAGAATTACTGTCCCATTTACTATTGCTAAAATAAACGATCAGAATTTGTTCCAAATTTTCGGGCGTTAAACTTCTCCGTCTAAACTGGTGAATCTATTTCAGGTAGCTAAGAGACTTTTAAATTTCTGTGGAAGTAGTAGGAGCAAAACAAAATAAAAAAAAAACACACTTACGAAACAATGCTGGGGGCGTTCACTAGTATATGGGAAAAGCATCGATAAAATTGAGTTTATCGATATGGGCGATCCCTAGCATTTAATTTTGCCTAGTATATTCCGAAGTCTGGTAATGACACTGACATGAGGTTATTTGACATAGTTTGGTTGTCATAGTCCCGGATGATTGTGAAAGATTATAATTATATAACGTGGACTTGACAGAAGCGCGTGGAGATATCCCCATGGGCTTCTTTAGTCCAGAAGGGAAAATACTCTTTCACCGAACAATTGTCCTCGCGTGTGATATCCATGGACTTATTTCTATAATAAGTCCATGGGAGTGTCTATGAATAACTCGACATTGGCAAATTATACCATAACATGAGTGAAAGTCATTAATTAAACCTAAAATTATAAAATTGGAATATAAATTGGTACAGTCACCAGCAAATATATTATCCAACATTGTGCGCAAAAATATCTAACACTATCTTATAACTTGAGTAACAAAGACGTGTCAGATATTTTTACGCCCAATGTTGGATTAGTACATTACTTAACAAGGGCTGTAAAAGATTTGAGACCCGAGCCGTAGGCGAGGGTTGTAAATATGCGATAGAGGGCTTTCTTTTTTACTGCCCGTGATGAGTACACAATTTTACGTCTTCACCTGGCCACAATGCGAGTTTTACCGTGTGCGCAGCGTGCGATAAAACTCACATTATGGCCAGGTGTTACGTAAAATATATTACTGCTGGTGACTGTACCTATTGTGTTTCATTGAAAAAAACAGTGATATACAAACATTGCCAAGTCAATCCTGGAACATTGTACTACCATGAAGTTTCTTGTTAATATTAATAAAACAACGATAAACTTACTTGTTGCGTGTGAAGGAATAGTAAGTCATTTATAACTTTATTGCACAATACATAAAATAGGCACAAATGGCGGACTTGCCTCAAAGCATTCTCTGCCATTCAAACAATGGGCCAAAAAAAACAATGAATAACACGAACAGTAAGTACAACATTGTTTACCGCTGTCAATATTATTTCAGAAACTTCATGGTTATGAATTATAACCACTCGTTCATTTCGATTCGACAACGAACGAATTGATGAAAATAGAGTAAAGAATTATTCTACTTTCTTTACTCTACTATTTTGAAGCAAATTCCATTCATTACTGTTTCGCTTCGTCATTTTCAACGATAAATTTAAAAATCCAGACTCAACACAACATCAACTTTATTCGGCTGAGAATATCAACGTGACAGGGTCTTTCATAAATTTATTCATAATTCTTAAGTGCATTTTCATAATAAAATTCAATGAATAGACACTAAATAAGATGCGTCTTGTTGGTTCTCTTCACTGGCTTGCACTTAATCTTCTCTGATTTTTTTTTTCTTTAGAGTTCATGTTGTCACTTAACCGGCCAAGCTAACTTGACCTTTGGTAGGTGATTTTCTTCCAACCTCAGACAAAAAATGGGGGGTTGCTATAAGCTTAATATGTGTATCTGTGCACTTTGTAATTTCTGAGTTCTTGTATTTTCTGAGTGCTGACATTGAGATGGACAGAAGTAAAATTTATTGAGTCTCGTAACAATCATAAAAAAAACTTATGTCGTAATACATTTTTCCACGATTAAAAACTATTCTGGCATTATAATTTTAAACAATCGCCGAATAGGGAATATTCATTATTATTCATGACGTTTTCCCACAGCTTCAATAAAAGCTGATTCATGTAACAAACAGTTGAGAATAATAATTTTGAAATAGCTACAAAAATAAACAAAATATAAGCCAACATAGATTTGATCTATCTCTTTCTAGCAAAACAGAATTCAACATGGAGTTAATATGGCCGTTCTGTTACATGACGTCACAGACTAATTCTAATTTAGTAATAAGAAAGAATAGAAGACAAAACTTTCTTGTCACTATGACGTAAAAAAAATTATATCACAATGTCATGTCATGAGTGTACAGGAATGACTAAAGTCATCAAAGCATGTTTAATAGACTCGTTTGTATTTGCTTCCATTAATTACATTTTTAAAACGTTAATGTGTCTTTAATTCCTTAATTATATTACAATAATATTTTGCCTGTAGAACGTTTACTGCTTAAAATCTACTCACACATGTTATAAGCATGTTATAAGCTGGAATTTCAATGTGGCGCACGTCACGTCGGTACTAGGGAATGCAATTTAACTGGTTATTAACCGTTTTTGTATGAAAATAACCGGTTAAAACCGGTAATAACCGGTTATTTGCATTCCCTAGACTCGGTACGCACGAGAGTCACGTGGATCCATTGCGTGTGTCACTAACGTCATTTTGTGCGTGTGCTGCTGTAGGTCTTTTCTGGGGGCCTAATATGAATGCTTTTATCGCGTGACAAAATGTGGATAAAAATATCCGTCACTTTCTAACACTTTTATAAGCACGAGAGTTACGGATGCCTTATCCATATTTTGACACGCCATATAAACGCAACCATACTACCCGCTGGAGAAGCTAACTTACAACCACGCATGTGTGCGTAGCGTGCGCTGTTGTGTTTTTTTTATTGGGTCACAAATCTGAACGTTTCGCAAGCATAGGTACTTATATATTCGTTAATAAATTATACATTGGGTGCAATATGAGGTGAACGGTATCCTGCTTTTTGGCCGAAATATGTTTGGCCGAATGTATCATTTCCCAACTGTTTCATTTGCCAACCAGCTTTTTTTTCGGTAACTGTAAACATTTCAGGATTTATTTCAGTACTATCGTGTATAGGTTTGGTTAGATTTGTTTTTATAAAAATCCTGAAATATTTAAAGTTACAGAAATAAAAGCGGGTTGGCAAATGAAAACGGTGGGGAAACTATACATTCGGCCAAACAAATTTCTATAAAAAGACGGAGAAGCCAGAACAAGTTCTACGCGGACACGGACGAACAAAACAGCTAGTTTTGGTATAAATTTCAAATGTCGATCGTGCGTCCTAGTGGAATCCCGGCTTTACAGAGTGGAAAACATCTCCAAAGAGGTTATTAACTCGGCGTAAAGAGTTACTAACCTCTTTAGGCGTTTTCCATTCTGCAACGGGCTATTAAATTTAATGGGTTGGACGTCGAAAAGCGCCTAAAAGGTTTTACGCGTCTGTTTATTTTGAAAGCAGTGACGTGTGAATTATGTAGCAATTTGATTTAAAGACGGTTCTGTCAAGGTTCTCTCCATAATTTCAAAAAAAAGGTTGTAGAAATAAATGTAACATCAACCTTGAATACTCAAACAACATAATAATATTAAAACAACCGGTCAAGTGCGAGTCGAACTCGGACACTGAGTGTTCCGTACTGCCACACAATAGGTGTAATTATATTTTAACTTGACTGTTGTTACGTCTTTACCAAGTAAAAATAAAACATTTCAATTTGAATGTTGTCTTTGCCAAATAAAAACAACTAGCACTGGACCGGTTTAAAAAAAAAATTAAAAACAATACAATAATAAGATAAGATAAGATAGATTTATTTAACATAAAGCACATACAAAAAAAAGTGAAAACAAATTAAACAGCAACGCAGAACTATATGCACATTATGCTAAACAGGGCCCCTCTCAGCATTGTGCCGCGGCAAGCCGTGACGCTGGTACCCTGATTAAAACTAACTTAAACTAAACAAACAAACAAGTGACGCACAAACGCTAGCGACACATAAAAAGACACCTAAAATCTAAAGAAACAGAATAAAAGAAGAAAAAATAATAATTAAATACTGACTAACACTAAACAAAAATAATAAGATAGAAGAACAAGATATACAGAGCGAAAGTGAGCGGAAAGGTCGGAAGGGGCCGGGGAGAAATACTGGAAAAGGGCCGATTCTTAGGTACCCGAAACCGACGTGCGTGCATGACTCGATGTATGAATGTAAAAGTAGCGAAAGAGATTTGTCAAGATCGTAGCAGGTGGAAAGAAGTGGTCTCTGCCTACCCCTCTGGGAAACAGGCGTGATTTAATGTACGTATGTATGTAATAATATGTCAAAAGCAATGTGGAATTATCGAGTAGAATGGAGCCGTTAGTTGTTACGCCTAATTGTTATTTCTTTGACATCTTGTTTACTTTGTTACTCTTCGTTAGACAGACTTATTTTAATTTATTAATTAAAGCTGCTCAGACTCTTAATTAACTTTAAGAAGAGCAAAGAAAATTCCATTAAGTAAGTAATAAATATTCTTAAAGATTTTAAAAACCTAATTAATAGGATCACTGATCGTTAATTATTGCTGAATATTTTAACAATATACTTAATGAAATAAGAGAGGAACAAAGAATTTTTTTATTGTTCTAATTATTGTTTGAAATAAATACCAAATTTACTTGACTTTTGGACCCTTCTTTGCATGGCGAAGGAAATTTCCATCATAAAATAATATTCACTTTTTTATTTTTTTGTTGTTGCAATTTTTTATACTTACTGATTCTAAATCAATAAGGGTTGAATTTTTTTATTTTTGTGTTAGGCGACTAATGCCCGGTTTCAATATTCAAGAAACGAATGCTTTTCCTTACGTCTCGTTAATATTTGACACATTTTGTACGTAGCAAATGTCAAATTTTAACCTGTCACTATTACACTGGTAAACATCTTAGCCTAATTTTGCAAAATGTGGTTACAGAATTATCAACTTAAAGTTGTTGGTAATTTTGTAGCCTACCCCACTCTGGGAATGAAGGCGTGACTTTATGTGTGTATGTATGTATCTATGCATGTCAAGTTATTTTCAAATACTGTCTGGTTACCAACTACCTACCTAAATTCCTAAATGACTTATTTGTCTGTTTATACTATGTTAAAGTGAACGTCTAAGTCTTAAAAAACTTAATTGACGCATTTTGAGACGGGAATCACACTTGTGATCAGTTTATTAATAGACAACTTAAGATGATCCGATACTTAAGTAAAACAAGCTAACTTGAGTATTAACTCAAGTGACGCAAAGGCCCTCTCTTTACGCGTGGGCGTATATCGTACTTAATAACGCAAGGGAATTTATATTACATTCTCTCATCTATCTATACGAGTATAAGCCCCTCGTGTGGCTGCCGGGTTAGAATAGTGCCACTCCATGTCTTCTCGTGGATGTCGTAAGAGGCGCCTCAGGGAATAAAGGCTTGTAGTACTGTTAGGCGATGGGCTTGCAACCTGTCACTAATACCTACGCTGGTAAACATCTTAGCCTATTTGTGCAAAATGTGGTTACTGAATTATCAACAAGTTTTTAAAGTTGTAGGTAATTCTGAAGCTCTGCCTACCCCACTCTGGGATTACTGGCGTGAAGGTATATAATATGTATGTATGTATGTAAGTATATAAAAAATTGGTAATTTAGTATTGCTTCTGCGAATTTTAAGAGTTTAGCCATGGTGAAGTAGATTGTTTGACAATCTTTAAGAATTTCAGTGTGTTTGGAATATTGTGTCTTAGGCAATGACGATTGATTAGTGTGCTAAATTAAGTTTTAACCGACTTAAAAAAGGAAGAGGTTCTGAGTTCCTCGGTTTTTTTAAAGCTATGTTTCCTAGGTGTCCCTTGGAAGCCCTAATAACGTTTGTCCTAACGCATCATCGTTTGTCCAAATGATTGTTTTTCATAAACTGGTTTTCAGCAGAGTCAGATAACATTTTAAGTTTTCTAAAAATACCTGCTTAGGTTAGGTTAGGTTAGGCTATTTTATAAACAATATCGTCTTTGATCTGTTATCGTATTGTCAACGTTTTGATAGCTCTTATTTACTTGACAGTAATAGTGGCCAAGTTAAAAACAATTGCATAATAGGTCAAATACGATATCATTTTTACCGCCTAGAATATAGGAGCCATAGGATTACGTACGTGCCTCAGTTCTTTTTTCAGTTACATTTTATTTTTTAGGTATTTGTTTTTGCTTTACTAGCCAAAATCCTTTGTATAATTCTTTGTTGTTTTATGTATTTCAAATGAATAAACTTCACCTTATTTTCTTTCCTCCGTTTAAAACACTTGACTTAAATGTCACTACGTTGAATGTCAACTTGTACCTATTGTAGGTTTTCCCTTTTATAAATAAGGTGTGTATTATGTAGGTACCTACCTACTTATTTGTTTACTTTCTTTTTAGCATCCATTAAGCTAATGCACCACGAAACCAAGACGTTATAATTATAAAAAGTGTTTATTTCACGATCAATTCGACCGTAACGACCGCGTAAAAGATTTACGGGTTCATAAACCTAAAAAAGCGAATTGACTGAACACGCGCCATCTTGTTTCTTTATTTGCGATGATTCATTGTAAGAAAGAGACCAGGCTATTCGAAATTCAAAGTGCGTTATGGAGAATGAGTTAAAGCGTCAATGTTTACGTTACGTCGCCCATTTATAGCAGGACAAGTCGGGCCGTGGAAAATTGTAAACAATTTACGTTGTGCGTTCTTTTTTTCTTGTTTTCTGAGGAGGCTATTAATATAAATCGATGTCGGTTGGTAAACAAGGACGCAGTAGCCTGCGGTGTTATTGAGAAGCCATTTAAAAACCGGCCAAGTGCGAGTTGAACTCGCGTGGAGAGGGTTGCGTACAATTTTCTGTAAGTTAACGTATTATATTGAGTTTACCTCTTCATTTCCAATTGATAGAATTGCTATAGGTTTTCCTATACAAGCAATAAACTATAATTACACTGTATTTTTTTCGAAATTTTAGGCTTTGTGGTTTCGGAGATCAGGGCCCCCTGAATGGTAAATTTTCGTCTTTTTTCATGAATAAAATCAAAACTATTTATTTTACAATAATAAAAATATACATTTGAGATCCTCATAACGAGCCCTTTCATTCTTATAATGACACGATAAGGTACGGAACTCTAAAAAGCAGTTATGACGCATAATATGCCCAGAGAAAGATCGCGAAGTTCGTATACGAAAATTTGGGATGCCTACACCTGAAAAAAATATTTTAAATTATGCATCAGATGCCGTAGTTTTTTTAATAGGTATTTTCCAAAACTTTTTAAGTCAGAATTTTAATAATTTCCTGTCATTTGGGTTAAAAGGAAAATCGATGACTCGAAATTATATGTCAAACCAGAATCGGAACCCGGGTGTGTGGTTGCCGGGTTAGAATAGTGCCATTTCATTTCTTCCCGTGGGTGTTGTAATGGGCGACTAAGGGAATAAAGGCTTAAAGTAACGTTAGGCGATGGGCTTGCAATCTGTTAATGATACGCTGGTAAACCTTAAGCCTTAAAATACAACCATAGATACAGGTTTCTTCATAAAGGCCATTTGCTTATCGTATCTGAATATATTGTAGGGAAGTTGTGATATGGTTGTAGATAATAGTAGATTGTTCAACAAGAGACTAAAACAAGCCATAATGACACGAGATGTTTAGCCACGCGAGCGAGCCAGCGAGCGAGATATGGTACGGAACTCGCGCACGAAGGGTTCCGTACAATTATAAATAAAATATCACATTTGGGATAAAATAAATATATTATTTTAATTTAATTATTTATTTTTGAAGTAAATATAGAAGTAAATATAATGTGAATATAATATATTATACTATATTTCTATAAGCGTCTACCTGTTGCCGTTATTAATACCAAGCAAAAAACGGCAAAAAATCACGTTTGTTGTATGGGAACCCGCTTAAATATTTATTTTATTCTGTTTTTAATATTTTTTGTTATAGCGGCAACATCTGTGAAAATTTCAACCGTCATCACGGTTCATGAGATACAGCCTGGTGACAGATAGACGGACAGATAGACGGACAGCGGAGTGTAAGTAATGGGGTCCCGTTTTTACCCTTTGGGTACGGAACCCTAAAAATAAAGTAAATCAATTAATGCTTTGTCACTTTTCATCAAATTAAAATGAATCAATGTAAGATAAAAATAACCATATTTTAAGCACACTTTAGCTATAAACTTATTTTAGTTAAAGTATGCTTTGACAATTTTTGTCGGATAAAAATGTCACAATGACCGATAAGAACAAAGCATAACTTTTGAATACGATAATTCAAAATACCATTCGGGGAGTAATGCTTTATTAACCGGTTTCTTTAGCATCTAATCATTAGATTAAAGTATACCTTAATCATAAAGGCACAAATAGCTAAAGTAGACTTTAAATAATATTCCTGGCTCGCAAAATAAAGTTCAAGTTTTCTAATAAATTACTTAAGTAAAGAAACGTCCAGATTGATTAAATTTTCTCTTACTTAGGGTAAGCAAGGACCTACTAGAAACTAATTAAATTGTAAAACTTTTATCGAAAGTGCTCGGCAACTTCTAAAAATAGGTATTCAATTCTTTTGTGCGAAATGAGAACATTGCCAATACAATCAAATGATTTAATTTTCGTGTTCGATAAAAAGATAAAGATAATGTTTACCTAATCAGTAAGTGGGCCGCACGGGCACTTTTACACTTCAAAAATCTACTACCGCTTCCCAAGAGGAGGATGCTGCTGAGAAGATAAACGCCGTAACAAACTCTACAGACAGTTTTTTTTTTAATACTTTTTTAATGAATTATAATACTTAGCCTGTTACATAAAACAATAAATGATTATTAAATAAAAATATCATGCGTAGTTGAACAGAAAAACGTGTCAAAGTTAATAATTAATAATCTATAATCTAATATATAAAATTCTCGTGTCACAGTGTTTGTAACCAATCTCCTCTGAAACGGCTCGACCGATTCTTATGAAATTTTGTGTGTATATTCAGTAGGTCTGAGAATAGGATGTAAACTATATTTCATAAGGTTTGTGTGAAAAAAAAACACCCGGGCGACGCCGGGCGCGGACAGCTAGTCTAAGTATATATATAAAATTCTCGTGTCACAGTGTTTGTAACCAAACTCCTCCGAAACGGCTCGACCGATTCTTATGAAATTTTGTGTGTATATTCAGTAGGTCTGAGAATAGGTCGTAAACTATTTTTCATAAGGTTTGTATGAAAAAAAAAATTACACCCGAGCGGCGCCGGGCGCGGACAGCTAGTCTATATATATAAAAGGCAAACCTGACTGACTTATATAATATATCAACGCACAGCCGAAACTACTGTACCTAGAAACTTGAAATTTGGTACAGGGGTTCCTTTCATGATGTCAGTGAGCACTAAGAAAGGATTTTCCGAAAATCGACCCCCAACGGGAAGAAATGGGGGGAGTAGCGGGAAACTAATTCTACGCGTACGAAGTCGCGGGCGTCCTCTAGTTACCTATGACAGTGAAAGATCAGACAACCACATTAAACCCGCTATTCTACAATCACCCACGATGGTCGATTCTAATTCGATTCGACTTCGACCCGGGTAAGTTCATCAATGTTTGGTGGGCGGATCGCCTCCGGCCGCCTTGCCCGCCTTACATTTTATTATTCGATTAGGGACGTCAACATTATTGGGCTCATAAGATAGCTCAAGGTCGCTCAAAGGGCAATAGAGAAAGCTATGTTCGGATTTTTTTGCGCGATCGAATCTGAAATCTGGACGAGAATTAAGGTCACCAACATAACCCTAAGAATACTTGACTTAAGAGGCAGTAGGCTCGGGAAATTGCTGAACAGATGGCCGATGGGGTCGAAGAGTTCTCAAGTGGCGTCAACGTACCGGAAGACGCAGCATGGGTAGAAAATAGCAGGTTCAATGTCCCAAACATAGTTTACAATTTTAAATAAATACCTAAATAAATGAATATCAAGGGACAAGGTCACACTAATTGACTCAGTCCCAAACTAAGCGAGTCGAGGCTTGTACTATGGGTACTAGACAACGATATAAATTTTTATATAGAGAAATATTTTCTTAAATACATAGAAAACATCCATGATTCACGAACAAATATTCGCGCTCATCACACAAATATCTTCTTCGTAGGCAGTTGACCACTTTCCGTTTATTTGTCTTACATCGTCCGGTTTTAAATTTAATTAATTAATGTTAAAGCAAATGAATGAATACAAATAAAAATGAATCGCCAAAATGTATGTGATCGCATAACTTCCGAAAGACTGGACCGATTTGGCTGATTCTTTTTTGTTGTGTTCGTCATTGTCAGGACAAGGTTTGTATGACAGAAAATAATTGAAAAATCCACCGGGAAAGTCAGAAATTTGCCGCGGGGCGAAGCCGCTGGCGTGCCGCTAGTTAAGTTATAAATACAAGTTATTATCATGGATGAATTTAGAATTACCTGCGCAAAATGAGACGACATAAAGTAGGCACCTAATGTAAGATCAACTTGAAACTAAACGGTACAAAAAACGACAAAATAGCATTTGTACTATAAACTGTTTAAGTCTGGTTCCTGTTTGTCTGTCACGGGCTTCAATTATCCAGATTCAAACATTCTGCAACACGACATTAACACAAATATTTATATTATACTAGCATCTGCCCGCGACTTCGTCCACGTGGATTTCGATCATAGTTATTCCCTCGGGAACTTTTAAATTTTCCGGGATGAAAAGTAGCCTATGTGTTAATCCAGGGTATAAGCTATCTCCATTCCAAATTTCATCCAAATCCATCCAGCCGTTGCAGCGTGAAGAAGTAACAAACACACACACACACACACACACACACAAACTTTCGCATTTATAATATTAGTAGGATTTGTAAACACATTCAATTTTGATTAATTCCTGCATCTTTATCTTTGAAGATATAAAAAGGAAAATGAATTATTTTTATTTGATACAGTGGTTTAAGTGGCTAGTTTTAACTAAAATAAGTGCTTAATACATATAAAATGTTATCTATAAACTGCACTGTGCGATAATTTAAACAATCTGTTTACCCAGTCATCTGCACTAGGCTAAGCCTGTCTCGCACAATGACTAATTCTTGTTTACCGTTATTAAATAAGATTTAGCGTTAAAGAATGATACAATTTTAAATTTTATTTGCAAAACACGAAATAAATGAAAAATATCCAAGGATAAGGAATAAAAATTAGGGAATGATGCAAAAAAAAAATAGACAATAGATTCGTTAGAATAACATACAATCATCAGATTTTGAATGTCTTTAAAACATAGAGCCCGTAGAAATAAACAAAAAATAAAAGATAACTTTGAACGCGTTTTTCTCCACTATTTGGTTTAATCTGTTATGGTTGTTATGGTTTACGCAGCAGTATTATTGTATTGTTTTCAACAGCCACCATTACTGTCAAGTAAATAAAAGCTATCAAAACATTGACGATACGATAACCAGTCAAAAGCAATAAGTTTTTACCGAGTACAATACAGACTCTGAAAGATTGTATTATTACTGCCATCTACCTCTCCCTTCAGATCACATACTAACCCAAACACGTGTATTTGTTACCATGCAACATTTCTGTTTGCGTTAAATCCAACGAAGGATACAAGTGAAAAACGTTTCCCATATCACTTCACACGTCTGCCGGATTACTTGTCAATGTCGATTTATTGATATATTATTTAATATTTCGCTACTGGTACTTATACTGGAGGAAAGAGTTATATCAAAGGGATAAGCTCGCCTTTGTACTGTCGAGTTCATAAATATATGTATACTATAATACCTTGTCACTTTAATCTCTGTTACAATTTAATTATGGCAGTTTAAACATGACATTAAATAGACAAGTGAACACAATATTTATGAACTTTACTGTACTAAGATAATCTTGTTAATATCTGAATTAATATAAATTGTCATGTTAAATAAAGACTTAAGAAATATAAAACTTTTCAATATTACATTTTGCTTTTTATTTTGTTACAGATCTGACATCGCAAGTATCAAACAAACCAGAGAAAACGAACAAAAGATCTCAAAATGTTTCATTACAATATGAACGTAAAAACACTAGTCATTATTTTAATCGTTGTAAATCATAGTTCGAGTGAAATATTAGAAAAACAGAGTAATAAAACAAAAGTTCAGACAGATGTGTTAGATGAAAATGTAAAAGAAAAAGATGTTGAAAATGACGCGTGCGTAGGAGATCCCGTGTATTGCAATTTAACTAGAGAAGAATACACAAAAATGTTGAACGAATACATCTATCCACAGACTTATGAGTGGGTTTTAATAGCTACCCACTCGGTAGTGTTTGTGGTGGGTTTGGTGGGGAATGCTTTGGTGTGTATAGCGGTGTATAGGAACCACACGATGAGGACAGTGACGAACTATTTCATTGTGAACTTGGCGGTGGCCGACTTTCTGGTGATATTGCTGTGTCTCCCGCCGACGGTGGTTTGGGATGTTACGGAGACCTGGTTTTTGGGGGAACCACTTTGTAAGATCTTGCTGTACTTTCAGGTGAGAACTAGGTACTAGTTTATGTCCGATCGATTCACCAAATTATGATATTCCTAGGTATATCACCAATTAACCTAACCTAACCTAACCTTATGCCTAAGGATTTCATGATCTGGCGAATTATGGTAATCGGGCGACGACATATCTATCGACATTTTGTTGATTACTTAGGAAGAGGAAGTAGAATTCGTTTCTATTATCCCTGCCTTCTTCCTGT
The DNA here is from genome assembly GCA_948252455.1 of Acleris cristana. NCBI lineage: Eukaryota > Metazoa > Arthropoda > Insecta > Lepidoptera > Tortricidae > Acleris > Acleris cristana. The sequence goes on from OX411793.1 coordinate 11,937,172, forward strand.
TTATTTGCGAAAAATCTCTCTTGGTTATCCGGTAGGTATATCCAGTATTTTTCCTGTTAGGGGTTTAAATGAAAAATGTCATCCCTAGGGGTGTAATTCATCATTCCTCCGTTTCTTGGTCAATAGGGAATATGAGCGGATTTTTAAATCGCATTTCTTATCAAAATATGAAAATATCGTAAAAGGGATTATTAAAAAATCAGCCAAGAAATACGGATGATTCAAACTGCTAATTAGACAGCGATTAGACAGAAAGATCCGACATGCACAGTGACGTCATGTAACAGGTCGGCCATATAAACTCCATGTTAAATTCTGTTTTGCTAGAATCTTTGTTGGCTTATCGTCGGTGAAAATGCAATACCGCGTAACTAACCAATTTAATAAATGCAAAATACACCTTTAGCATGCAAGTTGCCAAGGTACAATTTGCAACTTATAGAATTTGTTACTTACGCAGTGTTGCAGTATTACTGACGTTATACCTATATCTTGCTTATTTTTATAGGTATTCAAAAATATATATTTCTCAACTGTTTGTTACATTGCTTTTATTGAAGGTGCAAATGTAAATGGACCATAACAGCATCATTTATAAGATTTGTAGGTTTTTTTAGTTTTATTTTATCCTTCTGAGCAGAAAATAGGAGCTCCGTTGACTTTGAGCCCATAATGTTGTCGTCTATGTCTGTCGGTTTGTCTGCAACTTAAGGGCGCCCCAGACTAATCAGACTGACAGGATTAGAGGGACGCAGATAAAGATACATTTTTCTCTCTCCTAATATGATGAACGGACTGCACAAAATCGGCGGACGGACTGTTACTGCCGCACTCATAGACGTCAAATTAATTTAATGCTTGATTAAAGTTGCTGCTGTCACTTTCTTTGCTACATCAATAGAATAAGACCACACGTCACTAAACAAGCATTAAATTTGATTGACGTCTCTGAGTGCGGCAGTTAGTCCTAGGTTATGCCGATTTAGCGTTAAAATTGATAAACAGTGTTTAGAGGGGGTTCCAAGTTCATTGATAAAAAATCGGAAGTAAATAGGAGACAAGTCGTTGTGAAATACGCTTCAACTAATAATGGATAGCTAATAGATTGCGAGCTGGGTAGTGATTCTTTCATAAGCAAAGGTGAGCGAACGCAGGAGTGACGTGCAAGCGGCGAGTTTAAGTAGTCCCGTCAAAGCGAACAAAACACATTTCAGCGCGTGTATTCAATTTGGCAGCATGGCTTCTCGAACGTATAAGGCTGCCTATTGAGAATGCGCTAATATGTATTTTGCTCGCTCTGACGGGACTACTTAAACTCGCCGCTTGGACTTCACTCCTGCTTTCGCTCACCTTTGCTTTTGAGAGAATCAATACCCTGGAATAATACACCGATGTTGTGATGGTATTTAAAGAAACCCTGGAACGCTAGAATCAATGTTGTTGCAATTTCCACGCGGACAAAGTCGCGGGCATGACTAGTTTTTTATATAACGCTAGGTTAAGTTATAATTGTCATAAGTAATATAAAAAAATATTGACTGTTCAGTTTCATGCGACGTTTCTTTTTCAGCAGTGGTCTCTTTTTTGGAAGCGCTGATAGATTGACGTGCAAAAGTACCCTTGGGGCCAACTAAATGAATTAAAATCGTCGAATTTTTAATCTTTTCAAAGTAACTAAAAAAAAATATATAAGATTCCGAATTCAATTTTTTTCCACCCTGGCGAAAATAGCAACACGCCTTCTTTTTTTGGTGAGGGTTAAAGGGACTTAATTGTTCATGGTTACTCGGTTTTCTAATATATTATTATTGGAAAAGTTGAAATTTAATCCAAGAAGCCTTTGAAAAATATATTTTATGGAGCCGCGAGCAATCTGCCAAACAATTAGCAACTAAAATTAATTATCACGTAAATTAATACCCCTGTTTATCGCAGATTTTTTTTAGGGTACCGTACCTAAAGGTTAGCTACGGGACCTTTATTACTAAGTCTCCTCTATCCGTTCCTTCGATCAACAATTACCACTAGATTCAAGGTCCCATACAAAATCAAAGCGAAAAAGTGGCCGTGTTGCTTATACTTATAGTTATATCTGTGGAACCTTCTAAACTAACTTGAACTATACCTTAAGTCTAAGCAACAAAGATCAAATAATAATAATTGTTTAAAATACTTACCACGTTTCGTCACAAGACGAGCATGCGTTCGATAAACAATAGTATATTACTTAACAAGGGCTGTAAAAGAAAGAAAGCCCGAAATCGCAGGTATTTGAGACCCGAGCCGTAGGCGAGGGTTGTAAATATGCGATAGAGGGCTTTCTTTTTTACTGCCCGTGATGAGTACACAATTTTACGTCTTCACTTGGCCACAATGCGAGTTTTACCGTGCGCGCAGCGTGCGATAAAACTCACATTACGGCCAGGTGTTACGTAAAAGAACTTTCTTCGTTTCAAAAACATGTCATTCTATTTTAGGAACAGGGTAATAATGGAGTCGCAATTATATAAGACAGACATTTTTTTTATTTGATAGAGATATAAGTACCACAAACAAATTTACGTATACATTTTTTTTAAATATCCTGTTCTAGGACTGTCATATAAGGGTATTAGGCCCGATACTAAAGCAGCAGGAGAACTGCAACAAGTGGAATCAGCCTGACTCATGTCACATTTTGCTATGGAACTTCTATATTTGTTATAGATGCAACCTGCAAATATGTAAATACTATCTTTAATAAAATAATAATGACCATACATCATAATCAGAGCTTGTTATTATAGAAGTATTTTGTACTTAATTTACAAAATATGAGTACCTGTACATTTCATATTGCCTGAGACCTTAGCACACTCGCCTTTATCGCCGACATAAAGCCTAGTGTGCTAAGGCCTCTGGTCTTGGTCACGATTTACAAAAAGACAACATAGGTAAACGTTTTACCAGATTTGACGTCGTCGATTCTGTTAATACCGCTGCTTGCACTTTCTTTTTTTTTACGTGAATCTGCAATTAACGGCAATATTATAAATATTATACGGCTTAATAATATAGCTGGACTGAAGTGGGAACTCTTCTGCTTCATCTCACTACACTTAATCTTATATTATTTTAAACGTGTTATGTAACCTGTACCTGCAATTTTGGAATCGCTGTTTTCTACGCCTTTGGCTATTTCCAGTTTGTCAAATTTGTCAAAATGAATCGAACATTACAATCGAATTTTTGAAAGGCCTATTAAGTAAGATCTTCTTCTCTTTCTTTCGCGAAAATAGATATCCATGCCACACAGCAAAAAGGATCACTAGGAAATCTACAAAAAATAAAAAATATTTTTTTATTCTAAAATGAGAACTACTCCATGAATTTCTTGTTCCAGAACCACCGATTATTGGCAAGATGGTTGACCAAACAATAAATTATTGATTTTTAAATGTAAACTGCTAATTTTTACGTACTTTAAATGAAATACTGACTTGTACTTACCTAAAGAAAGATATTCCTTCCGAAACCTTAGTGTTACGGCGGTGCTTCCGCAATTTTTAAACGCACATTGTGGCATTTTATCACGTCCTCACGTTAGCTGTGGTTGACGCGTACTGTCAGAAATATGAGCACAAACTTATTTTGTGCTCGTATTTCTCTGGCCATTTTCAGAGCTGTAACGTTGAATCTAGTAGATTGTTGATCGAAGATCCGTTCGATTAACTGTCAGTGGACTGTATCTTATGAACTTTAATAGGTAGGGTAGAAGTACCGTTTGTGGCCACTCTACCCTTTTTGACCACTTAAACTTGAAATTAGTATCAAAAATACTGTAAAATTAAAAATAATATTCATAAACAAATTAACAGTGAAGAATAAATATTTTTGCAATTTGATAATGCATATTAGTCAAAATGTAGAGTTGCCAAAAACTTCTACCCTATACTCTGATTATTTTAAGATAATGCCTGTGACAGCAATAGGTATTTCGTAATTTCAATCACTTACTATACCTAATCACAATCGAAGTATTTAAAAATAGGCGATTAATTATTTAAATTGCTGAACGGCGTCGCAAGGTTGGTACCGATACACCAGCAAATAGTACATTATTTATGAAAACTTAAAGAAATAAGTGTAATAAGTATTTATATTATGAGCTGTCACAGGAATCATCTGAAAATAATCAGAGTATAGATGAGTGCATTTCTTTATGTTGTTACAACGGCAACTACACCAAAATAAATACCTCCATACAAGAATGGTACGGAACCTGTTATAACATATACCTACATATAATCGTAATTTTAACGTAACTATTTTAACTAAGCTTTTATTTACTTGACAGTAATAGTGCCGAGTTTAAATTATTTTTCTGATCAGATATTTACAAAACAGGAAAAGCTTTGTTTTTCAGACGTGTTTACGCAATTACGTTGGCGTAATATTGACAGTGGATGATTTATGAATGTTTGTATGAGCATGAAAGAACCTTGGTTGTGATAGCTAACTAAATATTGTGATTTAGAGTACAGAGGGGAATAATGTTCGCGTACAGTCAAGGACTTTAATTGTTACGCCACTATGGAACCCTGTCGCATGACGTTAATCATTAATTTTGGCGTAATTTCTTTCATGTGGTTTGACGCCGTCATTATGACAGGGATCCATAGTGGCATAACAATTAAAGTCCTTGAAAGAACTAACACTGAATGAAATGTTGGGAGTTTCTCTAAAGGATCGGGTCCGTAATGAGGTGGTCCGACAGAGAACTAAGGTTATCGACGTAGCCCATCTAATTAGCAGCTTGAAGTGGCAGTGGGCCGGCCACATTACGCCACAGAACGGACAACCACTGGAGTTATCGTGTTCTTGAGTGGAGACTGCGGATCGGCAAACGCAGTATAGCACGCCCTCAGACTAGGTGGAGCGAGCATCTTCGCAAGGTGGCTGGCAAGAGCTGGATGAGATTGGCCTCAGATCATGCTCGGTGTAAAATTAAATGTAAAATTAAAAAACAAGACAAAAAAAGGATACGTACCTATAACAATAAACTATGACTGAAAAACAAATTACAGCATAGACTGATATTGGAACATGTTGCCAATACTAATACAATTTTCAATTACACATAACCATAAACCCAAAATTATATAAACAAATGGAAAAATATTTTTTTTTTATAAAACAAAAGAAAGAAACAAACCAGAAAAATAAAATTAAAGATTATAAAACTTACTCAAGTACTTACAATTTTCTGCTAAAAACATGTTTTTTCATGTCGTCGTAGATATTAATTACCAACATAGGTTTGGATAGGCTCGTGACAATCACCAAATCTAAATTCCGGCGCCTAGAAAGTCAATGAAATGATAATTATTATTTTTGCCCGATTTTTAAACTCCGTCCCTCGTCTAAAAGAAACTTTCCTCCTACGCTTCCTGCACGTGTGACAAAATGATTCTCCCTTGTCAAATTTTCTGACATGGGTTGCAATATTACTTATTTCACAGCTGTTCTGCAAAACTTTGGATGGCATAAATAAACGGCTTAGCCCTGAAATAATGCAAAACTATTTCAGGAATCGGCATATAAAGTTTTGTTACTATCATCGTCACAAAACGGGAACGCTAATTAACAATAAGTCCACTATGTTTAACTAAAAGGCTATTCTTTACGAATGAAAACACGAGCACTCGAATCTATATTTTCATTCAAAAGAATAACCATTTTGAATTTATCGATTTTATTATTTTTAGGGTTTTGTATTCAAAATTTGCCCAATTAATTACTTAACCTATCAAGAAAGGTAGTAAGTACCTTTTTATTATTATTATTCCACTCCACCTCAGTCTGTTTCACAACGTTCTTTCCGCATCTTTATTGGTTAATGGTGGTCGCCATAAAAAACATGGGCGCGACACTAAATAAAACGTTCATCAACATATTACAAGGACTTTCCATCTCGTTATCAATGTTGGAAAAAGGCCGATAAGGCTTTGAAGCATCTTTCCTCTTAGAAGTCAGTCAGTGTAAAATTAACGTAATCTCAATATATGAAGTACAATTAACAAATAAAATATTCATTTCATTTCAGTAGTACGTCATGGAGTTGTAGTTTAATTATTAAGAAAAGTTCACTTCATTTTATTTTAGTACAACCAGGGCTTGGGAACGGTTCTAAAAATACCGGTTAATAATGGTTCTTAACCAGGTTTTTCGTAAACGCTCGCTCGGAGCGGAATCGATTCACGAGCGGTATGATCGCTGGGATAAACCTGGTATTTTTGGTTTTTGATTCTTCCTGCAGTTGGATGGCGTGGCAACTAAACTAACTTGACTAATTGATAGGCTGGCTTGACTTCAAGCTGTAACTAAAGAGCTAGCTAAATAATAGGGTAGGAGAGACGAGAAAACGATAGCAGTGCGAACAAATTAGCGAGCGAAATTAACGGTTATTTCGAGCAGGAACATTGTTATTTTGCTCTTCAATCAGAACCAAAATAATATCGATTCGAGCGGAATCGAAATGAAAATGCTCTATTTGAAATGTATGGCGTTTCTCATGAGTTGTGTAAAAACCTCCATCTGGGCTGGTAGCGGGTGCACCGTGGGCTGATGACTATGCACCACTGGATCATTTCAACCTACACTAACCCACTGATGACCGATTCTTTAACAAAATTACGGAGACCTTAAACTTACTACTTAAATATGATCTTTATAAAAGCGCATTTCTACTTATGCCACCAAGACCCTACGTAAGATCCACGAAATTAGTGATCGCTTGTCTGTTAAATAGTCCACGACCCTATAGTAAGCTTTAGACAGTCGACCCTAAATATAGTAAGCTTTAAACATTATTTTTTTGTCACCAGTCTGTGTCGGTGACGGTGTCCGTGCTGACGCTGACGTTCATCTCCGCTGACCGCTGCTACGCCATCTGCTTCCCGCTCAAGTTCAATTCTACCACTAGCCGCGCCAGGACCGCTATCATCGTCATCTGGGCTATCTCTCTCATCTTCAGTAAGTCCATTTCAAATTTCTTTACCCTTGGAAGTGAAGCTCAAATTCACTGAAAGGGAAATGGGGAGGACAATGTTTGGAATTTCTTTCAATCGAATTCGAATGGAGGAGATCTGCATGGGAACCAAAGTCACCGAGATAGCTCTACGAGTATGAATTACTAGACTTAAGTGGCAGTTTTGACGGGGCACATGAACTGACGGACAGATGGACGGACAAACAGACGGACTGACGGATAGAAGGACAGGTAGACAGACGGGCAGACGGCAGACAGACACACGAACAGAGAGACAGACAAACAGACAGCCTGAAATGGATTTGATATTAGAGCTGTTAATAGTTAATAGTCTTAAAAAAATCTAATTAGTCAATTTACATTATCGAAAAATATTGAACACATTCATATTTTTTTCTTTTGTCTCTGTCTACCCCATTGGGAAACGGACAATCCGCCGTTAGCCTAGTTTCCATGTTTATTGTGATATAAAACTAAATACACCTAAGAGCAATAAAACGTACCCCGACCCGTTTTTACTGCTCTGAGTGTAATCGTGATGGTAAACATTATTAATGTGAGATTTGCGGCACGTTTATGGCTTTTGTTAGTAAGTAGTTAATAGAGATCGATTAATGGGCTAAATGGTGAATCAAGGTCAATAAGAAATGGACGCAGCGGGATAACATTTTCGTCGTAAATCACATACTGATCCGTTTGACGACGCGTTAGCCTTGTTGGTAGTTACCCTGCCTACGAACGAAGCTGGCGGTCCCAGGTTCAAATCCCGGTAAGGACGATATTTGTGTGATTAGCGCCAGTATTGCGTTCTTGAGTCTTGGATGTTTTCTACGTACTTAAATATGTATTTCTCTATATAATTAAGTTTATCGTGATCTAGTACCCATAGTACAAGCCTAGAGCTTACTTTGGAGCTAGGTCTATTTCTGTGGCACTGTCCACTGACTAAAAAAGAAGCATTGGAAATAATAGATCTACTCACCTATATTTAATTGTCAGGTACGTAATTGTTTTTCATCGAATTGTTTTATCTGTAACGATTTTTAATACGTGTGTATACATACACACATACCTTCACGCCTTCATTCCCAGAGTGGGGTAGGCAGAGCTACAGAATTATCATCATCTCTAAATGTGTGTATGTACTTTATTACAATAAACCCTTCCGGGCTGTTTGGAACTAATCTCGAAATACACTATACTTAATACGATCTAAGATCTAAAAGACCTTTTCTCATAAGGGATGAAACCCGAATGAACTTACTACCAAAAAGAGCGGTTCTCAATACATACTATTGTCAATAAGACCCAATTTCAAATGGACTGAGTCGCATTTGAACTTATTCTCAAAAAGTCTAATTCCCATAATACACTAATTTCTAGTATCAAAGTACACGATTATCATAAAAACTGATTCCCAAAACGTCCTAGTCCCAAAACACACTAAATTCCGTCATTTATACTCTCTTGGAGAAACAAAATCATTCAGCACATCTTTGACGCAGTCAAATTTCAACACTATCTAAAACGTAATAAAAGTTAAGTTTCAGCAAAAAAAAACTTAATGTGTTTTGCCTCTCAATCTCAATAGACGTTTTTGTTTAAAACTTGGAATTTCTGGGTTACACACGAGTTCTATTAGGTATATTCTACTCAAAATAAAATAGAAAAACTTGTATGTATAATGTACAAATTTATTACGTCAAACAAATGTTTAAAAAACCTCTTTGCTTCTTATTTTTTACATACCTTTATGTAAGAAATATAACATTAACTTTACTTTTTAACTACACACTTATTCATAATAAACTTTCTCCTTCTTGCACTAAAAATAAACTAAAACGTTCTTGTTAAAACTTAAATTAAAGAAAGTATCCTTGTTTTAAGCGAAATTCAATTACAATTTATCTCAGTCGTTTTTTTAAGCATTAACTTTACTTTTTAACTACACACTTATTCATAATAAACTTTCTTCTTCTTGCACTAAAAATAAACTAAAACGTTCTTGTTAAAACTTAAATTAAAGAAAGTATCCTTGTTTTAAGCGAAATTCAATTACAATTTATCTCAGTCGTTTTTTTAAGCTGATGATATTTTTTAAAAAAGATGTGGCAGTCACAAGTCCCAGGCTCAAGTCGGTCAATTGTTTCCGGTACTTGTTATCGAAAATGATATCACATCGGCGTCGATTTGCTTGACTAAACAACGAGTTGGATATGCGAGTGTCCTGGTACTTGGCTTCTTTCCTTAATTTATATAAAAAGCGTATTAAGGTTGGCTTATGAGGCATGCGTATATTTAGTCTTCGATGCCACCCCTCTACTGGATTATTGGTACGGTGTTTTTCTTCACTGCAACTTAGTCTGTGAGCTCCTAACTTCATCCACTGTTTCTCCATGTACACTTTGAACAACATCATTTCTCTTGTGATGGGAGCCTCACTGAGTAATGTTACCCAAAAATCGTTAATTTCAGACTCTGGTAACAGTGGTAAAACAGCACACATTTGAACTATTTCACGGCCCTCCATAGTAGCATCAATTTTCAAACATTTTGCTTTCCTCCAAACCGCACGATTGAAGTGGTAATAGCATCCCCTGATATCACAGTTTGGGAAAATAGTCTCACATGCATTTAATTGTGCGAGCTCGAAATCGCACTTGAACTTTTCCATATTTATGCCCATTGTATCACGCAGTAACATAAAAAATCTGCGATATGTATTTTCGGTTTTGTTTGGCAATAACGCAAAAAGTATGGGTACAACATTCGTGGTTGTGCTATTAGTGCCTACGTCTACATGGACGGTGTATAGTTGGAAAAAGGGTTTGGGTACCCTTTTAAACGTCCCATCACCGAGGTATTGTAGTTTTTTGTCTGCAGAATTTTTAATATAAGCTTTGGCATTATTCGTAGAAAAAATTAAAATTTTCTCCGATTCTCCGTCTTCTACTACCAGGAAATCATGTTTCAATATGTTTGGTATCTTAACTTGTTCCAACCGAGTGAATTCTGTAGTTTTTTCATTCAAAAACTTATGCCTGGCCCTGTATAAGGAACTTTTAATTTCATCATACGAACTCATACTAAAACTTGAGTCGGCTTCATGCATTTCTGTTGCTTTCTTTTCGTAAATCTTCTTCACTGGCGTCATCTTTTCGCATACCTCCTTTTTACAAGAGTAAACGGCAACATCTCGTAAATTTTGTTCATATTGTCGCTTGCAAACATGTGCACTCATCTTTAGAACGGTGTCCTTACTCTCGTTCAAAGTCGCAGATGCGAAGCAACCTGAGGTGCGATTCACACATTTCCAATTATTTGTACCACTCTTGTTCTTGTGACTGAAATTGTATTTATGTCCATCATAAATCAGAGCCGGGTATCCTTTTTGGTTTTCAATAAAAATTATTTCACTGCTTTTAGCATTAGCCATTGCGAAGCTCTAGAAAGAATGAAGGATGACATCGATTCCTTTTATCATTGTATTGACACTTAATTTTAAGTGGCCAGTATTGTGATCGTATCGGTATTGCTTAGTTAAGTTCTTAGAGGTTTTATGTTAATTTATGTTCCCTATTACCATTTTGTTTCTGCAATAGAATATCCGCATATTCTATGCCGCTCTGCTAAGTGTAGTTCATCAGATTTTTTTGTAATTGTAATCACGTAAGTTTGCCTTTCTTAATCCATTAACGAACATTTTGTGCAAAAATCGGGTATGTCAGCCACCTGAGAGCACACGAGTGACGCTCTCGATAGTCGAATCCCAGTCGCTGTGGCCGTAATTGGTCGGGATATATTAATATACTAGCTTTCGCCCGCGACTCCGTCCGCGTAGAAGTCGTTTATCGCTGCTCCCTCGGGAACTGTCCCATTTTCCGGGATAAAAAGTAGCCTATGTATTAATCCAGGGTATAAGCTATCATCATTCCAAATTTCAACCAAATCCGTCCACCCGTTGCAGCGTGAAGGAGTAACAAACATACACACACACACACACACACACACAAACTTTCGCATTTATAATATTAGTAGGATATATATATTATATACTCAAACCTTGTGTGAACATTCATAAACCAGAGGAACAGGGGGTGTTAGTAGTTCAACTCGTGTATCTGTGTATCTGTCAGTGACCCGATTTGATTTGAGATGCGATTTTTTTTTAAATATAAATATCTTTTTCTCAAACATGCTCGGAAATGTGTGCTTAATGGCACTAAATGAAGACATGAAGTTTCTTGTTTATGGCTCCCTGCATTACTTCTTGGCCTAGGCCAAGAAGTAATGTATGAAAACCCTAACAAAAAATATTATTGGCCGCTGCTCTAACTTTTTAAATTTGCTTACTAACATTAAACTGACAAAGGAAAAAATACATTCTGCCAACTACCACTCTGTAACCATATTTTGTGACATTACAAAAATCAAAATCTATGGTACTATTATTTATGTGCAGAAGATTGCCATCGTAAGATTGCACAGTCTTGAGATTGCCATCGTAAGACTGCACAGTCTTGAGATTGCATTCGTAAGATCTTACTGCAGTCTTGAGATGGCCATCGTTATATTGCAGTCTTGAGATGGCCATCGTAAGATTGCAGTCTTGAGATTGCCATCGTAAGATTGCAGTCTTGAGATTGCAGTCTTCAGATTGCCATCGTCAGATTGCACAGTCTTGAGATTGCCATCTTAAGATTGCAGTCTTGAGATTTCCATCGTAAGATTGCAATCTTAAGATTAGCATCGTGAGATTGCAATATGTTATCGTCATATTGCACAGTCTTGAGATTGCCATCTCAAGACTATATTTAATCTTACGATGCCAATCTCAAGACTGCAATCTTACGATGGGCGTCTCAAGACTGTCTTCAGATTGCCATCGTAAGATTGCAGTCTTGAGATTGGCATCGTAAGATTGCAGTAATGTACTTTTAATATTTCCTCACATTGCTTGAGAAAAGTACTATACAATCCTCGGCCGGAACAGGGATTGAAGGACTCGTTCTATCCGGCCTCGTCTACGACTCGGCCGTCTACCCCAAACTCGTCCTTAAATCCCTGACTTCACGGCCTCTTCAGTAATGTACTATAATTTTAATCTTAAGTTTGTAGTATTTACTATACAACTATAACAGTTGAGTTTATAAGGATCTCTTGATGACCAGCTATATACCTACCAAAACCAGTCAAACACGTCAAACACTCCTCTTTTTACGTGGCATCGTGGGTTAAATACTAAAAACTGCCGAATCAAACATTTAATGTATTTTGGGATTAGGACGATTTGAAAATTTGTCATTATGAGAATCGTGTGTTTTGATATTTCCATGTGTATTTATTTTAGTGTATTTTGGGAATAAGACTTTTTGGGATTAAGTTCAAATGCGACTCGGTTCATTTGAAATTGGGTCTTATTGACAATAGTATAAATTGAGAACCGCTCTTTTTGGTACCAAATCCATCCGGGTTTCATCCCTTATGAGAAAAGGTCGTTTAGATCTTATGTCATATTAGGGTTTAGTGTATTTCGAGATTAGTTCCAAACAGCCCGGAAGGCAATAAACTACCTATAGCTGCAGACTAGCGACCCGCCCTCGCGTCGCTTCGATTTATGTGATTTTTCTGTGACACCCGGACATAATGCAGCATTAATTACACATTGAAACTTTCCTCTTAAATTACTTTATCTATTGATGAAAACCGCATTAAAATCCGTTGCTTAGTTTGAAAGATCTAAGCTTACATACAGAGGGATTGACGGCGGGAAGCGACTTTATTTTTACCCGACTGCGGCAAAGCCCAAAAGGAGGCTTATGTGCTTGACATGTATATATATATGTCCGACTCTATGTCCCCTCGTAACTACTAAATGGCTAAACGGATTTTAATAAATTATACATTGTTAGATTCGTCTTAACCACTAGAGTTTCATAGGTTATAGGAAAATTATTTAAATATGGAATTGGCGAAATAAAAAATATAAACATGATAAGTAACATTACTTTGACGACATTATCCAAACAGCAGCTATGTAAAGAAGAGTTAGTATAACTTTGAAACTTGACTTTTTCATCAAAATTGATAGATAAAGGATAAAGGAACTAATTTCGTTCAGCTATTCAACATTTTAATTATGTCTTTAATAAGAAATAAATTGACTTTTCAGCGGCAAGTGGTTTCGAAATGGTCCAGTAAAGGGTAATACAGACTATTAATTTCCTCGGGCGGGGTGTGACGTTTAGCGTCGTAATAGTTTGAGGTAGTAGGTAAAAACAAGATTACAGTCAGAACAATTTATTAGGAAAAGTAGGAAATATTATTTACAAAAGATAAAGATCGACTAGGTCGCGGGTTTTTACCGAAAAGAGCTTAATAGAATATATCCCTAAAAAAAAGGTTCCACTCCCCTGTCCACGACGATTCTTCAGTCGCAGTCCGGGATTCGCGGGATTGGGAATTTTAGCGGAGCAGCTTCAGCCCAAGATTCCCGGGGTCGGGAATTTCTTCATCAGCGTGGAAACCTCTAGATCAGGAATCCCGGGATTGGAGATTTCATACAGCAAGAAAACCTCAATTTCTTCTGGCGGCAGGCTGTAGAGCCTAATCTCGCCCAGACTTGTTCCCTGAGAATCCCGGGTAAAAAGAAACCCATTCACTATATTGTTAGAGAACTATGTGTTTGTGACTGCGACATTAATAAAAGAAATAGGTAGCGAATCACGTAGCGTAAGACAGGTTAAGTAGAAACCCAAACACCAGTTAATATGGAAGGATGAGGCAGTCACAAACGAAAGGTTAAACATAAACAAAAAGATAGAAAACAAAGGTACGCAACACTCACCCGATTCCGGGGAAAAGTAAACAACAAAATTAAAATAGAACTCGTAGGAGTTTTACAACAAATATTACAATACTACATTTTAATCTTCTCCGTAATTATAATTTTCCGTCGTCCTTCAGTTTTTTTCCAAAACGTCAACGTCCTTGCGCGAGCCGGGAAACCAGCCAGTATTCAAACTCAAAGCCGCGCTAAAGGCTAGATAGCGACCAAAGAGTTTCAAAAATCACGACCGTTACAGGGGCGGTATAGTTCAACTTAGATTAGTTTAAATTATCACTTCTATCGGGCGTCCCGAAACACACTTTTTTTTTCAAAGTGTCTGTTATTACGGCGGATTTAATAAAAATATTTAAATAATAAAGAGAGCGAAATAATAAAGGGGGTAGTACAAGAAACGTTTTTTTTCAACACCCTTTTTCTAAGTATCTTTCCGGTTTTTTGTTGGTTATTTGTTTAAGTCAAGAAAAAACTGTTGGAAAACGTACATTCCTAGTTTTTCGTAATATCTACAACATATTCTAAAATCCTTTAAGGGTATAGAAATGTTATCGCATGTTGTATGGATTTTTTAGCTTCACAGTCCTCTTAAGATTTAGGTCTGACGATTTCTTCGAACTGCAAATTTCAGCGGTGGCAATCTCGGCGAATAGTCAACGCGATTCGCAAATATGTCGTATGATTTTCATGTTTGTGCTCGAGCTACAGGGTAGTGATTCTGTCAAAAGCAAAGGTGAGCGAACGCAGGAGTGATGTCAAAGCGGCGAGTTTAAGTAGTCCCGTCAAAGCGAACAAAACACGTTTCAGCGCGTGTATTCAATTTGGCAGCATGGCTTCTCGAACGTATAAGGCTGCCTAATTGAGAATGCACGCGCTAATATGTGTTTTGTTCGCTCTGACGGGACTACTTAAACTCGCCGCTTGGACTTCACTCCTGCATTCGCTCACCTTTGCTTATGAGAGAATCAATACCCAGGTATCTAAGGGCTACCATAGACGGACTGCTTAGAGCAGTCAGGACCGCTAGCTCTGTGGTCGCTATTGGTCAATCTGCAGTTTCAATACCAACCTCGAGCATTAAAATTGCAAATCGCCCAATAGCGACCACGGAGCTGTCGGTCCTTACTGCTCTATGCAGTCCGTCTATGACGGCCATAATATGTTAGTCTGTGGTGCCCTTAATAGAATAATATAAAGGAAATCTGACGGAATAATTCACAAGCTTTCCCTCGTACCTTCAAGAGACCCAAAGACAATTGATTCCTTCAATCAATCAAAACCTTTGATCGTTTTCCCGATGTTCAATAAAATTGAGCAGAAAATTTGCAAATCGAAGAACTTGATTGATTTTGAAGAGCAGTCGATGACTACGCAAAATAATTACAGCCAGTTTCAATAAAAAAGTTACGGTGGAGATAAATTAACGTTAATTGAAAAATCATGACTTTCTAAACATAAAACTTCCGTGAGACTCAGACATATTAAGGAGATCACACGGGTTTTGGTTAGGTTAGGGTGTATTGTCATGAGCAGACGCGGCCTTAAACATGTCGAGCGTTTTTCGTCAATTTGTACGTAACCCGCTGTGATCTCTTTAATATACCTATAATGTCTTTCTTTGAAATTAGAATTATTTAACATGTTCTTTTTTAATATTCTCATAAGGTGCGAACATTTTAAGCTTAAAAAAATAATAACGTCACATGTTTGTTGGGTGATTTGTCAGCATATACTATGTTTGGTTAAAAAATAAAATAATATTTATTTAGTTCGAACATACCTACGTATACATTTAATATCAAAGCTACGTTAGGTAGTTACTATGGAAATATTATAAACCTCTGTAGATATAACAAACCGTTTTCAGTACCATACCTCTGATTTACAAATAAGACGCGATATTGAGTTTTGAGCGCTAAATGTGCTTATGACGTCATCTTACAACATTATTAGTTATATTATTATGCATGTTATAGGGTGGACATTTACACACTTATAAGTATTCCTGAAACAGTAAATCAATATGATATCAGTGAGTGAACGTAATAGCATAGATTAAGATAAGCACTAATATAATAATGACGCTGAATGAGCAAAACCAATAAAGCGATAATGTGTGATTTTTAAGCAACTTCAAAAAAAAGGAGGAGATCCGAAGTTCTGCTGAATGTAGGTTTCTTTATTTATGTTTACTGATTTTGCCGTCAATTGTGAGCCAATTAAAAAATATATAGTTTGATTGTTTATTATATAATTCACCTTATTGTACATTTTTAAAAACTAAGGTATATTTTAACCGCCTTTGGCAAAATCAAAAACTTCAAATCTTCATGAAACATAACTTAAAATATGACGCCGAACAGATGTCTGAATTTATATTAACATAACTCAATTTTACTTAAAATGTCGTTTAAGGACTTTTACCCTTCCACCGTCGATGGCTAAATTAGTTTCATAACGTTATCAGGCGGATCAAACGTGTTTTCTATTAGTTTAAAGTAAAAGCACTTGAGCTGAACCAATTTTGTTAAAAAAACGTATTTCCGGTACGGGAAAATGTTTGGGCGATGAGTAGAGTACTTAAGGGTCACAACAGGACTCTATTACTAAGACTCCGTTGTTCGTCCGTCTGTATGTCTGTCCATACGTTTGTCTGTCAGAGAGAGCAGTATCTAATGAACCGTAATAAGTAGACAGTTGAAATTCAGCGTGTTTAGGTACAAAAGAAACACGAAATTCACCGGGACCTTAATAATTATCCAGTTTGTCAAAAAAATCATAATAATATTAATTATTTATTTAATGATCTATAACCGCACCTCTTATTAAGTATGTCTTATGTTACTAATATTTTAAATGGGAAAGTTTGGATGTTTCCCACTCAATCCCGCCAGAACGGCTAAACGGATCTTAATGAAATTTGGCATAGAGATAGATTATAGTCTGGAATAGCACATAGGGTGCTTTTTTATTCCAAAAATTGGATAGTTCCCAAAGGAATAGCGATAAACAACTTCTACGCGGACAAAGTCGCGCGCAAAAGCATGTTTTGTTATAAACGTAGCTTGTGTAGCAGACCGTAATATTTTACGAAAGGCACCTCGGAACCAGTCGAGCAAATTATTGGTTGATCTTCAATCCAAAGGGATATCTTGAATATCGGCCTATTCTGGAAAGCTTTTGGCTATTAGTTGAAGAAATATTTCGTCGTTTATTTTTTATGAGTAGAAATATGTGGGTTCTAGTAGCTTGGTTACTTTGACAATTCGTTTTCCACGAACGTTTAATAGTCGAATGTTATTTATAAATGTATCGGTATTCGAATATTGATTGAATGACAAAGATTCCAAGATTAAATTTTTAAACTGGATTTTTAGGTGTCCGAACTCGAAAGGTGTCAAACGGGATCCTATTAATAAGTACGCTGTCCGTCCGTCCGTCTGTCCGTCTATCTGAACAAATACATGAGCTCATCACACAAAATATTTTCCCATGCCTGGAATTGAACCCGGAACCGCTAGCTTTTTAGGCAGGGTCACTACCAACTAAGCTTACGCGACGTCATCTTATCTTTGTCTAGTACCAATAGTATAAACCAAGACATTATTTTGGGACTAGGTCAATTTAAATTCTATGGTTCTGGGTAGCCGGGGGCCTATCTACTCGCATATTTTTTTTACGCATAGTGATCATTAGGCATAAAAATCGATTGTCATAACACCCTTTTAGGCTGACATTGCAAAATTTAATAAACGTCTATTGTGTAGATTAGGTTAGGTTAGGTGAGGTTAGTTTTTAATAATAATTTAAATAAAACCCTTTCTATTGTAAAAACTGTTTTATGACAATCGATTTTTATGCGTAATGATTATTATGTGTAAAAATATGAATGCGAGTAGATCCCTACCCCAGGGTAGCCACTGCCAAGGAAATTCATTCTTACTCCGGCAAGGGCATTACATTCACACAGTTTGATCATTTTGAAAATTACAACTGTCTACCGGTTACGGTTCATCAGATACAGCATGCTGAGAAACATACATACAAATAGGCAGACAGACGGACACAGTGTTGGCTTAGTAGCAGGGTGCCTAAAAATGCAGTCTAGTTAATCCTTACTTTTGCTACACAGACAACATTGCTATACAGTTATAGTTGGTAGTGACCCTGCTTACGAAGCTAGCAGTCCTGAGTTCAAATCCCGGTAAGGGCAGATATTTGTGTGATGAGCGCGTGTATTTGTTTCTGAGTCTTGGGTGTTTTATGTATTTAAGTATTTCTTTCTCAATATAAGTATTTATATCGTCGTCTAGCACCCATAGTACAAGCCTAGAGCTTAGTTTGGGACTAGGTCAATAGGTGTAACAATAGCGGCCTTTACACGTCAATTTTTTTTTACTATTTTTCTATTACAATTGCCTTTACACGTACTGTTTGGAACGAAGATTGGAACGGCGCGTGGCGTTTCCCGCGGTCAGAACTTTACGTGTGCATGCCGCTATTGTCCCCTGATATTTATTCATTTGTTTATTTTATTTATAGCTCTATCCTTTTCACTTAACGTAAACTGAACTGCGTACCTATGTCTTAATAAACTCCCTATACATTACATCGTTAAACTTAATTGTAACTTTTGTCCCAACAGATTGCCCAGACCTGGTGATCCTCAACTTGGTGACGGACGTCCCGCTGCGCTTCGAGCTGGAGTACCTGGTGAAGTGCACCGCGACTTGGTCTCCACACAGCGACCTGGTGTGGCACGTCGTCAAGTTCGTCATCATGTACTTGTAAGTTATCTTGTGTGCTGATACCTGCTACAAGGTCTCCTAGAATATATATTTAAGACGAGTTAGAACTTGGGACGTGTGAAGTAAGCAGCCCGTGATATAATCATTCTCCTGCCTTTATCCCAACTTATTTGGGGTCGGCGCAACATGTATTCTTCTTCCATACTTCTCTATTAGTCGTCATCTCGGTAGTCACTCCCTTTCTAGCCATATCATCTTTCACACAGTCCATCCAACGTTTCTTTGGTCTTCTCCTACTCATATAGCCATCTACATTCATACTCAAAACTTTCCTGGCGATATTTTCCTCATTCCTCCGCATCACATACCCATACCATGACAACCGATTTCCATACAACTTTTCAGTCACCGGTGTCACTTTCAAACTTCCCTTTATATACTCATATATATGTACCTTGTACCTTATACATTTTGGCAATAAATCAAAAAATCAAAAATATACAAAACGTCGCGGAAAATTATAAAAAATATAATTAGCCTAGGTATCAAAGTTTCTACACTGTTTAGTCTTATTAATTTATTTACTAGCTTCTGCCCGCGACTTCGTCCGCGTAGAATTAGTAAATTTTGCCATCCCACGGGAACACTGATTTATTTCGGGATTCAAGGTAGCCTATGTGTTAATACAGGGTATAAGCTATCTCCATTCCAAATATTAGATTAGATTAGATAGATATTAGATATTAGATTAGATTAGATTAGATATCCAACTGCACCGGTTATTCTCCGTTAACCATGTCGTTGACTGGAAGAGAATGAGAGAATTAAGTCCGCCATTTGTACATATTACATTTATTTGTATTGTGCAAAGTTTAAATAAATAAATAAGTAAAAAGATTTTGCATCGTTAAATATAAGAGGGCTTACTTGGATAAGAAAGGACAAGATAAAATGGAGGAATTTTCAAGGCATTTCCAAAGCAAAAGTTACAGCAACTTTGAAAACCTTTCCTTAGTGTCTCCTAACAAAGATCTACCCTTTCATCAGTCCAAGTTGTAAACAAATCTGTCTTAAATATCTCTCTGAAATTTACCCAGAGATATTTAACCAAAAGCCCGTAAAACTTTATTTATTGCTATTTGCTTCACTAGATCCACTCATAAATAGATAGGATAGATAAATTGTTAATATTACGATTCTCGTGAGTTATCAGATTGGTAAAGCGTGAGTTGTGTTGAACAGGGTTCCGCGGTTGATTTAGGGTTAAAAGATAAGATAAAAAAGATAAAAGTCATTTATTCAGTAAGTAGGCCGCACGGGCACCTTTACACGTCAGGAGTCTACCAGCGCTTCCCAAGAGGAGACCACTGCTGAGAAGAAACGCCGCAAGAAACTCAGCAGTCAGTCATTTTTTTAACCATATTTCCTATTACAATGATACAATTTAGTCTAGTATTATATAAAGCTATAAATATTAATTTAAATATAATATCAAATATCATGCGTAGATCAGCAGGAAAACATGGCAAAAATATTAGGAGAGATATAGACGGAGAAAAAGGCAAAAACAAAAAAATTAATAATAAACAAAGTTTCGACATGTTTTCCTACATCAACAGTGTCCCCTAGACAAGATAAAGGTTTTACATTTGAACAAATTATTATTGACTAAGTTTCGAGTTTAGGCCATGCATTTTTGTCTGCTAGATAGTCCTCGACCCTATAATACGCTTTAGACATTAACGACTTTTTCAAGTAATTTTTAAGTGCTGAAAAGGGTAACTTTAAAACTACGTCAGGTAATTTATTATAGAAATGAATGCATTGACCAATAAATGATTTATATACTTTACGTACGCGGAATTTTCGAATAGCAATTTTATTTTTATTTCTTGTATTTAAATTATGTATATCAGAATTTTTGGTGAAAGAATCTAAATTTTTAATAACATAAATAATATTCTCATAAATAAATTGAGATGCTACAGTTAAGATATTAATTTCTTTAAATAGTTCTCTTAAGGAGTCACGAGAATTTAAGTTATAAATAGAACGAATGGCCCTTTTTTGTAAAACAAATATAGTTTGTATTTCAGCTGCCTTACCCCAAACCAGAATACCGTACGACATGACACTATGGAAATAACTATAATAAACTAAGCGAGCTGTTTCAACATTAGTTAGCTGTCTAATTTTCCTAACGGCATAAGCTGCCGAACTTAGTTTACCTGCCAGTACAGCTATATGGGGACCCCATTGCAAATTTTTATCTATTGTTATGCCTAGAAAAACTGCCTTATCTACCATTTGCAGACACTCGTCATTTATAAAAATACTAGAATCTACCGGTTTAACATTAGGCAAAGCGAACCTAACACATTTAGTTTTCTTAGCATTTAGTAGTAAATTGTTACTAGTAAACCAATTAAGTACTTTAACTAGTATGGCGTTTATCATACTGTAGTCTACGGACTTTCTATCTACCTTGAAAATTAATGAAGTATCATCAGCAAAAAGCACAATATCACAAAGTTTATCTACTGTTGGTGGTAAGTCATTTATATAAACGAGAAATAGAAAAGGACCTAAAATGGAGCCTTGAGGCACACCTAGTTTCACTGTAGCTCCAATTGATTGCGTTTTGTTTACAACCACTGTTTGAGTTCTGTCACTTAGATAAGAAGACATAAGACTTAAAGCTTTATTGGACAATCCATAGTGTTTTAATTTTAAAATAAGGGTCGAATGATCCACGCAATCAAAAGCTTTGGAAAGATCACAAAATATTCCTACCGCATCACAAGATTTCTCCCAACTGTTATATATGTATTTAATGAGAACCGATGCCGCATCAATTGTTGATCGACCTCTGGTAAACCCAAACTGGTTACTATTAAGTAGTTTATTTCTATTAAAGTGACCTAACATATCATTCAGCATTAGTTTCTCAAAGACTTTACTTAAAACCGGTAGTATGGAAATGGGACGGAAGTTCGTTATATCACTCATGTCGCCCGATTTAAAAAGAGGTATGACTTTACTATATTTCATGAGATCTGGAAAGGTCCCCTCTGATATGCAATTATTGTAAATTAATGCTAGGTGGGGTGCAATTACATCTATGATATGAAAAACTACTTTAACTGATGTGCCCCACAAATCCTCAGTCTTTTTTAAAACTAAGCGATTTAAATACCTTGACTATTGAATCTGAATTTACAGGGCTGAATTCAAAGTTTATATTACATTTACTGACATTAGTGCAAAGTAATGATTTAGCTTCAACCGCGGATGATTTAAGACATTTTGTAGTATTGCTGGCTATGTTGGAAAAATAATCTTCGAATGCTAAGTTCTTTTTCATTTCCAAATTGCCTTAATAGCACGGTATAAAACCAGTAAAACGTTTTCACTAGGGTTCATCGAGCGGCTTGTTTGTGTGCGTGCCTGAAGGGCTACATCCACACTAAAGGGCTCGAACGGATCGGACGGTCTTCTGAATTCTAAAAGACTACATACTTACATACCTTCATGCCTTCATTCCTATAGTGGGGTAGGCAGAGCTACAGAATTGCCAACCACTCTAAAAAATTGTTTATAATTCCGTAACCACATTTTGGACAATTAGGCTAAGATGTTTACCAGTGTATTAGTGACAGGTTGCAAGCCCATCGCCTAAAAGTACTAAGTTGGGACCTTTTTATTCCCTCACTCATATAATTAGATCAACTCGACATAAAGATTTAAACTTCTAATTTAAAGTGATTCTAATAATGAAAATAATGCATTGTATTAAGTATGGCAATTAAACTTGCAAATAGACTTGATGGACTTGAAATAAATAATCATGAAAGTTATATAAAAGCTTACATTAATTATAAATTGATGCGTATTTAAAGGGAAAGGACAGACAAGTGAAACGGCTCGTGGTTATAAGCGCACTCGCGTGTATTCGAGACCAAATGGCGGTATACGCAGATACCTGCCTATATCTTTATCTAGCTATCTCTATACGCAATATAAATCGATTCCAGACCCAACGTCCGACGCGGAAATAAATCCGGCTCGTTGATTACCCAATCTTCAATCGATGGACCGTAATTACTCTACCAACCCGCATGAGTCGAATCGGCATCAAAAGTAAAATATAATTACTCGTGTGTACAGTCAACCAATTTGAATCATAGGCTACTATGGAACTAGGTCAAAGTGACATAATGTTTCAAATCGGAAGAGACTTCTCAAGAGTGAATTATAACATCACTTTGACATAGTTCCATAGTGGCCTATGATTCAAATTGGTTGAAGTACGTATTTGTAATGGGAAAATATTAAAGTTCCGTGTTTTTCTACGAACGTATTTTTTTTTTAAATTATTCTATATCCGAAAGCTATGTTACGCTGGAGCTATTTTAAAATAAATGCATTATTTAACTGCTTTTCGTAGGTTAGGTTCCTCGGGAACTGTCCAATTTTCCGGGATAAAAAGTAACCTACGAGCTACTCCAGACTATAATCTATCCTTGTGCCAAATTTCATCCAGATCTGTTCAGCCGGGACTGACGTGACTGAGTAACAAACAACAAAACTTTCGCATTTACATTTTAGCAAGGGCCCGTTGTTTGATCAGTAGTTAATTCAATTAATTGTTAAAATTCGAAAAAGGAATAGAAAATTTGACACATTTCCTTTAGATTTAACCACAGAACAGAAAAAACAGTAGAAGTGTCAAGTTGGTGTGTAACATGTGGCATACCTAGTTATGCGGAGTTCCGCATAACCTACCATACTTTTGCCGCGATCGCTTATTTCGATATTTTGATATTTCGATATTTCTGAAATAGGAAATAAATCCAGAAGCATGCCTTATTTAATTGTGCTATTTTTGAGTGTAAAAACGATAACCGCACCAAAAACATTTTCCATGGTGCCGCCGTGTTGTTTTTATGATAGTTTGAGTATTGGCGACATCAGGTCTGATACTAAGCGAAGCTCATGCCACTTCCACTGTTTTTTCTATTGCGTGGATTTAACCATTAGTTACGGTTAGTTAGTTTAACTACTGATCTGATCAAACAACAGGCCCTAAGAAGAAGTAAAATAAGATTGGCAGGAGGGCAGTATTGTGTAATAGACAAACGAGAGAGTGTTTCAGGGATCACATAACAACACTCAAGTTCGCTCTTAATTAATGAAATATGTCACACATATCCAAGCTGACGTCAACACGACACGAATGTTTTAGGATATAACTAAATTGGATATTAATTTTGGTCTATATAATAACTGTCGCCTTTGATATTAATGTTCCATTAACATGCTCTCTGCTACGAAAATAGTAGTATTTAAATATAATATAAAAATGAATCCCTGAATGTGTTGCTAAGCGCAAATCTCGAGAGCAGCTGAACCGATTTCGCTAATTCTTTTTTTAGAATATTCCTAGAAGTACTAGGATGGTTCTTACGGAGAGAATAATTTAAAAAATCCACCGGCGAAGTCAGAAATTTGCAGCGGGGCCAAGCCGCTGGCGGGCCGCTAGTACTTGTATAATCTATAATCTTTACATGCTCAAGGATATAACTTAATTGGATAATCATTTAGTTTATTAACTCGCCTTTGATATTAATGTCCGATTAACATTCTGTCTGCTATGAAAATACTAGTAGTATTTCAGTTCTATAATCTTTAAATGATATAAAACAACGTCGCTCGCAGAACCTCTGTACCTATTTGTACGCTAGGTCTTTCAAACTACGCAACGGATTTTAATGCGGTTTTCATAAATAGATACTTAGAGTAATTTGCGAGGAAGGTTTTTATCTCTAAATTCTGGATTATGTACAGGTGTTACAGAAAACTTACTTAAACCGAAAGCAAGCGAGAGCGGGTGGCAAGCTAATAATAATAATATAGTTAGTAGCTTACACCATTACTTATAAACGTGGAATAAGCTTGAAATTAGCTTATGCCATGCTTTGTCCTTATCTGTAATTGTGACATTTGCATCTGACAGAAAGTGATAAAGCATGGCATAAACTATTCCAAGCTTATTATAAGTAAGGGGGTAATAGTTTTATTAATGGCCCAGCGGCTCTATTACCACAGTATAACCTTATTAACTAACATGTTTTAAACTCGGCCGCCATTGCTGTCAAGTAATTGAGAGGTATCGTTACGTTGAAAATACGATAACATTTCAAAGGCAATATGGTTTAATGCAGTAGAATAGAGGATAAAACATCCGTCACTTTTTGACACGTACATAAAAGTACGAGAGTGACGGAAGCTTTATCCACATTTTGTCACGCTATAAACGCAACCATACTAGGCCCACATTGATTTGGCCCTTATTCACTACCTACATTGCGAATCTGATCACCGTCTAGGACGTCCCCTACCGACATATTCTCTCACTCTCGCTCGCTTTAAATCTCTTCTTAGCATACCCTTTTCGATCTTAGTCACTACATCTTCTTTCAATCCACATCGTTCTCTGATCTCGCTATTTCTTACACACCGGACCCGATTCTACAGTGGCCTCTAAACTTCCTAATTATATTTAGGTGTCACTAAAACACTTTGCTATTCTATAAGCAGCTGTCATAATCAAATGACAGCGCTATTTTGAATCTGACACTTCTTATTTTAGGCAATTAGTATTGTCACAGATTGATATTCTGGGGCACGTTTTATAAAGCTACAAGTAACAGTTTTACAGGTCTAAACTGGCAACACTGCTCAAATGGCTGGTCGTCATTGGTCGAGGTTGTGTCAAATGGAAACTTGTAATCTGTAAATTGTAATTAATATTAAACAGGCCCCATGAATAGCACTTGTTAAAATCTGCCGTCTAAACTATGTGTGAAAATTTGACAATTTAGTTTTAGGCTATTTAAGCGATGCGCATATTGTTAGAATTGGGTCCACAATTGCTATTTGTTCACTTACTTCTAAAATAGTCCTACACTAACCGGTGGTTGTTCGTGGCAGCATACTTCTATAGTGTAAACTCAGGGACAATCGCCGGTTGGTGTTCCAACAATTTACTTAATTAAAGTTATCTAAAGGGCCTCTGTGTGTTGGTTTTGAATCCATTTACTGCTTCCAAAGGTTCGGGACTACCCTAAACTAATTAACATACTGAAAAGTTAAAATTATATTCGGTACCAGTTTTGAAGGGGTTTTCTTATGCTGTAATATTTACGTCGAGTTCTAAGACACCCTGTTCATTTTTGAAATTGTTTTTTCTTAAGAAACTCAGACAAATTAACCTAACGTTTGTCAAAATCAGGTCATCCGTTTACCTTGAACAAACATAATACATAACATAAATATATGTATTAACGGATCACTTCATATGCCCTAATTTCAATTGCCATAATAAAGGCATTGTTTCTGAAACCATATACCTTTCAGGTGATTTTTACATGCCATCGTATAGAGCCCATAGGTTAGGTTAGGTGGGTTTTGTAACAATTATGAATAGTTCACGGTTTCAGAAAAAATGGCTCGGTCCGTCCTGCTGAGTTTGCTTGTGGTGTCTCGCGGCACGTACGGTCGAGGCACGCACACAAGCAAACCGCGCGATATACCTTTGTTCGAAGACGAACTACTGTTATAAACTGTGTCTCAACGCATTCTTGCCAAGGTTGCAATATATAGAGTCTATTTTGTACAGCATTCTAGGAGCCCGGCATTCAATATATTATCGGATAAATCAGAATAATGTTTCTCATTTCTTTATTAAATATTATGTTTGCCTTCAATTAACGTAAATATTTACTATAATAAAGTGAAAAAACATAAGGCACGTGTAGTTAACGCTTTAGTTATTTTGATAGGAATATTTTGCGAAGTGTTCTGTTGCCCGTATTTTTTTACTGTTTTAAAAAAAAACTCAAAAGCCTTTAAATGTTAACAATGCATTGAAATCAGTTTACCCTAGAAGAAAGATATTTTTTTTAAAACTCTACGATATTTGCTCTCATTACAAAATTATTTGGCCATTACCAGGAATCGAACCCAGGACTGCTAGCTTCGTAGGCTAGATCACTACCAACTAACTAGTCAAACCGCGTCGTCTTAAACTCTATCGATATAGTATTCATAATTATGACTTGGTAAAGTGTTTGATATTTTATCCGTTTGTCCGTCCGTCTGTCTGTCCACGGTTTAACTCTGAGACTCTTGGTAAGATCACGGACATTAATTGATGAACCACTATAGAACCTTGTCGCATAAAACCAACGATTACTTCCTATGTAATTTCTATCTCGTCACTTGACGCCGTCTTTTTGACAAGGTTTTTTGGTGGATCAACATTTAAAGTCCTTGATGGTACTACAAAGCTAGGTAAAATAAAATCATGTTTTTTTTTTGTGTATGTCTATGTACTATTCGCGTCGGAACCCTTCCCTGAGCATGGCCCGACATGCTCTTGCCCGTTATTTTTTGTATAAGACCTATCAACATTATTTAACTTGCTGTTATTGTGCCATTGTCTCCAGGATTCCTCTGCTGCTGATGACGGTGGCGTACCACCAGATAGCGAGGGTGCTGTGGCGCTCGGAGAAGATCCCAGGCCAGGCGGAGACCAAGAAACTGGCTCCTGCGGAACAGAGTAAGTTTCTAGGGTTCCGGACCCGATGGAACCCTATTACTAAGCATATGCTGTCCGTCTGTCTGTCTGTATCTTTTGAACAGTAATAGAAAGCGGGTTGAATATAATAATGACAGTGTCATTTCTATTATTTTATTGCCATGCGTAGATATAACCACCTTCTTGCCGGCAAGATAGACTGACTCTTTTTTTATAGCCTGATTTTGTATCCCCTGCTGGGCAAAGAGCTCTCTCTCGGATTTCCAACCCTGTCCATAACAATCTCTGACGTGTCGCTTTGAAATGTATCTAAGTCTTCCCGCCACCTTTGCCTACCTAGGTAGATTCCGACTTTAAAAAAACATTTCTTTGTATAACCATCTTGTGGCACCCACTCAGACACAATCTAAAAATAATGTCCATGATTTGTTCGATTAGTGTGTGTAGTAACATTTTAAGATGACTGCTTTCAACGGTATATTCTCGGTATCTAATTTCTAGACTCTCTCTCTCTCTCTTCCTAGCTATTATTACTATTATTAGTCCCACATGGTGTTATCAGCTTTGCTTATCCTTCTTCTCCACTTTGCTCTGTCTTCGACATCGTCCTCGGATTCCTGAGACTCCTGCATGTCCTTCAGCACTACATCCTTCCACCTTGTTTTGGATCTTCCCCTGGATCTACGACCGGAGATGGAAAGATGTAATGCCGAGTTCCCAACGTAGTCAGACGGCCTCCTCTTCACGTGGCCATACCATCGCAGCCTAATCTCCTGGATCCTATCGGCGACTGCATTTCTAGACTCTATTAACACATTTTTGTCTGGCCTTATAATATTTATGTATTTTGCCATCGAAAATATGCCAATAACTTTTTCTATAGCCCTCTAAGTAATCTTGCGCCTTGTTATGGGTCGTGACTGAAAAAGAAAACACACACAGTTCCTAATAGCAAACTTATATTTAACATTCCTTAAGTAATCTAACCTAATGTAAAATACTAAAACAAAAATCAAATCTATTACTAAAATCTAACTAAAACTATTGTTGCGCGCCAGGAGAGTTACAAACTGGAACCCTGCCAATCCTAAGCTGCCGCCGGCTAGCTTCTTTAGTACTTTTATCCTTTAAACTATCGTCGGAATGTAAAGGGCGTTTCTAAACATAACAGCCTCTCAAAAGAGTAGAGTTCTAGGTCAATGGTTTGACGACGCGCTGGCCTAGTTGGTAGTGACCCTGCCTACGAAGCTAGCGGTCCTGGGTTCAAATCCCGGTAAGGGCAGATATTTGTGTGATGAGCGCGATTATTTGTTTCTGAGTCTTGGATGTTTTCTATGTATTTAAGTATATATTTATCTATATAAGTATGTTTATCGTTGTCTAGTACCCATAGTACAAGCCTAGAGCTTAGTTTGGGACTAGGTCAATTGGTGTGACATTGTCCCCTGATATTTATTTATTTATTTATTATTTATTTAATGGTCGTCATCCACGGCCCCTTCCATTCTCTTCTATGTTCACTCTTTTTGTCATATGATCATCATCCCGTCTTATCACGAGTCCATACCAACGCAGGCGGTTGTCCATGAGTTCTATGCCAATCAATGTTAACAAAACCCACTATACGGATTACACAACCTATTAATTCTGCGAAACAAACATAATAAGTCCCTAATCCATGGTTAAGCCATAACTCATCGGTCCTATCCGAAGGTTAGCAACAGGATAAACATCGTTATTTCAAACAAGGTTATGAGTACTTCTGAGATTAAGAGAAATAATAGATTTCACCAATTTTGATTATGAGACCCTATTAATATGCTTACGCTCTCCGTCCGACCTTCCGTCTATCCCTCCTAAATTTAAAGAGCTGTATCTTTTGAACAGTAATAGATGGTGGGTAGTTTTCTTTTTTCAAAATATGTTGTGTTATTACGGCGGATTTACGAACTTTTTTTTTAAGAAATGTAATAGTAAAGTGGGCCGTCATACGAGAAACGTTTTCTTTCAACCCATTTTTGTTTTGGTATGATTATAGACAAGTTGAGCTGATACGGAGTCCTCAGTGCGCGAATTTGACTCGCACTAGACCAGTTTTTTAACCGCCTAGAATAAAGACTGATTTACATTGGTCCAGTAAAAGCATGCCAGTAGAAGTACATTGACGAGTTGGTTTTCACGTTTGAGGCGAGAGCTATTGTAACGACGCAATGTACTTCGACTGGCATGCTTTTACTGGACCAATGTATATCAGCCATAAGAGGCCCTGCTGCGTCGCCATTTTCTTTTACAAAATTGTCTTGACACGTAAGCCTCACAATCGAAAATAACGTTCATGATATTTTCATCAACATTTGATCCGACATTTATTCATGTTGGCAGCTTTCAACGGTACAAACTCGTACGTTCAAACTCATTCATATAATAAATCGTAATAAGCCTGTAGTGAAATCATGATCGATACGAACGGAAATAGACTTGGAGTTAGTTTTTAGGATTCCGTAGCAACTAGGGAATGCAATTTAACCGGTTATTAACCGTTTTTGTATGAAAATAACCGGTTAAAACCAGTTATAACCGGTTATTTGCATTCCCTAGTAGCAACTTGAGGTCCTTAACCTAATTAAGCTGCTCGACTCAAATAGTGCTCCTGGTCTTGACGGTGTAAGCAATAGGCTTCTAAAAGAGACCGGCGAAGTCATAGCAGAACCGCTCGCAGCAATCTTCAACTTGAGTATCTCTATAGGATCCTTTCCGCAGGCTTGGAAGACTGCAACGGTAATACCAATTCACAAAAGCGGCCCCTCGGATACCCCTAGTAATTACCGTCCCATCTCTCTTCTAGGAGCATATTCTAAATTACTTGAACGCGTAGTCAACAAAAGACTCGTAATTTTTTTGGAATGTAATAACCTTCTTTCCAATCGCCAGTACGGTTTTCGTCGGGGAAGGTCTACGGAGGAAGCCGTTACCCTACTAACAGACACTGTTGCGTCTTATCTCGATGAGGGTCGATGCTGTGTTGGCGCCTTTCTTGACCTGGCGAAAGCGTTCGATACGGTTTCGTATCCTATTCTCCTTAAAAAGTTGGAAAACCTATTCGGTATACGTGGAACAGCGCTGGACTGGTTCACAAGTTATCTTGAAAAAAGAAGCCAATGTGTTCGAATCGGTAACAGTTATAGTGGCTTGAAACCTGTGTCCTTTGGTGTACCTCAGGGTAGTATTTTAGGACCCACGCTTTTCATCGCATATATGAATGACATTATGGATCTGGAACTCGAACACAGCAACATCTTGTGTTACGCCGATGACACTGCTATAGTGTTTCACGGGCACTCTTGGCAGGATGCGCAGGCTTCTGCAGAGAAGGGTTTGCAAAAGGTTGCTTCCTGGTTAGAACAAAATCTTTTGACGCTTAACGCATCTAAAACAAAATTTATTTGTTTTCACAAAACTGCCGCATCTTGCCCCCCTGTCCACATGAGCAGCCTCAAAATTCACGCCTCTGACTGTGTCATCCATATGGTGCAGCCTTCTTACTCAAGCTCGGGTTGTAGCTGCGACAGTATCAAAAGAGACGTTTCTGTAAGGTACCTCGGCGTTACGCTGGACGAGAACCTTAATTTTAAGAAGCACATCGCTGTAGCAGCAGCCAGAGTTCGCAAGTTCATTTACACTATGAAGTTCCTGAGAGATGCCGCTGATGAACACCTAATAAGACTAGTGTATGTAGCACTCTGCCAGCCCATACTTGACTATTGTATCTTTGCTTGGGGAGGATGCACCAAGTCCACTCTGATAGTGCTGGAGAGGGCTCAAAGAGCTGTACTAAAGGTGTCCTTACGCAGACCTAGGCGCTACTCTACAGTGGACCTGTTTCGGGAGGCGGGTGTTTTTAGCGTCCGTAGACTGTTTTTAATGCGTGTTATAGTTTATATGCATAAACAAACTATAAGTTCGGCATGCTACCCTGACTTGTTAAGGAGACGTGTCTTTAGGGTTCCTTTACCTAAAGTTAGGTCCGGGTTCGCTAGGCGGTTTAAATCATTTATCTTTCCGTTCGTCTACAATTCCGTACTGAAAAGGAAATGTGATTTGAAGCTCTTCCGGATATCTGAGGTCAAAAAAGATATTAGACAGTTTTTACTGTCTATGTCTTACGATGAGTCTGAGAAGATGCTGATCTAAGTTTAGTGGTCGGTAGCCACGGTACCGACCGATCCCGAGAGCTGTTGCACTCCTCATGTTCAATACCCCTTCTTCCTCGCCATCACACATACCACATCCATACACCCTCCTACAACATTACACACTACATGTCACCTAATATTATTATATTTTTTATCTTCGTCTTTATTAAAAGCCTATAGTTACTTAGTATCACCTGTTACTGCTATTTGCATGCCTCGATTTCTTTAGCCGCATATATTAAAGTTACTTCTCGTGTGTTCCGACTCCCTCGATACAGGCCCAGCCTAGTGTGGGAGCCACCGTTTAAATTGTAAATGTTAGTTTATAAGTATTTTGGTAAATAAATGATTTTATTATTTTATTTTATTATTATTAACTCGCAAAGACGAAACGTATTTGTATTTTCATATTAATTTTAAACAGAGGACGAGCATATTTTTTTGCGGTCTTGCGGCTGACAGTGATTGGGTGTTCGGTGCGTGAGTCCAACTCGCACTTGACTAGATTTTACCCTCCAAAATACCAAAAATTAACGGGAAGGGATAAGGGATCCTTCACTGAGTAAACGTACTGCGTTCAATACAGCTTTGTGATTGGTCCTTTTTGACCGACCTTTTGTTTTTGAGACAATTTGAACCACCCTGTGCGTTCGTGAGCACTGTGAGACCTCATAGTGACGTTTGTGAATACGGGTGTTAGACTCAGAAGTCATTTCTTTGTGTCAAATTTTTCATACACAATTTTGCACTGCATGGCACATGCATGCATTGCAGCATTGCCATTTCGTGTTCGCCCAGTAGGTAGCTAGAGGTGTTATCGAACTAGGTTTAGTATCGTGGGCTCCCCTACTATCACGTTGTTTATACGGAACCCTAAATTAATGCGTGCTCGACTCACGCTTGGTTGCTTTTATTTGTGACGGTGATTGGTCAAGTTCATATTACGTAATTGAGCTGTCCGTCATGACGTGACGCATGACGTGAAATCGAAGGGTAAAGACATGAGTCAATTCATTTATATTTCAAGACTTGTGAATATCGATTTAGTTGTTAACAGGTTATTTTTGTTGATAGCGCCTTTTGTCGTTATAACAAAGAAGGGTGGCTAACTGCAATGTTGTAGTCAAAGCATTTTATACTCTATTTATAACCACATTAAATTTAAAAATGTTTATACTATTAGGGACTATGTAACCACTTTCTTTGGTATGGGCAGCATTGATAAGCGTTAATATTTTAAGATTTTCTTACTGTTGTTTTTAGGGTTCCGTACCCAAAGGGTAAAAACGGGACCTTATTACTAAGACTCCACTGTCCGTCTATCTGCCTGTCACCAGGCTGTATCTCATGAACCGTCATAGTTAGACAGTGTTGAAATTTTCACAGAATGATGTATTTCTGTAGCCGCTATAAAAACAAATACTTTTAGTATAAAATAAACAGAATAAAATAAATATTAGGGTGGGGCTCCCATACAACAAACGTGTTTTTTTGCCGTTTTTTGCTCGATATTAATAACGGCAACAGGTACACGTTTGAATCATTCACAAAATATTGAGTTGTATATTCACTTTAAAAACAAATAAATAAATTAAAATTAAAAAAATATTTAAGGGGGCTTGTTGTTTCAAAATTCTACCAAAGAAGGCGGCTACTTGAAATGTAGTTGTCAAAGCATTCTAAACTCTATTGGTACCACAGTAAAATGCTTATACCATTACTGTGCAGTTCGCCGCTTTCTTTATTATTTACGACAGTATTCCGTGAAACTAAGTAGGGCGCACCTTGGTGTTAATAAAATAGTAACAATTACTTGTGACTATTTTAACAAAAGGCTTAAAACGTAGTAGTAGATCATTCATAATGGGCGTTTTCCGAAAGAGCCGGCGAAAAAAAAAATTGGTATGCTCGCTAGAATTAATTATTTTAAGTAAGTAACTTATATTATTGGCATGGAAGCTGTTGGGTCATTCTCTGACTTTTTATTTCAAAATTGTTAGAAAAAAAAAATGCTAGAAATGCACTTGGTCACTTGATGAGCCGCCATAGAACCCTTTCATAATGACAGCGTCAAGTCAAGAGAAAGGAATTAACGTCGAAAATAATCAATGGCTTACCGCGACACGGTTTCTATGACGGCTCATCAATTAAAGGCCGTGACTGTGCTATGAAAAAGTCGATCTTTCGAACCTCTATGAAAAGTCAGGCAATTATCCGACAGTTTCCGTGCCACAATAAAAGTGGTTTAACATAAATTAATTCTAGCGATGTACTAAATGAAATTTTTTATTCGGCCGGCGCTTTAAAAAAAGGCCCAAAAATGAATGAAGGATGAATCTTCTCCTTTAATATTAACTTTTTATAGGCAGTAATCGCTATTGAAATCATTAATTATCGACACCTTGCATTACTGATTCGTTTTCGTAAGCTATGTTATGCTAGAGTTATTTTGTAATAGCTGTTGTCCGTGACGTCCGCATAGAAAAATAATATAGGTAGGCCTAATAAGGGCTATGTTAGTTAGCGATAATTTAGCATTCTACTGGTGAGACTTTGAAATCTGTCCAGTAGTTTTTAGTTCGTTCATTACAAACAAATATATAAATCTTTCGCTCTTTATAAGTACTGTTTTATGAATTTATGACCCTAAAACTCTGCAGTAAAACATAATTTTATCTCAACACGATATACTACTTACAAAAAACAGAGGCTATAGAAATCAATATTCATTCGGAAATTATTAATACACGGTCGTCAATATATCGTCCAATGGAAATAACTTTTTTCATTAAAACTGCTGAAATACAAACCGTATCTTGTTCAGAAATCTAAAACGCTTTAACCTTAATATCTACGCAATGAGATCCATTTTGACTAGCCTAAATTTTAGTAGGTACAGATTTTTAAAGGTTTTTGATAATTCTTCCAAAACTGTAAAGTTTGGCAGCTCCATTTTGTTTTTCGCGTAATATAAGTAAATATCTATAAATTAGGATATTATCAGATATGTCTATAAACTTTGGAGATAGGTACGGTGGGAGAACGGTAATTTTTTGTAAAATTTTGCTATAAATAAAAACTAAGCTACGTAAAATTATAAAAAAAATTGTTTTGAAATGTGCAGACTAAGTCCTTTCATATGACACCCCGTTTGCTATAATCAAATCACTTTAATTTTTCAACCCCCCATTGTAGACCCCTTTTCAAATATTTTGAGAAATAGTTTTAAATTTTAAGTTGATTATCTTCTATAGTTTTTGAGAAAACTGCTGTGACATACCTACAGACAGACATTAAAGTCTCACCATAAGGGTTCTTATCATTTTGGTACGGAACCCTAAAAACACATCCATCATCTATTTGGGAGCTAGGATGCCATAGACAAATATACAAATGTTTTGTTTTGAGTATCTGACTCAGAGGCAAGACGCTAAACAAATAAAAATCAGGAAGAAAGTGGGAGGTGTTAATATTTTTACAAAACGTATTTAACGGAATGTCTAGAGTGAGTAGTCAAAGCTAGAAATAAAACGCCTATCCCTCTTTGACTTCAGTGATAAAAAGAGATACACAAGCAGTGTTTATTTCTTGACGTCAGAGGATATTCCTAGGGAATGCAAATAACCGGTTATAACCGGTTTTAACCGATTATTTTCATACAAACACGGTTAATAACCGGTTAAATTGCATTCCCTAGATATTCCCAAAGAAACAAGACACTAGTAATTTTTGAATAGCTAACAATAGGCACCCACTATAGGGATGTTGATTCACTTTGAATTGTACAATAGCGATCCGACCGGTTCGCCCCCACTAGACCGAATATCATAAAAGCTTCATTAGGCATACCTATAATTTTGATGCGTGTTTATTTGTATCTCAGAATAGGCATCTGTTTCACCGAGATCACAATATAGAAACAAATTATTCGTGCCATTATCAAACCTATCACTTGTTTCTAAAAACAGTTACGTGATGTATAATAAACTACCCGACACACTAAAAGGTTTAACTTTCTGCAAGTTTAGATTAATTTAAAAAAGTGGCTCATTGAAAAGTGCTTTTATAGTTTACAGGAGTTTTTTAATTATAAGCTATAATTAAGTAGACTTAAGTCTATCTTTAAATTTCGCATGCCTTGTTTGGTAGATTTAAGTGATACTTACATAATGTTTTTTTGATGATCTCTTTGTACCTAAAATCAAGTGAAATAAATATTTTGACTTTTGACTTTTTTGACTTTACATTTTGATATAATTTTCATGACAGCTAAACTTGCATGTCCATCGATTGTAACATTCCATCGAACGCTATTATCAACTGAAACATGTATTCAGGATATCTCAAACATTTATGTAGGTTAGGTTAGATTAGACTAGTGACTAACAAAAAAAAAAGATGAAAGGAGTTTTAATAATAGGTCATAATTATTTAACTTAAGAGCTAGGCTCTTGTCGGTGGAGTGATTGCCACTTTTCTTAATTTTATGCCAGCTTTTTCACCTCGACACGACATGGTCTTCTGTTTTATATGTCTTAAATAATAGGTACAACAAAATAATTATAATGGTTCACATTTTAGCTCAGCTGCGCTCCCGCCGGAAGGCAGCCAAGATGCTGGTGGCAGTGGTCATCATGTTTGCCGTCTGCTACTTCCCTGTACATCTGCTTTCTGTTGTGAGGTATGTAAGGGATATATCCTCCTGTCCTTGGGGTAGCAGGACCATCTTATCCTGCCGCAAACGCACCAAAAGCGGAGGCGGCGCGACGTGGCGCGTTTTCATACTAAAAAGCGTTTCACAAGCGTGGCGGAGGCGTTTTTAAGACGGGACCTGCTCGTATTTGTACTTGAGAAAAAAATCTTAGACTACTCTTCTACGAAATGTCATGTAGATGTTATCTTTACGTATAAAACAAGTCGCTTCCCGCCGTCTGTCCATCTGTATGTACACTTAGGTCTTTCAAACTATACAACGGATTTTAATGTAGTCTTCATTAATAGATAGAGTGGTCCAAGTGAATGTTTCTTACGTAAACTACCTTCGACCGGTGACTTCGTCCGCGTATATTTTGAAAACTGTCATTCCCTTCGGAACTTTTAAATTTTCCGGGATAAAAAGTAGCCCATGTGATAATGCAGTGTATAAGCTATCTCCATTCCAAATTTCATCCAAATCTGTCCACGTAAAGCGGAGCGAAGCGACGGTGGGTTGCTAGTTTTGGCAAATAAACATACAAACATGAACGCCAGTTCAGTTGACTCTTATATCATACACCATTCGGTCGATTCCTAATCCACCCAACAAACATGTTGAAACGTGTTGTAATCATAATATTGGGTGACAAACTCTATGATTGAAACTGATATTTATCTGTCAAATTATAACAGGATATCGGAGATAATGTTTATTAGGTAAAGTCCAATATTGGTTTAGTTTTTAGGGTTCCACACCCAGCATTACTAGAGTCTGACTAGCGAGTCGTGACAAAAGCATTCTTTTCTAATTATTCACATGGCAACAATTTTACCCATGAAACAAACTGTCATATTATGCGTAGGTCCAGTCGTTATGCATTTCGTGTAACCAGCTAGTCATATTTTAATTTTGCCCCCATTTTTTTGTGTTACCATTCACTGGTCAGTCTCTAAGCCTCTGCTGTCTGTCTGTTAGACAGAAGACTGTATCTCATTAGCCGTAATAGGTAGACAATTTTCAAAGTTTGCTACGGAACCCTTCGTGTGCGAGTCGGATTCCCACTTAGCCAGCGTTCTAGCTTCGGTGTGACGTCTCATATTATAAAATACACAGTTCGAAAATAATGTTTATTTCAATATACATAATATTCTAGACTATTTGGAGTTTATAATGTGGATAACATGTAGTCCAAATAACGCATAATATCCGAGGTTTTTATTATTTAAAAAACAATTCCATAGTTAATTTAATTTGAACTCTGTTACCTTAACCTAAAGCATTATTTACTAAGAAAGATTCATGTTGTAAGTAGCAATATCATCAACGTACAACAAAATTAATTTAATCAATTCCTTAGTAAATAATTATTTAAGTTAAGGTGACAGAGTTCCAATTAAATTAACTATGGAATTGTTTATTAAATAATGAACATCTCGGAAATTATGCGATATTGGACTACATGTTATACCACATTATATACTCCAAATAGGGTCTAGAATCGATGGTTAAAATCCTTCGGATACGTCCCGGGCACGGTGTATACATATAAAACAAAGACGGGTGAGTGACACTGTTCATAACTCAGGAATGGCTGGAGCGATTTTTATGATCTTTGACTGGATTTGTCTCTGCCCCAAATAACAGAATACCTATTGAAACATCGAAAAAAAAAACATTCTGAGACGGTACTAAGTTCGCCGGGTCTAGTTTTTAATAAAATAAACATGTAATGAAAATAATCGAAAAAAAATGTGTGGTCAGAAGCCTACCATGTGACTCCCCCTATCCCTTGTTACACCATGTCACACTTTGTGGACAGTCTCCCCTCTTATCGTGTGTCGTAACACGTGGATGACCCCTTAAATCTCTCTAATCTTTAGCACACTGGCGCAATTTCTAAAAGGAAACAGAAAATTAGCCAGTACTTGAAATTTTTGGAGATTGATTTTTTGTGTTTGTAGATTTGGTTAATCATATCAATCACTCCACGTCCAATGCTGGAAATAGGCCTTTTAGGTAAGGCCTATTTCCAGATCTCCACGACTTGGTTATTTCATTTTTATTGGCAAAAGGTCTTTATGGGAGGCAAGGCTACCGTTTCTGTTAGGTTTCTATTGAATTCGATAAACCGCTTAAAATATAAAGCGTGTATTCGTTTTCATGACGCAAGCGACTCCTTTCATTAAAACGTGTTCCTTTTACTCCTCAGAAAGCTGATTTCTTCTCAAATACAGATTTTTCTTTCACTAAAAGCAACCATTAACTTGACACTTAGTAAATAGAATCTGTTTTTTTTTTCAACGAATATATTTATCTGTATGTGTTACTTTGTTAGGGTTCCGTAGTCAAACTAGGAACCCTTATAGTTTCGCCATGTCCGTCCGTCCGTCCGTCCGTCCGCACCCTAGCTCAGAGACTCTTAGTACTAGAAAGCTGTATTTTGGCATGAATATACATATTAGTCACGCCAACAAAGTGGTAAACTAAAATCTTGAAAACAATTATTTTTTTGTGTACCTCTCCTACACGTGTATGGTGGGGATGTATTTTTTTTCTCGTCTACCCCATAGTGTGGGGTGTTGTTGGATAGGTCTTTCAAAAATATTGCGGGATTGTGAAAACAACTTTTCGATTAAGGGATCCGTTTATGAAATAATAAGCTTTAAAGCGCAAATTTTTGTTAGAGTCAAGTGTCCCCCCCCCCCCCTACAGCCAAAACTATATATACTAAAAATCTGAAAAATACCTTAAATGAAAGCACATATAGTGAATTTTATAGGAAAACTATCACGACTTAGTAGACTTCATTGGTTCTTGAGTTACAAACGGCTTAAGTGTTTATACCTACCGAAAACTTATTTGCGGTGTTGGTAATAAACTGACCGCGACCTATGTCGATGTATGGTGATAACAGTTTTCCAACGGCAAAGTTAAGTTTGTCGCGGAGGTCTGCTTCGGAACCCTACACTGAGCATGGTCCGACATGCTCTTGCCCGGTTTTTTTATTTTATCTTGTGTGTGTTATAATAAGTTAAAGTAAAAGTCGCCGACACTGTAAATAAATGAATAAATAATAATAATAATAAAAAACTTCTATTTCTTACAAATTCACAATTAATTCTTTAAGTTCTTCTACAAAGTATTATTTTAGATTTCCGTAGTCAATAAGGTTACATCATAATTATAACGAATTTAAAAGGAAAAGAATCACGACTTAGTAGACTTGATTGTTTTATGAGATACAGGCGAATTAAGTGTTATGTATTTAATGTATATAATAAAAAAGACAGTACCAACTAACTTTAAATAGAAAATTGATCCATCTTGTTTTTTTACATCGTTTTTTGTGTTATTTGTAACGGCATCGGAACCCTATTCTAGTCTTCTTTCAATTTCCCTTTTTCCAATCTCTTTATTTTTTCTAATATTGATCCCAATTCTTATGACATATTGATATGAATTACCCAACGACTGATTTGAACAAATCATTTTCCTCGTACTTTTGTCACCGCTCTGCTAATTTATTCCAAACAAAATATTTACCAGTCACATCCGTAACACATTGATTAACATAACAAAACGCGAGCGCAAACTATCTACTTTGATCCCCGAATAGTATTAATGGTCTAAACAACTGTTTCCGATCATTTACTGCTTTTGATGTGTTAAATTTTATATAAAGCAGTACAATTAACTAATTTTCATGTTTTGTTACCAACAGAGTCTAGTTTGAGTTTTAAGACAACGTTTGATTATCAGTAAAGATTAAAAGTATAGTATTTTTATTTTTTTATAACAGCAATGCTCGGAAAAGTCTTCATCTTAAACATTAAAAGGTCTAGAAATGTGTGTTACTCGTACTATTTTTCGTATAAACTTCTGTTTGTTACCAAAAAGAAAATAATTTTGGTAACAAAATAGGACAAAATAGATCCATACAGGTTATTTGGGATACGATTATATTATTATATGATATAATTTATACATGATTATAAAAGTGTGTAACCATACCTTGTAGTAGATTAGATAGAATTCTTAGCTTGATTCTTTCAAACTTTTGTAAGTATTTTGTCGACCTAAAATAAAGGCTCAAACTAAACACAAAATTAAATGACCCATTTCAGTAGTGCCATGATATTGACTAAGTAAGGGTCATCTTGAAACAAGGCCTAAGTTCAGTAGGGTTACTGGGACAAGTTTTAAGGTTATCTCGGGATTAATCTCCTTCATTGAAAGTTCAGGGTGAGAATTAGGGGCATGTTTTGCATATCGACCGAAGGATTTGATGGGATAACTAAAGTTAAGATAATAGTGTTATAAATTTAAAACGGGACGTAATCGCGAAAAAACATTATATTGTATATACCTATACCTCGACGTTCACCTTTGTACTTCTTTTTTTGTTATATTGCTTGTTTTGTTTTTTTTTCTTGTACAATAAGGAATACACATACGAGTACATAATTACGTTTCGATCATGATGCAACCATCGTGGTCAATGTCAAGGTATTATATAA
Source organism: Acleris cristana (assembly GCA_948252455.1). Classification (NCBI taxonomy): domain Eukaryota; kingdom Metazoa; phylum Arthropoda; class Insecta; order Lepidoptera; family Tortricidae; genus Acleris; species Acleris cristana. The sequence continues at coordinate 11,977,802 of OX411793.1, forward strand.
TGAAGTTAATAATAATTAATTATATAATGTTTTTACGCGATTAACTTCAGTTTTAGATTTATAGGTAACACACACAGTTTACCAGTTAATAATGATCTCGAGATTTGGGGGAAGGGGAATTATTTTTCATGTTTAGATATACTAGTAGATAGATTATTCGACGTGCTGGCTTATTAAAGTTTTAATTTATAGGAAATAAACTTCGTAGAAAAGAGAAACTTTGTAAACTCATTTCATAAATGCCAAATATTCAATACACTGTAATCCCAAAACTCAAAAACCTAACGAAATCTTCTCAACGCAATCTCGAATTTTCATAATTCTAAACGTAATTTGGACACTTCTAAAGAATGTTTTAGTAATTAGTTATGCATTATTCGAAACCTTTTCGATTTTTTTATTTTTAAAAGAAACTATTTTTGCATATGGCAACACTAAACTTACCATTAATCGTTGATATTGATTTATAATTATCTCTTTCCGTCTTGCAGGTGCACTTTGACCATGGAGCAGAACGATTTTACCACCTTCTTTGGTCTGGTGTCCCACGTTCTGTGCTACGCGAACTCAGCGATCAACCCGTTAATTTACAACTTTATGAGTGGTAAGTGTTTATCAAATATAGTTATAGTCCTAGCTGCCCTCTCCACTCGCAATCGCAATCGTTTTCATTTTGACAGTCCGAAGGCGAGTCTGCATAAAAAAACTTCGGAGATAAGGGGGGGAACGGTCATTTTTTGTACATTTTTGGCTATAAATCAAAAAGTACATCACAGAAATTTTTCAAAAAAATAGTTTTGAAATGTGCAGATTAAGACCTTTCATATGACACCCCATTTGCTATAATTGAACCACTTTCATTTTTGAACTCCCCATTCTAGACCCCTTTTCAATTATTAATAAAATTAATTTCATATTTTTTTTACTACAAATAGATGCGGGCAAGCAAGTTGTACAACTATGCCAAATTTCAAGTTGATAGCATTTGTAGTTGCTGAGAAAACCTGTAGCATTTTGGTACGGAACCCTAAAAATGAAAACGATTGTTCCGCTTTGAAGTCGATTGTGATTGCGAGTGCGTTAGGCAATAGCGACGCAGGAGCTGGCCGTTCTAAGTCCTTCCTTGTCGAGTTACCGGATAAAGATAAAAAAAGATAAAAGATGTTTATTCGGTAGTTAAGCACTTTATACGTCAAAATTTAACAGCGCTTCCAAAGAGGACACTGCTGAGAAGAAACGCCAAATTTCTTTTATATAGACGCGAATCGTATTCTCTATGTAGATCCTATAAATAATATAGTTACTTAATCAATATTTCACTTGCTCGTCTGCCTCCTTTATCACATAAAAAAACTCAATTTATTTGAGGTAGGTACTATATCTACCTTAATATACATTGGGTATCCGCCATTTTTGGATAATTATGTTGTAGAGGTAAATTTTAACTGTCAATAACACCTCTTCACACTGTCATCATACCAAAGAAGGTGGCTAAGCGCATAATAATAGTATAAGCATTTTAAATTGAATGTGAGTACTAATAGAGTATAGATAGGCTTCGAAGGAGTAAGCCGCTTTCTTTGGTAGTGCTGAGGTGGCGTCTAACAACATCTCGTTTTTCGAAATTCATTCATTAAAGGAAAATGTCAAACACATTAAAAACAAATCGCAATCGTTAAAGTCAAAATTTATTCTCCTTTGTTCCAGGAAAGTTTCGTCGCGAGTTCCGCCGGTCGTTCTGCTGTTCCACCAGCCCAGTCTTCGAGAACTCCACCACCCTGACCTTGACCTCGAAGACCAGGAAACCTGACCTCCTGAACTACGGCCAAAGAACGTGTAACACGTCCTTTATCAAGAATGGCTGTAGAAACAATTATTCGTAGATTGATGTGTGAAAATAAATATCAATGTCGATGTTTGTAGTTTTATTTTTAATCCCAGACATACAAAAAGGGATTTTATAAGTTGAACGTGTGAATTATAATTTTATATGACAAACACATATATACACACATAGTCCCGACCTCCCGGCCATTTTCAGAGTGGAGTAGGCAGGGCTACAGAAATACCAACAACTCTAAAAACTTGTTGTAAATTCTGTAACCACATTTAAAGCTCTAATAAGTGTATTCCCCGTGGCACAACTAAATGGCACTACTGGTCAATATTAGTATCATAAATAGGAGGTAGGTTTAGGTTATGATAGATCTTCAGCAGGCCCGAAGCGGAGCTCCGTCGACACTGTTAAATTGCATTTGGTTCGAAAAAATTGGTACGGTAGTGCCACGCAGTACTCAGTAGTGCCTAGGGAAAAAAAGGACATGTCTATATAAACCTACTAGAGGACGCCCGCGACTTCGTACGCGTAGAATTAGTTTACCGCTACTCCCCCCATTTCTTCCCGTTGGGGGTCGATTTTCGGAAAATCCTTTCTTAGTGCTTACTTACATCATGAAAGGAACCCCTGTACTAATTTCAAGTTTCTAGGTACAGTAGTTTCGGCTGTGCGTTGATATATTATATGTCAGTCAGGTTTGCCTTTTATATTATATAGATAATGTAATGATGAAATCGCCGAAAAATTACACCCCTTGAAAAAAGTACTCCCTGACTCCCCCCCCCCCCCCCGATATTTTGTGAAAATTCATTGGGCTGTCTAATTTAATTGTTTAACTCCCTTTCGTAAGCTTTCTGGTGCTTATGATAAATAATCCGATAAGAAAGCTCTCATTTAGAGCTTTTCAGTCAACAAGCGATTATGTTTGAGCTCCTTATTTGAACGCTACTGGCTTTCATTCTTAGAGAGTTCTGGAAGTTCAAACAATATTTATACTCAGTAATGATGTTGAGTACCGTCAACCGGGGTTATTAGGGATGGCGAGGTGAATAGGGACAAAAACCGGGGATGACATTTACCTGATAAACTCTCAAAAACTACCAATTACGAATGTTATTATGAGGTTGAAATTGATAGTAAAATAGATGCTTTCGGTAATGGCAACACTGGAACGACATGAAGCTAACGCTAGATTGTCAAACATTTAGTCTGAAGTTGGGCTTTCTGGTGGCAGTTTGAAATGGTCTCCAAAACTTTGTCGCAAAATTAGGTTTTAAAGCAAGTTTATTACTTTAAGTTGTGTTAAATTGTTTACTTATTTCATTAAGAAGCTGTTTTTAAATCGGTAAGTGCAATTGGTATTTATTTTGTTAGTGAAAAGTGAAAAAATAATGATCCATGGAAATTTCAAAACAAGACGAGGTTTATAGGGACGCATCGGGGGCTATTAGGGACGACATGAGGGGTCAATAGGGACGCCGTTCAGAGTTAATAGGTACGAAGGTGTTTATATAGGAACGCTAAAGGGAAGTATAGGGACAGGGTTGTCAACAGTTGGTATTTAAGTAGGTACCTAGGTAATAGTTTAAAATTAGAAAACACTAATCCGATTTGGCCCCTGTCAAGTTAAGGACTCAATAATTCACATTTTAGAAAATCTCAATTTGTTACAAAATATTTTATTGTGTTTATTTAATTTTAATATTTACCTACTGTACCTATAAGATAGTCTTTTATAAATTATCATGTAATAGTTTCAGAAATAAAACAATTTTTAATTTCTTGAATTCTCCTCTTCTTAATTTCCATATGTAGATGCTTAGATAAGTAGGTACCTAGGTACTTATGTACTTACTAGTAAGTACACTTATTAAATTTGTGACAGCCCTGGCTACTTTTCCCTATTGTACCCTTTTTCGTCTCTATTGACCCCATAATCAGTTTAAATAGGGATGACCTATTTTTTGATAAAAAAAGGGGTTTAAAGATAATTATTATTAAATATAATATTCCAAATCGATTCACATACATAAGACTAAAGTTTTAAAATCTTAACATTGTTAGTATCTCATAGAAATATTCGGAGAAAATCTAGATCAAAGTCCAAAATCGTGCCCATTCACCCCGGTTGACGGTACCTGACAGAACAAGACAAACAATTAGGGTATTTTGAAGTGGTTACGTTTTGAAATACCGTTCCTGTATTTTTGTCCTGATCTATTTGCACTTTTTTTGAAAACTGCCCTTTGAAATTTTAATGATATTTGAGAATCAGTTTTACACTTTTGTTATTGTTATTAAAAACAATAAAGACGTGTTTTTGACATTTCTTTAAAAATGATTATGATATTTTTGCATGACATGTCATGTGGCGTACTGGAAAAATGTGTGTGACTGACCAATTTGTAACATCTTTTGTAACACATTTTAGACAAAATAAAAAGATTTGTTTTTGTTTTTTTTTAAGACCTAGGTAACTATTTCGTAGTAGGTATATTATTATCTCTTAAACGGCTCAAACGATTTTCATAGAACCTAAAAGAAAAAAGAAAAAAGAAAAAGAAAAATACATTTATTCACTACACACATAAACACACAGAAATAATAAAAATTTAAAAACAGAAAACAGCAATAAAAAGAGTAGTGAGTGTGTCTTCGCGGCAGTTAATTGGACACTGGCTCAGCATAATGCTGAGGTGTCAAACACCTGCAGCGCTGATTTTCAGCCAGCTCCGTTTGTGACAGACGGACCTAGAACCTAGTTAAGAGTCATATCGCTTCCGCGTCCAAATAGGTCCTTTTGTTTATAAGCTACGATCCCATAGATACACACACACATAAACAGCAGATAAACTTTAAATTTATAACACCCCACTTTTTTGGGGGGTTAAAGATCACACACACGTTACAGTTCTTATGTAAGATTTAATGTCAGCTGTTATTTACTAAGATATAATATAATATACAACACAATGCTTGCTGAAGCTTTAACCTAGTTATTACCTACTTGGTTCGTCAGACTTCCTAAAAAAAAGCGTTTGATTTTCATAAGACAACTTACAGTAAGGGTCAATTCACACCGAGACGCGACGCGACGCGACGCTGCGCGTACATGCGACTCAAAATATACTTTATTTATTACACGAAAAGGTACACATTTCATTGTGAAAATGCAGAATACGTTGCACTAAGCAGTGTTGACACTAAGGGTCAAATCAAACCGAGACGCGAGTACGCCGCGAGGCGTCTCGAGGCGCAGCGCTGCGTGGTATACCGTATTCTTAATTCTCAAAATAAAATGTGTACCTTTTCGTGTAGTAAATAAAGTATATTTTGAGTCGAACTATTAAAAATGTGCGCGCAGCGTCGCGTCGCGTCGCGACTCGGTGTGATTTGAGCCTAATGTTTTAAATTAGTAGGTATAGGGTGACGGCACCAATGATGGACACTTTTAGCTGACAGGCACCTGGACACTTCACTCTTAATTCAAATATCATACGGTCCTAATTTGATTGTTGCAAAACAAATGAATAACCCTTATCTTCTGTAAAATTGTCCATTACTGGCTCTGTCTGTCACCCTACGATTAACAGAATTATTACGGGACTAGCAACGCCATCTAGTGATTTTTTCCACGACTTCTTTCACCCTCACTGTAGACAAGCTAACTTTCTACTTGCTACGCTTGTTGAATTTTCCGTGAAAAAGTACGCCATCTATGCTATTAAACGATAACTGTAGACTATAATTACATACAACCAACGGACTTTGAAGACGCAGTAGTTCATAAATTCAAACATAGATGGCGCATTTTTCAATTTATTTTGGTTGTTTACCAACTTTGTATCAGAATTTAACTTGACGTGTTTATAGAATCTGGGGATCTGATAAAGCTATAAAAGGAATTTAAAAGACATAACATTTGCTTAAGCTTTAATATTTTGTTTAAGTATAAGAAGTAGTGGTGGTAAGCTCTGAGGAATAACTTTAAATACTGAACAATTTTTTTTTTTTCAATTGATAAAATAGGTTCAAACCTAATACTGGTATCTAGCGAAAGTTTAGAGGAGTACTTTAAAAACTCTCTCGATGATTATACTCGTACATAATCATACGAAATAATAATATGGATTGAAAAACTAGAAATTATCAAAACAAATTGAAAACAAGGAAAAATATTGTTATTTGATGATGATGAATGATTTATGGGCATGAGACCTGAAAGTTTCGAAAAAATATATATTTTTTAAATCGAACACTAAATTAAATGGTACCATGAAAACCCTTCTTGCCTTTAAGTACATTAAAAATAAACAGTGCAGCAACCTATTGTACGTAAACGCAGTTTTCACGACCATAATTGTTTCATTTTTACCCGACTGCGGCGAAACAAAGGACCTGTATGTATGTACGTATGTCCGTCTCTTTTTCCTCTCGTAACTACTAAACGGGTCAACCGATTTTGATAAATGATACGTCATTACATTCGTCTTGATGATGCGATTGTCACTGAGTAATAAAATTCTTGAAATAAGTATTTTTCAATCGGATTTTATGTGTTTTTAACGTTTTTAACATAATATTGATGACAGTATCAAATAATGCAGTCGGGTTTTAGGTTGCTTCTTAATACCTAAGTAATTTATTGCCATACTTACATTTAGTACAATATTTACTCAACGTCATAATTGAGTATCAATTTGTATGGGGCGTTTTGAACAGAAATGTTGAGTTTTGTCAGTTGGTCCCATATATAAGTATATTATGTATAAATAAAATGTATACATATACATATAAATCTTAATATCTTTACAAAAACCCGGATTTATTCTATTCTATTATTTCAAGTATGAAAACCAATCCCGTTTGATAAAATGTAAGTCGAGTAACTCGTAAATTATCAGCGATAAAGGGCGAGGAAATAATTCCCACGGGACACCCGGGATACAGCCTGGGCATCATAAATTACCGAATCTTCCTTTTACTTTGCGCCTTTTTCTTATTTTGGTGTAAGACGAGTATAATAACACATGAAACGAATAAGGCAGTTTGTCAATTCGCAATTAATTTTAACACACTCACACTACACACTACACACTACACACGACGCTAACTCAATAACAAACGACACGAAAACATTATAAACTAAGTTGCCTGTTGCTGTCCCGTGTATCACCATGCTGGATCCACGGAAGATCAGCGTCGTGACACTCCCTGAGTGCCGCGACACCATGCTGAGTGGGTTCACTTTTGGCAAATTGTTACATTATAATATAGCATGCTTATTAGCTAAGTTATCTTAAGTCTAAGTTTTAAGTGTTCTACAATAATTAGCTTTAGGTACAGAATGTTAGCTATAAGTAAAAATGTATCATTTTGCAGAAATAAAATTATTTTCTTCTTCTTCTTCTTCTTCAATTGGTGTAAAGGTCACAGCTCATAAGAGCCACCCGGCACCCGACCAGAGGGCCCTGCCAAGATGCACTACGCTAACTATCGTTTCTATTCGTTTCGTGTTTAAACCAATCGCGTCACTGGTAACGTAATGGCACCAGTGTTCGACACTTTAAGCTGACATGCACCAATGATCGACACTTAACTCTTAATTCAAAGATCATTTACGGCCATAAATTGAGTGTTACAAAACAAATGAATGAAATGAATAAGTAACCCTTATCTTCTGTAAAATAAGAATCAGTGTCGATCATTGGTCCTTGTCGATTACTGGTTCCATTACGTTAGATGACGTGATACAAAAAGTCACGTGATCTACCAGTGACGCGATTGGTTAAAAACGAAACGAATAGAAACGCTAGTTAGCGTAGTGCATCTTGGCAGGGCCCTCAGCACCGCTTCGTCGCTCGGCGTAGGTACACTCGTTGTTGACGGGTGGTCCTCGAGTTGACACCGCATTGTCACCAGTGAACCTCGCGTGGTCAACGAGTGGACCTCGCGTGGTCAACGAATGAACCTCGCGTGGTCAACGAAAATCCGAGCAGTCTACCAGCGTAAACCGCGCACTGTAATCGCGCGGTTCACGTAAGGCAGCACTGAAAAAAAAATGGGTCGCTTCTAACAAGATTGTGATTGTTGTGCATAGGCGTCTTGAATCCATACGAGCCTGAAAAGACGTTAGACGTATCAACTAAGATGATATATGGATCGCTAAAGAACTTGCTGTAATAGTGTATTCATTTTGTGTCAACTAAGAGAAAACCTCTCTTGATTAGCTCACAATTTTTTGAGTGAAGCATGCGAGCAACGAGCTGTCATCGAGTGGACCACTCGCCGTCCGCGCGTGGACACCTCGCGAGCGAGACGATCCGGTGACGCTACGTAGTGGATGTAGTGAGCGCATGCCAATACAAATCCATAAATATAAAGAATACTGACCGCTCGAGGCGAGGCGGTGCGGGTCGGGTGCCGGGTGGTTCTAATGAGCTGTGACCTTTATGTTTATATTTATGTATGTCACCGTAAGGGTAACCCATCATTTTAGGAGCGCCTAGCAAGTACACATTTAAGCGTATGCTTAAAGGTTATTTGTTGATGCTCCAAAAATCCTAATTTCCCAACCAACACTTTGTAAATTAGAGTTTAGTTGTCTTTTGTTTTTGTTAATTGTGCCAAATTGTCGATGCTGTATACTGGCTAAGTACGTACTCGTATTTCTACTTCAAATACGTTTATGTAAGGTTTGGCATGTAGTTTTTGTATTTATTTCGCCACTAACTATAAAAAATTGTTCAATAGTAAGTACCTATTTAGCGTACCGTCCGTCTGTCACACTCGGAGCTGGCTGAAAATCAGCGCTGCAGGTGTTTAACACCTCAGCATTATGCTGAGCCAGTGTCCGATTCACTGCCGCGAAGACACACCCGCTACTTGTTTGTTGCTCTTTTCTGTTTTTCACTATTTTTCTGTGTGTCTTGTGTGTGTAGTGAATAAATGTATTTTTTTTTCTTTTTTGAATTAAATTTTATCGATTTTATCATTTCATCGACCGCTATTTTCTGCAGAAACCATAATGTTTTGAGAATATCTTAAACATTTAAGTAGGTTAGGTTAGTTAGTTAAGTAGTTATAGACTTAAAACTACCAAACAAAATAGTATTGCATTGTTTTCTGTCATTTTTTTCTGTGTAGTAGGTACCTACTTTTTTTAAATTTATTTATAAAGTTACAGTTAAAGGATAACAGTCGAGACCAAAGCACCTACTATTTAGATAAGTATAATTATTAAGAACAAACCTTACAAGGCAAAGAAAGAAGAGAAACAATAATATTTTGTTAGTTTTTGTATGATTATTTGGTTGACTGGTAGAGTCCACCATCTGTACTTTTTTTGTGCAACAAATGTTAAATATATGAATAAATATATAAAAAATGACTCATGGGGCGAGAAAAACCTTTCGATGAAATGAAAATTCTGCGTAATGAGTTGGTAAAAAGTGTTTCGATGAAATAATAGTATGATTGTGCATAGCATTAGATTATAATCCTATCCTATGAAGAAAAGGCACAAGTGCAATTAATTCATAGAAGCATAATTAAACTCTCAACGGTTATAATAAGGTTGAAAGTGCAATACGATTCATATAGTAGATGTGCCTTTTTCCGTACGAGGGTAGAATCTGTTTCGCGAGATTGTAAACTGTTGATAATTAATACGTTATAATAATAACGTATTCATTTTCGATAGTTTATAATCTAGCTATAACAACAGTCAAATTGTAAACGATCCCGCCCCCTACCACATAAAACAATAACCCATGACTACAGGATTCTTACATTAAATTGCCAATTTGCCCCCTTTTTCACCATCCTGACAATGACCGGTGACAGGTGACATTTCAGTGTACATGGCGCAGCTGATATGTATTCCAGTGATGTGAAAACTTGTTAACTCTGCAATGTAAACAGAATTGTCACCTGTCACCTGTCATTGATGGTGAAATAGGGGCAGGTGTTCATTGACTGAGCTAGAAAACAAACCAGCCAAATCGAACTGCATAATATCAAGTTATTACTAAGACAAACGATTATTAGGATTAAAAAAAACTTCAAGCGAATATAGGTTGATATCCCACTAATATTATAAATACGAAAGTTTATGTATGTATGTATGTATGTAAACACTTTATTGTACAAAAGAAAAAAACAGAACAATACAATTAATATAAAAATAAGTACAAAGGCGAACTGTGTTTATGTGTGTGGGTTAGTTTTTTACTCCTTCACGCTGCAACGGCTGCTGGACGGATTTGGAATGGAGATAGCTATACCCTGACACATGGCTACTTTTCATCCTGAAAATTTTAAATTTCCTGAGTGAATAACAATAGAAATCTACGCGGACAAAGTCGCGGGCAGAAGCTAGTGTTAGGTATTATAAGTTAGTAATCATTAGGACAAATGATTATTACGATCACAAAGCAGAAAATAGAGAGCCATAATTTTCACACTAAAGTAAAAACCTAAACACAAAGAAAAATTCTAAAGCAATAATTGCAAGTAAAAGTAAAAAAGTACCTTATTCAGTGCTGTTTTACGCAGATAGAAATCTAAAAATAAACCCTGCTCCCGTTATTTGCATACTGCCTAAAACGGGATTACAGTAGAGATAATCAGCAGTAGTGTAAGATATTATTTTGAGGCAAAGTCAATGTTACAAGTAAAAAAATACTCTGAGAACTTATAATTTCATTTGTTTAGTAATGTTATATGGCAGTTAAAACCTAAAAAACAATCACTTATTAAGGTAAATGATGAGTTAAAAGCAACAGATGCTAAATGTTGCCGAATGGGCACACACACAGAACAGAAAAAACAGTAGAAGTGTCATGTGGGCGTGTCACGTGTGGTATGGTTATGCGGAGTTCCGCGCAACCTAGCTCAGTTATGCCGCGATCGCTTGTGCGTGAAATAGGAAATAAATCCAGAAGCCTCATTGTGCTATTTTGGAATGTAAAAACGATACCCGCACCAAAAACATTTTCCATGGTGGCGTGTTGTTTTTATGATAGTGTGAGTATTGGCGACTACAGGTCTGATACTAAGCGAAGCTCATGGCACTTCCACTGTTTTTTTCTATTCCGTGGGCACACAGGCCATTTGCATTCACAAGACTAATCTTGAGGCTGTAATCCTAAGACCGGAAATGCGTTGCTGACCCTGAGGACTAAGATTTAATGCCTGTATGCTAGTAATTTCAACGTTTGTCTTATACCCACACTGGAACACAACAATGCGAATGCTGTTTGTCGGCAGGCTAAAGGTTAGGCACAAAAAAATTAGATTTTTGACACAAAATAATCCAAGAAAACATTTTTTATTACAACTAGCCCTTCTACGTCATCAAAATCCTTTCTTTACTGCCTTCAAAAATGATTATACTGCGAGTCCGTTCCTTTTGACTGAGCATACGCGAATTATTCACGAAACACTGTATATTTATCCTTACGGCGCCGTTGCAGACAGTACTTGAGGTTAATGAACCGAAAACAAATCTAATCGTGGACCGTCGGCAACTTAAGGCACTATTAAGTGGTATTGCTGACGGTATTTCTGAGGATAAGCCTGAGGTAGTTGCTGAGAAGATGGAATATTAATATGCTTTTAAATGCTATTTATATTTTTAAAGTACCTAAAAGATTTGCGCGATTTGGTATATACTTAGGTACATAAACGAGCATTTCACATTAAGGAGATAACCCTAATCAGAAGATAGTAAGAATCTAGAAGATGTTTTTTCATCTCCTTCTGAGAAAGTAAGGTTTTCCATATTTTAATAGCGGAGTGAAAACGTTTAAAGTTTCAATACCAACCTCGAGCATTAAAATTGCATATTGACCAATAGCGACCACGGAGCTGTCGGTCCTTACTGCTCTAAGCGGTCCGATGGCGGCCCTTATACTTATTAGAAACGAATCGTTTATTAACGAAACGGCTTCCTTTCCTGTTAAATTAGTAAAAACTACCATCATCGGTAGCAATGTTTATTTATTTATTTATTTATTTATTACTGGACTAATAGTTGAAAATTTGAATGGAACAGCGCCTCTATTCTAGACGGTATAAACGATATCGTAGTTTACCAGTTAAGGTATTGTTATACGTCAGCCGTCATTACTGTCAAGTAAATAAGAGCTATCAAAACGTTGACAATACAATAGTAGGACAAAAACGATAATTGTTTTTACCGTGTTGAATAGAGGCGCAGAACAGTTGATTTGTAGAACAAAGCAATATGAAACCTCAAAGAGAACATCCCAGGAATTGGACCAATTGGAATACTCCTGAGCACTCCCTTAATTAAACTACCTATTCCAGCACTACCAGATAATTGGACGACTCGGGTTTAGATTTATATCGGGTTCAGACAGGTATAGATCGACGTCAAGGCATAGATCAAATTTGTTAAATCAATGATGCTTGAAATTGCATTGAAATCAAAGGAAAATAAATTAGAAGTAGGGTTGAAGTACCGATATTGACAATGTACTGTATTTGGCCACTCTACATTTTAACTAATATGTAAATTATTTTGTTTTTATATTAATCTTCAGTCTTAAGTATTTATTAATATTATTTTTAATTGGCCCGACGTTCTATGAGCACCTACCTACTGATTTAAAATGTGAATCAAATGATGAAACATTTAACCGTCGACTAAAGAACCTTTTATTGGAGAATGCATTTTATTCAGTTAGCGAATTTATTGACATTAAACTGTAGTTCTAGGGTTCTCTAAATTGATGTTGTGTTTGTATTAGGTACTTGACTTAGTATTAGTATAGTTTTTTAGTTTTCTGTTATTTGTCAAATTTAATTATTTAGGTATGTTATGACTGCTACTTTTATTTTGTGTTAATTATTGTACCTATTTTGACGAACATAGATCAATGCATGTAAATTATATGTAATTTATAATGTAATTGTTTTATGCAATAAATAAAACTAAACTAAATTAAACTAATATTACAGTATTTTTGATACTCATTTCAACCTTATGGGTGCGTTTCCACCAGAGATGCGCATTAATGGGTTTTCATACATTTGACACCTCGCGACACTTCGCTCCGATTTTCAAATGTATGAAAACACATTAATACGCATATCTGGTGGAAACGCACCCTTAGTGGCCAATAAGGGTGCGCTTCAATCAGTCTAAAAACATTTTGTATAATTTCATTTAACTAACCACGAAAAGCATAATGAACGTTTAGCATAAAAAACCAAATGTATAATTTTATCTGGCATACGATCGAATAACATAACACTCATTTATTATAACTATCATTTTCTTGTTATTATGCATTTTTAGTCAATTTCTTCTAACTAGATTAGGTTAGGTTAGAACTGTGACCACATTAATAGTATTGTAATGAAAGCCGTTAGAAATATTTATTTTTTAATTTATGAAAATTATAGTTTAAGAAATTATACATTTCGTTTATGCATCATAATTATTTTATCGTTGGTTTATTATAGAGATCGAAATTATGCCATTTGTGTTATGTAAAATTAAAAATATTACAATCGTTTTTATGCTATTTATTACAAACCCGGCCAAAAAAGGTACAGTGGCCACAAACGGTACTTGTACCCTATAGCTTGACAGGTTACAGATAATAACTTAATGATAATAATAATAATATCTTTTATAATTTTCGTTTTTTTTTCTGATAGTTTTTGTGTTTGTAGTAACGGCTTTGGAACCCGATATTAAGCATGGTCCGACATGCTCTTGCCCGGTTTTTTTTTAAATATGGAACCCCAAAAACACCTCTAGGGAGTCATCATGACTTACTGCAATTTAGTTAATCGAGGCAGTTTAAACTCTATCGGTAACCAAATTAAATTTAAAAAGTTTATGCTTTTACTATGCAGTTAATCACCTTCTTTGTTATGACGGCAGCATTGCATTATTCGTTCTTTTATCGACTCTTTTGTACATTACGTGAATTATCGTAACATCAATATTTAGAACCGTACAAATAGTTTACAAAATATCATACAACAAAGTTAGTTATTCCAAGCCAACCACTCTAGGTTTACCATTGCTAGATTACTCTAGTCGCAATGCGTTTTTAAAAAACAAATCGCAACTTGAACTTACTTGCAATACAATAAATTAACCAAATACTACATATTAGATTAATAAAATGTATTTATCGTCAATTAAAACTTTATTTTTAATTATTATTTGTGATTGTACTCGTGGTTTAATAAACGTACCTTACGATTTGGCGGATCACACTTCGGTCACTAACAATGACGTTTTTCCGTACGTGGCGGCCATTTTGAAAAAGTCCAAGTACCTATGCGCGGGCGCGTTGATCGACGAGTCCTGGGTACTGACGGCAGCTGATGGTTTATTTGCGTAAGTAATTGTGGTTTCTCAACCCCCAGGCGTAAAAAGAGGGGGTGTTATAAATTAACATAATTCTATATCTGGGTATCTATGTATCTGAGTGTCTGTGTATCACACTGGACGAGGTTGTGAGGGTTCTTAAAATATAAAGTTCAAAATACATAATGAGTCATAGTCATACATCATAATAGTAATTAAAATAATACTTTTTTTGTGGTAATCTCCTGAAGGGCCATAGACAAAAGTCCTTGCTTTTGTTTACTGTTGTTACTTTTAGAAAAAGAAAAAAGGCAGAGGTGAAAATCCCTTTCGGAGACCTGGGAATGGAGGGCCCAGGTACTGCCGGGCTCGCACCGGCTAAAATAATACTCGTTATACTGGTGTTATTTCTGAAAACGTAAACTTTTGCGTTTGTTCTATAACAATCCTGAAAAGTTTACGGTTTCCGAGAAAAAAAACAAATATGACTCGTATGACCATTATGCATTTATAATCCATTATTATTTTTAAACTTTATTATTATGATAAATACCATTTTGTGATGACGTGTGGATTGATAATGAATTGGATCAGTCTTGTTATTAAAGTGAAAAATACATACATACGTACATACATACATTAACACCCGTATTTAAATACTTAACGGATCCTTCACTGAGTAAACGCACTGCGTTCAATACAGCTTTGTGATTGGTCCTTTTTGACCGACCTTTTGTTTATGAGACGATTTGAACCACCCTGTGCGTTCGTGAGCTAGCACTGTGAGACCTCATAGTGACGTTTGTGAATTGAATACGGGTGTAAATCACTTTTGTTTCCCAGAGGGGTAGGCAGAGACCACTTAAGTGAAAAATGTTTGCGAAAATTTACATGATCGTTAAGCTCTTGATTAAAGAGAGAGTCTCAAAACAAGTTTTGTCTTATAGCTGTATAATTATGTATATATTTAATTTTCGTGTCACATTTGACAGAAGTTACCGTTTATTATTTTAGTCCTTAAGGTATGGTGGTAAGATTGAAAAGAGCATGCTTCGATGGTTCGGTCATTTGGAAAGGATGGATGAAAGAAGATTGACGAAAGAGATATACAGAGCGAAAGTGAGCGGAAAAGGCTGCCCTAGACGTACTTTTTCGATTCAAATCAGAGAACTTGTGGAAAAGGGCCGAATTTTAAGTACCTACCCGAAACCGACGTAAATGCATGATTCGATGTATGAATGTGGGAGAAGCGAAAGAGATCTGTCAGGATTGTAGCAGGTGGAAAGAAGTGGTCCTTGCCTACCACTCTGGGAAACAAACGTGGTTTAATGTACCTATGTATGTATGTATGAATGTATGTATGTATGTATGTATGTATGAATGAATGTATTTATGTATGTATGTATGTATGTATGTATGTATGGATGGATGGATGGATGGATGGATGGATGGATGTATGGATGTATGGATGTATGGATTTATGGATTTATGTATGTATGTATGTGTGTATGTATGTATGTATGTATGTTAGTATGGTTTATTTGTGGTATATAGAAGGCAAACGAGCACAAAGGTCACCTGATCTTAAGTCGGATCTGTTGCCAATAGAATTTTGCATTCTCGAGACTACAATCTTAAGACTCCAAATGCATTGCCAAATCTGATGACTAAAATGAAATGCCTCTATGCTAGTAATTTCACCGGCTGTCTTATCTCTACACCGGAACACAACAATGAGATTGCTGCTTGGCGCCAGGTTAAATGATAAGATGGTAGAAGCGACACAAGGTCCTAAGTACCATCACTACAGCTTTGAAAACCGCCCAATTATTTATTAATTTACTAGAGGACGCCCGCGACTTCGTACGCGTAGAATTAGTTTCCCGCTACTCCCCCCATTTTTTCCCGCTGAGATTCGATTTTCGGAAAATCCTTTCTTAGTGCTCACTTACATCATAAAAGGAATATTCGTACCAAATTTTAAGTTTCTAGGTACAGTAGTTTCGGCTGTGCGTTGATATAATAAGTCAGTCAGTTTTGCCTTTTTTACAGGGTGACTGCGGGGTCGTGATCCTAACTTAATTTTTCCGACTCACTAAATGATAGACTCTATTAGTAAAGTGGTTTTTGAAACTATTAAAGTTTTGCATTTTATTAAAGTAATATTATGTTTCCGTAATGAATACTAAAATTATGGTCACCTTACATTTTTATTTTAAAACCTATTTAAAAGTCAACCAATCAGACGAGTAAGGCCTCTTGTCCACGACACGGTTTTTCAACCGTACGGCGTGGTAGCCGTACGGTTGGAAAAACGTGCGAGCTTGTACATGAGACGGCAAAATCACGATCCATACAACACTGACGACCGTGCCTACACGCGGCGAATTAACCGTAGATTTTCACGGCGAGAAACCGTGTAATGGACAAGAGGCCTAAGAAATACTCAATATAGGGTGGCCATGATCCTGAACAAAAATATTTAATTTAATTTTTATTTAAATAAAAAGCAAAAGTAATGGTCTTAACGCTTTCAAATCTATTACGTCATGTTCCTAATGACGTAGTGAGTTTAAGTTTACTTTGTTGCTACATGACCCTGCAGTCGCCCTGTATATACATATAGATTATTATTTGCCTTAGTTTTCCCATAAACCCCACTTTTAATCGAAATTAGCCACGGAATGAAGGAGCTAATCTAACTTACCCTTTTCCGGCTGCGTTGTTTGATGTGGTTGTGGTGTGACCCTACCTGCCAAGAAGGTATTTTGAGCCTTTACGTTCAGAAATTCGTTAGCGTTTGAACATTAGGTAATAAATTGTTTGATACTTGGTTAAAATTAGTTTTACCCCACCTCAATATGCTACATTGTACCTAATAATAATCTTGCCTAAATATCGTCTCTGGGGTAAAACACGAAAAAACCATAATGCCTTTGAGATAAAGTAGAGCTATGGTAACGTTGACAATAATGATAAGATAATTCATAACATATCAAAAGCAATATGGTTTTACCGAGTAGAATTAAACCCCAGACTGTTGAAGCTATTATAGACAGGTAAAGAACAGCTGTCAACAGTGTAATGGTACATTTTTAACTAGGCCGCCATAGCTGTCAGAAAATAAGACTAACTGCCGCACTCAGAGACGTCATTTTTATTTAATGCTTGATTAAAGTTGCTGCTGTCACTTTCTTTGCTACAGCAATAGAATAAGACAACACGTCACTAAACAAGCATTAAATTTAATTGACGTCTCTGAGTGCGGCAGTAAGAGCTATAATCACAGATTATACGGGTATGGCTATAAAATGATGACAAATGACAAACATGGCAAAGGTAGTTTTAAATATAACAGTTTTTAGGTTATGATTTTTTAAAGGAATGCATTCACGCGATTAATAATCCTCTCTATAAGAGGTGCGTACAAAACAACGGAGACCATTAAAACGCAAGAGCCAATTTAAATACTATGGAAACCCAACTAAAGCCCTTAACAATATATTACTTAGCAATATGGTTTTACCGAGTAGAATTAAGCCCCAGACTGTTGAAGCTATTATAGACAGGTAAAGAACAGCTGTCAACAGTGTAACGGTATCTTTTTTAACTCGGCCGCGATAGCTATCAGAAAATAAGACCTATAATTGTGTGGCTATAAAATGTTGACAAACGACAACATGTCAAAGGTAATAAACTCGCATACATATTTTGACGCATAATAATCATTACGTATAAAAATCGATTGTCATAACATCCTTTTAGGCTGACATTGCAAAATTTAATAAACGTCTACTGTGTAGATTAGGTTAGGTTAAGTTAGGTTAGTTTTTAATAATAATTAAAATAAAACCCTCTCTATTGTAAAAACTGTTTTATGACAATCGATTTTCATGCGTAATGATTATTATGCGTCAAAATATGTATGCGAGTAGACCCCTACCCAATTTTAATACTATGGAAACCCAACTAAAGCCCTTAACAATATATCACTTTAGGTTGCGAGACTCCTTAAGAACCCTACGCGTCAGGCTCGGCAGCATCAACAACAGGAAAGGGGGAAGAGTTTATCCGGTGAAGTTCTTTGAAATCCATCCCCTATTTGATGACCAGACTCCAGAATATGACCTAGCCCTGATCCGGCTGCCGAAGCCAATGAGGCTCACCTCAAACTTGAACCCGATACGGCTGCAGAGGACCATACGGCAGCCTACTGCCACACATTATATTGTTACTGGATGGCCATTGATCGATGTAAGTTGGTAATGTTACTTCTTTTATCTACACTCATATCATAAGTCCTCTATAATGCGTTCAGAATCCGTAGACAATGACCAGCATTACAAGATACAATTTTACTATTATATGTTTTCTTATCTATAGCTGTAATGAAAAGTTAAAATTACGATACAACTTTTGATAAAGTAATGTTGTTCAAATTTGGAACATCTTCCAAAACCAACACAATTCAAACAGGGGGCCAATTCTAGTATCAATTGAACGTCGACTCGGTACATTTTAAGTAAAGTGTCGTACGCCATTTTGATTTCGAATGACATTAGAATACCTAGGGACTTTGTTAGTTTGTCTATGATTTTAAAAAAAACATTCATATTCGTGGCACAGGTTAGGTAGCTTTGCCGCCATTTGTTTGTTTTGCCGCCTACTGAACGTATCTTAGAGTAGGTACTTATAATATGTGTGTAGATAAAGTAATGTATGCAACTGTACATAATTAGGCCTTAAAACACTGGTGTGATCTTATTATGAAACTCGCCTTCAGCTCGTTTCATAAAACCACACTCGTATTTTAAGGACCCTCTTTATGTATCAGTTACATAAAATACTATTTTAGGGTTCCGGAGTCAAACTAGGAACCCTGATAGTTTCTTGAAAAAAATATTTTTTAACGTGCCTTCCTAACACGTAACCTGGGGATGTTTTTTATTTCTTGTCTACCCCATAGTTGTGTCGTTGCATAATGTCTTTCAAAAATATTGATTAAGGGATCTGTTTGTGAAATTATAAGATTTAAAGTGCTAATTTTTGTTAGAGTCAAGTGTCCAAAACTACAGCCGAACCCACAAATACGAAAATGTACAATGTTGAATATCATCAATTTTTTAGTCATTTTATACACACATAGACATACATAAACTCGTGCCTCTATTTCCAGAGTGGGGTAGGCAGAGCTACAGAATTACCAGCTACCATAAAAAACTTGTTGATAATTCTGTAACCAAATTTTGCACAATAGTCATTAAGTATATTGAAGATCATAATATTAGTCATAAGAAAAAAACAAGGTGTTAAATTAGTTGACTTTCGTTTAATTAGTTTAGGGCAGTTAGAAAAAGGGGGAACGGAACGCGAAGACACGTGCAAGGGGGGCTCTGGGGGCGATTCGCCCCCCACAGTTAAATACCGACAATAGTAACAAATAGGCTACTTGCCTCATATTAAATTTGGCTTAATAAATTAATATTTTCTTTAGTATTAGACTTAAGAAACCAATATTTATCGATTTCACATATTAAAAGTGTAAGATGGCTACATATTTTTTATTTAAAAATTGTTCATTTTTATTTTTTATTTTGAACTCTGAAAACGCTGTCGGGCATGTTGTGACGTCATAGGACCTTAAGCAAACTTCATATCGGTTCTTATACGAGTGAAATTCGCAATGGTATATTCTGCAAGTATTCTGTGCTGTGACATGACATTGTCATTTATGACTCATGGACTTTTGAGGTTGTGTTATGATCGTATATCTATATGTCAAATGCTCTCGTCAACTGTCAAACAAATGTTTGTTTTCGGCCCGTATGACGTCACAGCACAGATAATCTATAGACTAATATGGCTGTAAGCGTTTTCGCCCGTTAACGAAAACTAAACTTTTAAAATAAAGTTTTGCGGTTTTGTAGGTCCTAAAAAAATATGGGATTTTTTTTTTCATCTAATCGGACAATAATTAATAACTTGAGACCTACTTTAAAACAGGCAACTAGCCTATTGTATTCTTGGTAGGTTAGGTAAAGTTATGGTTAACTTGTGTCCCTTAGAGCGGAAACAGGCATCCTGGAAGCGACACGCTGGCAGTTAGGTTAAAATAATTGCCGTGCGTTTGTTCAAAACTATTATTATATGGCAATTAATATTTATCCATAAAGCTTTTATGCGCACTCATTTTCTTATTTATGCTCTCAAAATTTCTTATTTATGGTTATAAAATAATATATGCGAACTATAGGTAATTTATGACTTTTGTCAGTTATGCGTGATCGTGATTATGACACAAGTATAGTTGTTATGGCTATCAACAATATGACTTGAAATTTATGCAACCCAACAGGATGCCTTCACGAGCTGGACAGTCAACGGGATATATTTATGTTTTTCTTTCCAGATCCCAAAAATAGAACCCAAAATGAAAGATACCAAGCAACTAACGTTTAAACCATTGTCAACGGTGTCTGTAGAATTAGATAAACGTCAGCGCATACTGCAAGTAGCCCATTTGCATCCATCAACTCCTCAAAGATGCACGCAGCAGCTAGAAGACATGGTGGTGAAGGCAGAGAACTTCATGTGCCTGGAATCAGCATTGGCTAGTGACCCTTGCCAGGTAAAACCATAAAATTTACCATCTTAGTCGGGATACACACACATACCATCTAGCGATTCTGAAAATACCCTAAAAACATACATACAGTCACGCCTCTTTCCCGTTGCGGCAGGCAGAGACCACTTCCTTCCACTTGCTAAGATCTAGACAAACTTTCCTCGCTTCCTCCACACTCATAAGTCTCTTCATACACGTGTGTCGCCTTAGGGTACTCCTGACCTGGCCCACCTAAAATACAGGTCATTATTATTATCATCATTCAGCCGTAAGACGTTCACTGCACGCGACGTGAGGTACGCCACAAGGGTCTGTCCTGACTCCTGCGCCGGGATAGGGCGCATAACGTCCCACTCGCAGAATGTCCCTTTGTCTCTTTCGCGAATAACCCTTTCCTAAATGTCCCTTACGCAAAATGACCCTTCTGCAAAAGGTCCCGTTCGCAAAACGTCCCTTTCGCAAAATGACCCGTTCGCAAAACGTTCCTTCCCATGAGAAGACTCTTAGTCTCTACTTAAACAAGCTTTTTCCAGACGGGACATTTTGCGAATGGGTCATTTTGCAGACGGGACGTTTTGCGATAGGGGCGTTATGCAATAGGGACGTTTTGCGAATGGGGTATTTTATATAAGGGACCATTTGCAGAGAAGACGTTTTGCGAATGGGACGTAATTTTGCTGGAGGGACGTTTTGCGAGCGGGACGTTATGCGCCCTAACCCTGCGCCGCTTAGGTACATCCATCGGTTTCCCGCAACCTTAGCCTCGTCGTCTTCGACCCCATCCAGGCACCTGTTCTACGCTAGTTTCCCAGAGTTACGCAATCCTCGTATTTGAGAACCTAGAAAAAAACACTTGTACTAGCTCCTGCCGATTCCTATCAAGCTCTCCCATTAGTCACTTTGATTCTACCCTTTTTCATAACTCTCTTGAGCATAATTATTTTTCTTCAGAGGGATACCGGCGCTCCCGTCGTCCTCAACAATGTCCTTTGGGGCATCGTGTCCTCTTGGAAACCAGAGGACTGCGACCTGGAACCAGCCCCAAGCCTTGTCACGCGGGTTGCAACGGTGAATGTCAGTTCCTGGATCCATACCACAATTCATGGAAAGAAGATGACCTCGTTGTCAGTGTTCAAAGACACGCCGAACTATGAATACGATTATCCACAGAGCGATGAAGATTAGAAGCCAGTTAGATCAAGAGTTAGGTCAGCTGTAACTGAAGGGAATCCCTTTACCTTTTCTCTGGCATGAAGAAAAATGTTTAACCGTCATCTTATTCTTTAGTTTCTTTACAAATACCTTCAATCATGATACTGAAGGTTGGCCTTTCTCTCGCCAAACCATGACCAAACCTGTCCAGATTATGTCCACGAGCTAAGATATCTTGGATTTGATAACGCCTCTTCTTCTCTCAAATCTGTCCATGAAAATTATTAAAAGTAATTGATATTGTTATTTTTTTTAATTTGGTTGTACAGCTGGACTTATAAGTACGATCTTACAATTACCGTGATCAAGAAATATCTGTACTACTTACTAGTGTTACCTTATCCGAGTAAAAGGACGAAGAATTATGTACATTTTAAGTTGTTACAACAACAAACAACAGTCTTCTAAAGCCTTGTTAATTTAGTTCTATTAAGTGTTGCTTTAAATATTATGATATCTTAGTAATTTTATCGTTGATTAAATAAATGTAATTAAGTGAATGTTTGTTTGTTTCATTTTGTTTTCAGTGACTCTTACTTCAAAGAAATTACTTGTTCGTTAACATAAATAAAAAATTAAAAACTTTACTAGGTAAAAAGGCAAAAGGTAATTAACACTAGTAGAATTTTTAAACTAGCTGTTCATGCCCAGCGTCGCCCAGGTGTTTTTTTACACAACCATGTCGAGACAATTATAATTTTTGCACGAATGTTAAACCATCAGTCAAGTTATTATCGGCATTTTTAAATGTACAAAAATTATGTAAATTATCGCAGAATATTTTACTAATTAATAAACGTAAAAGGAACTAGGATCTAGGAATAAAATAAAGTTTGTTTGCTTGTTCCATCTTTAAGGTAAAATTTGGTTCGATATAGTTAATACCATATCCCAGCCCAGTAGCCATAGACAAGATAGTACAATGCGAGAACGTTATCGTTATGGAAAATAATATAGGATTGACATTATTTGACGGACCACCGCGTCGAGCACTTACATCAATTCCATACAACTTGACCTTACATACCGAAAATGAAAATGAAAAAAAAACATTTCGAAAATGATTTACTCTAAGTATCCTTTCTACGGACTTAGACTTTTTTGACTCCCGAATTGACCGGTCGCCAAGAAAATTTCAAAAAGAACCTCTGTGTTGCATTGGAAGCTAAGATATAAAGTAGTTTAGTTCACTCGTGCGAAATTAGGCTATAACTACAGCATTACTTTAATAAGAACCCAAAATGCATGCATAGCTTGGTAACTTCACAAAGTAACTTATTGCATACAAACAGAGTTGTGGAATATAATAACAAAGCAAGAAACCGCAGAGCCGTAAACCGCAATCTAGAATTGTCTTCAAAAGATTATGGCATGCAGCAAACTTTGTAAAGCTTCCTAACTTCAAGAACGCCGTCTTTAGTTAAACGTTGCGCCAAGTAAGTTACAGTTGCTCTAGCACTAATATTTCTGTAATTCGTTAACTATTTAAACTTAAACCTAATCAACATTTATTTGACACACTGCAACACAAGCTTTTACGAAGTTTAAACATTATCGATCTATTACCATACGTATACTATTTACCTCTTTACTTGTACTCGATGACGATACGAAAGTCTTTCATTCAGATACCTATCTATTTAATAAGTATTTAGTGTGTATTTGGTAAGTAGTTATTACCTCATTTACTTGAGGTATGTGTGTATTTATATGTAGTTTATATATGTATAAGTAGATTTTATTATAACAGAAGTGTTTCTTGTAGTTTAGTTTGAGTTCTGAAGCAATTAGTTTACACCGCCTGCCATGTATTTTTGCCTTATTATTTCTCTGTCAAAGGTTGACTGGAAGAGATCAATAAAGAGTATTTGTATTGTTGTATTGTATTGTATCTCTAGGTCGAATTTCAGCTCCTGTTTCGTTAGTCGTTAGATTTTTATTTTTTCTGAAACCGTTTAACTCTCCTGGATTTTTATTAAACAAACCTAATCTGACCTAGCTACAGGTTCTGCAGTTTTATTTCTTTAAACATTTGGAAAAATAAACGGGAGCTGATTTTTTTAATTCACACTTATGAAATTTACTGTGCTGCCGTGATATATCTATAATGCCGTTATCTATCAAATACTTGTTTTTTAATTCGCAAATACAGATCGAAAGAGATTTTTATTCTCATTTATGTAGCATCAGAAGTTAAAAATCGATCTGATGTCGGATAACGGCATTATAGATATGTCACGGCAGTGTGGATTTCACCGAATTTCGAGTATCCTTTGACATACTGCCTGCCAGTGTTTCCATTGTTGTGTTTCGGTGTAGGGATATAGGCATTCTATCTTAGTCCTCTGGATTGGCAACGCATTTGGCGTTTTGAGATTGTACGAGTAGGTAGGCTTTAGAATTTAAATGTTTAATGGCCTAATCCCGGTAAGGGCAGATATTTGTGTAATGAGCGCAAATATTTGTTCCTAAGTCATGGATGTTTTCTATGTATTTAAGTATATATTTCTCTATATAAGTATTTATATCGTTGTCTAGTACCCACAGTACAAGCTTAGTGCTTAGTTTGGGACTAGGTCAATTGGTGTGACATTGTCCCCTGATATTTATTTATTTTCAAATCCCATTTACTCTAAGGTGGCCTTTGCTAGTGTGCCATCTCCATGCATTTTTTTACACTTCACTCGATTAAAAATGTATTTAAATAATGGAACATCTGAAGGTATTTTGTCTGTTTCGCATCTGAAGTGAGTCGGAACGAATTTTACAGCTTATTTACCTTCAAGTTCAACTTGGGAAGTTTAATGTGTGACTTAATGTGAGCTTTTAACTCGCAAGTCTCAACGTGGAAGTTAGATGTCAACTTGGTTACTTGAACTGCAATCATACGAGCTATTGGTATGGTATTTAAGAATTAAACCAGTCAAGTGCGAACCTTAGCCGAGGTTATCATGATATTTGAATTTGACAGGAAGAGAAAAAGAATACTTTAACTAAAATAGGTTCATTGTGAGTTTATGAATATCAAGAAGTGAAAGCAATCAAGAAAAATAATATGGTAAAGAGTTGTTGAAATCCAAATACCGGGTGCCATCTATTAGGCATAATTTTTAATGTCCGAAACGTACAGGCATAACAAGTTTCGCATAATTTTTCATTTCGATTCAGCATAGAAAAGGATATTAATACATTTAACTGACGGATAATTTTATCTGGGGATTAAAAAATCAGCCCTTATCCTAATGGTTGTTTACCCGAATAGTATGTTAGCATAGTATTGACATGGCAGAATTTCATTATGCATAATGTTGTTTAGCATACTTAATATCTATAATTAAGAGAATTTTGATAGCCCGAAATCCTGTCCGAATTTTATGTCCGAAACAAAAATAGCACTATTCAGTGCAGTTGATCAGTGTTGTGAATGGAAAAAAAACTCAAATTTTGCATAGTTACGTTACGTTAGGGGTAGGTTAGGTCAAATTGAAAAACAAAATAGGTTTAGGTTAGGTTAGAGTTGTGCTCAGGCGCGATTGGCGCGAAGCGCCAAACTACGCCGAGCCCCGTCGATACCGCCCTCTTTCACTCTCTTTGCTTCATTGCTACTACAGGAAACTCAATTTATTAATTCGGCGAAATACGCTTGCAAAAACTAACTTTCTGCGAAACTAATTTATGCGTAAGTCATTTTCTGCCAAATAACTATTCGGAATTCAGAAAATATGCGTAAAAAAAATTCGGCTACAATTGGATATGCATGATAGAATTCGGTGACATAAAATTATGCGAGAACAGTTTCTGCACAAATACAATTTGACTTGAACAAATTATGCAATATGGAAATATGACTAAAAAAATTATGCGTATACAGGGGGAACCCCAAGTACCCTTTCAAATGATTTACTGTCATTAGGTACAAATGGAAAATCGTCCACGTGAAATAACCATTCTGAAAATGGGTCAAAAGTAATAGTGTCCAAAGTGAATTTAGTCAAAATGTAATTGTGCTGAAAAGTATTTACAACCAAATTTATTTTCGTTGTAAATTAATTAAGTCCCAATGGAATTTTGTCCATTATAAATTATGACCAAAACGAAATACGCACAAGTGAATGTAGTGTAATATGAATTAAGACCATATAATATAATATAAATTGTACAAATTTCAGGTAGGACGTATTTACAATTGGTCATATTTCTGAGTGTACGTAAATACAAATGGACATATTTTTTTCGACCAATATTATATTGGACAATTTTACCATGGGACATGATTCCATTTTAGACGTTTTTCAAGATGGACAATTTTCCTTTTTGTTGTATTTCAAATGGTCATTTTTCTGAACTGACGTATAATTTCAAGTGGACGATTTTCCATTTGAACCTAATGACAGTAAATCTTTCAAATGCATTAATGAAATGATAAATACTCGGAGATAATGATATCTGATGGATCGTTCAGTTCCCTAATTAATATATGAGGAAAGATTTTTTACTTTTCCTTTTCTCTCCTCCATGACAATTTGTATTTCATACGAATTATTTTGTTGAGGAAATCTTATATCAACGCGAAGCATAAAAATTAATATGGCTCTAATATTTGACTTGACTTGACTTGATGACTGAGTCTATATGATAGTTATAAAAATAAAAGTGTTGAAACTGTAATAGTTAGTATATATATAATCTGAATCTCGGAAACGGCTCCAACGATTTTCATGAAATTTAATATGCAGGGGGTTTTGGGGGCAATAAATCGATCTAGCTAGGTTTCATTTTTAGAAAATTTACCAAAAAAAATACCGGTCATCCAGGTACTTAGGTTTAAAAAAGAAACTTTAAGCATACCTACTCTATATTTTATAAGTCTCATACTTACTCGATTTACCATAATTGTTGCACTATAGATATTTAATGTACATAGGCAAACTTATTATATTAAGTATATTATATATAAGATTTATAAGTTCGCCTATGTACATTAACTATAGTGATGCAAAAATGTCTTTGTAATAAAGAGTTTATGTATATTTATCGTATAATTATATGTAATTATTCTCTGAAATTAAAATTTTAATGCTACAAAAATAAGTCTTCATATCTCATATCCCACGACTAAATTCGTGCTCGATACTTGACTGGTTTTCATGTCATTTATTTATTTATTTATTACTAACTTCTGCCCGCGACTTCGTCCGCGTAGATTTCGATCACTGTTATTCCCTCGGGAACTCTTTAAAATTTCAGGGATAAAAACTATCCTATGTCCTATTCCAGGACCTCAACTATAGTTGTGCCAAGTTTCATCCTGGGGCACGTTTTATAAAGGTGCAATAGTAACAAATTTACAGGTCTAAACTGGCAACACTGCTCAAATGGCTGGTCGTCATTGGTCGAGATTGTGTCAAATGGAAACTTGTAACCTATAAATTGTAATTTGTAGCTTTATAAAACAGGCCCCAGATCCGTTCAGTGGTTGAAGCATGATTGTGTTACAAACATCTGGAATATCTAAACTTATTATCTAAACTTTCTCATCTACAATATTAGTAAGATAGGATAAGATGAGATCGTATCAATCTAAAACGTACTTTTGCATTCATAATATTAAGTAATAGTTACGTAAGTATTATATTATATTAGTACCCTAAGTATGCATAATGAACGTTTTTCCTCATTCATTTTAAGAAACCGAATACTTAATACGTGCATTCATCTTGAATAGGCCATGAATGGGCTATTGAAACACCGAACGAATGAAAAGACCGGTAAGATCGGCTGAATGAACGATAAATATAGACCGAGTACGATTTGAGTTTCAAATTTTGTGTCGAAAATTTCGTGTGGTAACAGATTGAAGCTGATAAGCGTATACTCGTGAAAAATAAGTTGAAAAACGATTCAAGTGCGAGTCGGACTCGCGCACCGAGGGTTCCGTTCTTCGGTACAAAAGGTATTATTACATCTAGGTTTTTAAATTGATTTCAAATCGAATTTTTGCAAGCCGGATATAATGGCCGGTTTTTAGTATTTGAAAATAAAACAAAATCTTAAAGGTTTCTACTATAGGGCCCGTTGTTTCTCTTTTTTTTTTTCGTTATGTCATTGTGACATAATTTTTATATCGCTGGAACCATAACCTTATTAAAATTTCTTAAACCTAGATTTACTGCGTATTATTTTGTATTCAATTTTAATTTAAAAATATCATCGTTCTATGGTGAGCAAGCAAATAAGAGACACTTTTAAAAACAGCTTTTCCTACCTTATCAACTAAAGATTTTTCCATCAAATTAGCTAAAAGCATTAATAAAGATTTCCGTTTATTAATATCCTTGAGTGTACGTTTATTTGAAGTTAATGGCTGATGCGGTTGCTTTGATGCTACTTTTTTTAAACCTTTTAAAAAGGTTTTTTTATGAATTGATAACAGGACCTTTTTTAAAGGTGTTCAGTTTTTTTTTTTAGAATTACGTGGTTACGAAAAAGGAAAAATTAACGACTGTTCAAATTTTCTCATTTAAGTCTAAACTGGTCTTGGAGGGTTCTTCGAAAAATTTACCCCTAAATAAAAATAAATAGAAAAATTATTTCAAATCGTTATCAATAAATAAAATAAGCATAACATTATTTTAACGACCTTCAGTAAATAAATACTATTGTGTTATTTTTCGTATTGTTTCCAATACGGCCGCTTTTATTCTCAAGTTATAAAAACCATTATTATTACGTTAACAATGAAATAACGACGAGTTTTAAAATGAAATTGAATGGAGGCATTTTAGAGGCCTAATGATAGGTCATTTAAAGTTCTCCTAGCAGGCCTTTTTGTCCTTCCTAAAACGTAAAAAAAATCGATACGTTTTTATGTCACTGGCAATAGTCGTGCTAGCAGACACTTTTGTCCTACCCAAGACCTCAAAAATATCCAAACGAATCTATGTCACCGACAATAAGGTTTGGATAACAGTAATGGCGGCAGAGTTAAAAACAATACTACATCATGTCAAGAGGAATATGGTTTTACCACGTATAATAGAGACCCTGGGGAAATTACTAAGGGTAAAAAACTTAAGAGAAGGTGCTCTTGCATGTAGTTGTGTACAAATAAGTTTCTGTCAAAAAATTCATTTATGGGACAAGCTTTTGTTGCCGACTGTACTTTTTTTTGCAGAGTCATTATCTGCTTATCAAGATCAAACTAATGAGTCCCAACACGGTGGGTCTACGTTAAGTGTAGCGGAGATGCTGTCACCACCTTCTGACTCCATCATCAGATCAGCTCCATGTCATAATAGTTTTGAATTGTCATTGTCATCCAAGTTACATATGTACGCAAATTTTCAGCTATATCGGAAACCGGTAAGTAGGTCAAATTTAACTTGCAAAATTTGACCCGTACATACATTACGTACATTGTAAGTTAAATAAAAGCTTGTGAAATAATTTGAAATTTACGACAAATTTCAAATATAGAATGTCGAACGGTGTATACAGGGTGTAGCCAAGATGCGTTACGCTAACTAGCGTTTCTGTCATGATACGAAAAGTGATCTACATTTACCTATAGCATAGAGGCCTTTTGCATCTTAGTTCCCAGGATTGGAAAAGCGTTTGCAATTTTGAAGATGCAAATATCTATAGGTTTCAGATTCCACCCACCATTATATGTATTATGGTGCTTTGTTATAGTTTTTTCCTTCTTGCCATAAAAGAAACGTGGAGATCGACTCGCACTTGACCGGTATTATTATATTTTTATAGTTAGGCCATTTTGAGATATCACAAGAATAAGAACAACTGAACATAAATTCTCTATTATAGCCGTCACGTTTCCAAGCAAAATGGCCCAGATCTTAAGAATAAGCGTTATAAGTTTAAAAAAATAGTTTGTTTCCCGGTATGGCAATTTGTATGATAAGCACGAATACTTGTTCTTAAGGGCCCTACCACATCTAGCGTCTTTTTCCGGAAGCGTCGCAATAACGCCCGCTCGGCGTCGCCGCGTGTAGGTGAAATGCGACGCCGAGCGGGCGTTATTGCGACGCTTCCGGAAAAAGACGCTAGATGTGGTAGGGCCCTAATTTAAGCAATTACAGCCGGCCAGTATTTTTTTTTATTAAATTAGTTTATTCTGTTTTTAATTCGTTCTGAAGGAACTTTTCGAAACATTTTCTACATAAGTAGTGTTCGATAGCATAATGCATTCAAGGACAAAGTAAACTGTATAAAAAATGTGTTAGAATATTAAACCTTGTCCCCTGATATTTTTTAATCACATTTCGAGCATTAAATTTTTGTTCCGAAAATAATAAGCCTATTTTCCTCGATCAAAATGAAGAATACTGGCCAAGTACGAGTCGGACTCGCCCGCAAGGGTTTCCGTATCTTCCTTATTGGAACCCGGGGCATCATAGGCACCCGGGGCAATATAAGAAGGCATTATCTTCCCTCTATTAACTGCTGAAAGCTGAAGGTGAATGCTGGGACGGCCGCCGGTGCGCCCCGCGACCGCGTGGTAAGTGTTTTTTTTTGCACAGACAGCTATGGTTCGGAATTATAAAAGAAAGACCGACCGCAGCAAATGGAATATTAAACAAATAGAGTTAGCTATTAATATTACCCAACCCATAATGCCCCAGGCATGGTCATTGTACCCCGGGCACGGGGCAGTATGAGCAATTTGTATTTTTTTGTTAAATATCTATGGTTCAAAGACATGGAAGAATAAGTTTATTGTTTGTTGTTAAAATAAAAAGACTGGTGAATATAACAATAAATGATTGCATAAGCATAGTATTTTACTCTAATCTCTTATAATTAAGATATAGGTATCCTTAAGGGGCCTAATATTTCCCCGGGAATATTTAATGTTTGATTATTATTAATTGTTGATATAGCCGCAATATTAATAGTCACTTTTTGAAAAATTTACTGTTTACCTATTAAGGTTCAAGAGATACAGCAATTTTCAAGGTCAAGCAAAAAAACGCCAAAAACATCACGTAAAAGTGTATGGGGTACCCTTTCATTTTTAATGTAATTCAGTGTTCATTATTTTCAAAAATAACGGCAATAGAAATACACACTATGTGAACATTTCAACTGTCACAAACAGACAGACGACGGACAGATATAGGGTCCCGTTGGCATTTAGCTACGGATTTACGGAACCCTAAAATTCGAAGGTAGGTCAACAGAGGGAATTCAGGGCCCACCGTCGATAAATTGTGAGCCCCACAATAATATCCGGCAAATTGCCAGCAAGACGTCTAATTAACACAGTCTACTGAGTTGGGTGATGGCCGCCTCGGGCAAAGATGGCGGCCGAAATTAAACCCAAAGGCAGTACCGAAAATAAAATAAACAATGACAGGTCTAGAATGTTAGTAAGTACATTTATAAATTGTAATTTAAACTCGGGCCTACAAGACCTTGACGAGGACTGTAGAGTCAAAGGCCCACAATTTTTTACGACGCGCCTGCCTGTAGTGACCCTGCCTACGAAGCTAGCGGTCCCGGGTTCGATTCCCGGTATGGGCAAATATTTGTGTGATGAGCACGAGTATTTGTTCCTGAGTCTTGGATGTTTTCTATGTTTGTAAGTATTTATTTATTTCTCTATACGGTTATTTATTTATTTTTGTTTTCTTTTACTTCTCTTCTTTGTAGTTTATCTTAGAGAGATTGCAATTTAGCGTTAAGACTGCCTGTTGACTCACTTTGTAACCTTTTTTGTATTTACTTTTCATGCATTAACTGTATGTGGTGTTCAATACAGAATATTTGTATTGTATTGTATAAGTATGTTTATCGGACTGGGTCAATTGGTGTGAAATTGTCCCATGATATTTATTCATTTACCTTAGGTCTAAAATTGATCTGACATTCTACACTAATAAGGCTGAATTTCCCATACGTTACGAATGACTTGGCAACGTTGACAACTACAAGCATATTTTTTCAAATGATTCTTAAATTTATACACACGCAGGCGGCGCCGTGTGAGCAATGATTTTTGTAAAAACAATTTTATTAATTTACATTCTGCATTTTCGAGTCATTCTTCTTGAAGGATCCAGTTCCTCAAGCTGTTCTAATTTGGCTATCATTCAGAGCAGGGTCTTTAGTCATCCTATTACCAGGAGTTCAGAACCTGTAAGGGTCTGCTCCAAACTTGCTGGCCTTACGGTCAAACTGATTTTAATTACACATACATAGGTACATACACATACATTAACTCACGCCTTCGTTCCCAAAGGGGGGTAGGCAGGGCTACAGAATTACCTACAACTCTAAAAAGTTGTTGAAAATTTTGTAACCACTTTTTGCACAAATATCATTACATATATTGTTCATTTGATAGAAGCACGGAGAGCATAATCCTCAACAAAATATAAGAGTCGTATGAAAATGTCGACGGAGCTCCGCTATATCTATTTCCGCGGATATTACCTGACCTGACTTATAAAGGTGAGATTGACCTACTTTAGCAAATTGGCTTAAATTACCTTCATTTAAAATTTATATCATTATAATCAGTTTTGATACACAATATATTTGATGATGATAATTATGACCTGATTATTTTATAAATGTTTTTATTATTTTTAATGACAAATAGCATGATGAAAAATTCCTGTTGTCGATTTCAGAACCGCCCGCCCGTGCAACATAAAATGTATTTAATTAATATAGGTTGGTTGTAACGGGCTCTTTTCCGCAATTAATTAATATTAATTATTATATAAAATGGTTTTTAGCAGACAAAGCTTCTGTCATTGAGTTTACCTTATTTAATTTTACCTACTGAGCGAAAACGCAAATCCATATTTGATATTTAGAAAAGCATAAGAAATTAATACCGCTTATATTTTCATCTTTTCGAGCTCTCTGGTTTTTGCAGCCTAAAATACAACCCAACCAAACCAATTTACATTGGAGCCTTTTTTTTTCTTTTTTCTTAATTAATGGCTTTCACTCCTTGTTTTAACAAGGTGTATTCCGCCGGTATCGAGTTTTAGACAATCGCCATGGACTTATTAGAGAAACAAATCCATGGATATTACACGCGAGGACAATTGTTCGGTTAAAGAGATTTACCTTGGTGGACTAAACAGAAGCACATGGGGTTAGCTCCACGCGCTTCTGTCAAGTCCATTGGAGCCTTGTCCATCATTTAAACGGTTTAGAAAATATATTTTTTACTACAGTGCTAATTTTGTCCTTAGTTAAGTAAATCGTTACTCTTACCTACATATGCCCCGTCATTTAAAGTAACGTTGAATGGACTGTCAACACCGTCGTGAATGTAACAAAATGTATTACTATAATCGCGTTTTTCAAGCACCCTGTACCACACCCTACATCGAAATGACATGTCACAACATATATCTAACAACACGTGCTAGCAAAGACCCTCAGCGAAGTGTCTGCTATTTAATAAATCTACTCTAATATTTTATGAAGGTACGACGTTCTTTGGGGTAATATGACGACATGATTACGTTATTTTGGTTAGGGAGTGTACGTGTTGCGTAATTTTGGGAGGTTAAAATTGCGCCTTTACGCTGTTTTGGTATAAAATTAACTTAATGAACATGTAACATGATACAGGGTGTTTAATTTCAAAGCTGCGTACAAAAATTTTAATATTTAAAATCATACAACAATTTTCATGGGACTTTTACCTCATGCGTCATAAAAGTGATTGCCAGAAGAAAGAGTAAGGCGTTTTTTTTCTGCACAATTTTGTGGAATAAGCTTCTATTTGTGACTTTTTTAGTACCTTCCCTTACCTTGCCAGGTTCAAGAGTATTTTTGATCCTTCATAGTTTTTTTTGGTGTCAAAAGATAGCTTTTTTTATCTTAGTATTTGATAGAATAACTTTGGGAAAATTGCGAATAGTCTTCTTAGGTCATTGCGTAGCGGCCAGTGTTCCAGT
Organism: Acleris cristana; assembly: GCA_948252455.1. Lineage (NCBI taxonomy): Eukaryota > Metazoa > Arthropoda > Insecta > Lepidoptera > Tortricidae > Acleris > Acleris cristana. Next base: position 12,011,776 of record OX411793.1, read on the forward strand.
ATCTGTCCCTACTGACCTATCTCAACCAGCCAGATGACCTGGGTCCTAATATGGCTGCGTTTATCACGTGACAAAATGTGGATATAACATCCGTCACTTTCTAATACGTATATAAGTACGAGAGTGACGGATCATTTATCCACATTTTGTCACACGATAAACGCAACCATACTAGGCCCGCTGGGGCTCATTATTCTACTCGGTAAAACCATATTGTTTTTAATTCGGCCGCCTTGCATTAACGTCTAGTAAATAAGAGCTATCGTAATGTTGACTGTACGATAGCATGTCAAGAGCAATATGATTTTACCGAGTAGGATAGAACGCTTGAGAGTAAGCAGTCAACGTCACATATAAACATCAGTAATACCAGGGCCACCAGCTACGAGTAAGTTACCGCCTTTCAGCATTTTCTAAACAGGTTGGAAAATACAAATGCCACATGGACGGCAATTGCCTTAAATATTGGAAATAGCGAGTCCTACGCAAAGGAGACTTACTTTTATTGTATTGGATTTTTGAAAAAAAAAACCTTCCTTAACCGGGACCGGGAATCGAACTGGTCGAATATGACAAAACAGTAAAGTTGTGTTTTATGATACAGATCGAAAGCGTCATCTATAGTGATCATTTTATATCTACAACACATACACTTTTAAATTAAATCAAGACCGTAAAAACCCTACTTTATTATTTTGACATATTCGACCAGTTCGATTCCCGGTTAATGCAGGCGAATTACCAAAAATCCATAAATAAATGAATGAATTCAAAAATAAAAGTAAGTCTCATTTGCGTACAATTTGCTGTTTCCAATATTTAAGGTTCCGTCCATGTGGCGTTCGTATTTTCCACCCTGTATAACGATAAATTTACGTATTTTAAATAATTTATATCATCCATTTAAAAGTAAGCCTTATGAGAGTTTATTGCAATTTGAGCTAACTAATCACCTTAACGACATCTAATATAGCCTCACTAAAACGAAGTTAGTGGCGAGTACCCCCCACAAATAGCGTTATCGGTAAACCGGGGAGTTAACTCGATTTAGTGATCAAGTATCGGTTGGGGATAATGTTAGAAGGTATTTTCAGCGAAGTTACGACCACTAATCTGTTCGAAGAGTTATTTAATTATTTCTATATTTGGTAAATATCTACACGAAATGTTATTCATAAACGAACAATGTACTTATCTATTTTTAACCGACTTAAAAAAAGGAGGAGGTTATACGTTCCAATGTTTTTTTTTTTTTATGTATGTTCACCGATTACTCCGTCAATTGTGGACCGATTTTAAATTTTTTTTTTGGTTTGATAGAGTATACTTCCGAGGTGGTCCCATTGTCAGCAAATCTGAATCTGATGAAGGGATCAGTGAGGAATTGAGGTTACTCCTCAAATATTGTATGCAAACATATAGCGATTTTAGTATTTTTAGTAACAAGTGTAGCATTTGCATTCAGAAAGTGTCACTTGGTGAAGCGGAACTGATGATGAAGACCACAGATGGCCACCGGAACTCCTCAACGGTACCGATTTCAAGGGTGGCGATAAGATATCTCGATTAAGATAGTTGAGCGACTACAACTTTTTTAAAATGACTATGATTTTCCCGCGGCGTTGCTTGCGGCGAGCTTGAAATGTCTTAAAGTTTCATATATCAACTAAGAAGTGGGACTACATAAGCTTATTATGATCACTAAAAAGTGTAAAATAAAATAAATGTTTTAAAAAACAAAAAACCGCCTTCAAAAACGCAAAAAATAACTTCTACTACTAGGTACTTAGTAGTATGTACCTATCCTATTAGGTTAGTCTAACTGAAGTCGGCGACCACAATATTTTCCACAAAAAGCCGACTTTAGTTAAAGTACTCTTTGTCCCTTTCTGTCAAATTTAAATTTCATAATGACAGAGGCTTGCCAAGATGCATTACGCTAACGGGCGTTTCTATTCGTTTCGTTTTTAAACCAACGCGTCTCTGGAAGATGACGTGATACGAAAAGTCACGTGATCTACCAGTGACGCGATTGGTTTAAAAACGAAACGAATAGAAACGCTAGTTAGCGTAATGCATCTTGGCAGGGGCCAGGAGCCTCTAATATCTATTTATTTAAGTTTTCTACTTTGAGATTAAATTAATTTGGACTTGGGCTTTGGAAGGTTGGAAACATGCCGCTGACGTATGTTGTGAAGATGGCATTAAAAAAATGGCACTAAAGACCAAAATGGCGACAGATAGCCGAAGACCGAGAAAAATGGCAATCTTTGGAAGAGGCCTTTACCTCGCAGGGGTTTCTGAAAAAAAGGAAATAAAAACAAATGATAATAAAAAAAATTGTCGATGGTGTAAACTTAAATCTTAGCGTTTGTGATTAACAGGGTACTTTAACCTCTTATTCATAAAATCACTGTAACTAAAGTATGTTTCAAACATCGTTATTGTCCTTATCTTTCAAATCATCTGATAAAGCTGAGATATGCCATATTCACATACGTAATTTATTAACATGCCAAATGAAATTAGTCTACATTTTTTTCGGGCATTTGTGACAACCCTGCAGTGTTAACTGACGCACACAAGCATGTATCGCAAACGATGTGTTTGTGTTGGTGTAATCAAATTACCTTGTAATTATTTGACTCAGTGAATGTATAGCTAATAGGGAATATTCATGCCTTTTTTTACAGTCTCAATAAAAGCTGATTCATGTAACGAACAGATGAGAAAAATATTTTTTGGAATAGCTATAAATATAACCAATACATAAGGCAACAAAGATTAATTTTGTTCCTATCAGATCTCTTTCTAGCAAAAAAGTTTATTTGGCTACCTGAGGGCTTATTGTCTAACGCACTCTCAATTACAATCGTTTTCATTTTGAAAATCGAAGGCTTGTCTGCATACAAAATGAAAACAATTGCTCCACTTTGAAGCCGGTTGCGATTGCGAGTGCGTTAGACAATAAGCCCTCTGAGGGGCTTTGGATGGGTCCGCAACGGTAGATATAAACGCTTGGCGTTTTTGTTTGTGATTATCACATGAATATGTTAAACGGAAGGGATCCCTTGAAAGGATAAGTTCACCTTTGTACCTACATAATTTTAGTATTTCTGTTTCTTTTTAGGGCTTTGTACCCGAAGGGAGCCCAACGGGACCCTATTAATACCTATGCTTACGCTGTCCGTCCGTGTTGGTCCGTCCTAACTTTTAAGAGCTGTATCTTTTGAACTGTAATAGATAACGGGTTGTTTTATTCCAGAATTAGTGTTATTACGGCAGATTTACCAAAAAAAAAGAAAAATAATAAAGGGGAATCCCCAATCAAGCAACGTTTTTTATTAACGTATTTTTATTTTTGTTATATCGAAATAACGGTAATCTATATAAATAAAAATGAATCGCCAAAATGTATGTGATCGCATAACTTCCGAAAGACTGGACCGATTTGGCTGATTTCTTTTTTGTTGTGTTCGTCATTGTCAGGACAAGGTTTGTATGACAGAAAATAATTGAAAAATCCACCGGGAAAGTCAGAACTTTGCAGCGGGGCGAAGCCGCTGGCGGGCCGCTAGTAAAACATAAAATCGTCTGGGGCCCTAACATGGCTGCGTTTATCGCGTGACAAAGTTTGGATAAGGCATCCGTCACCTTTTGACATTTAAATAACACCCGTATTCACCAACGTCACTATGAGGTCTCACAGTGCTCACAAATGCACAGGGTGGTTCAAATCGTCTCATAAACAAAATGTCGGTCAAAAAGGAATCACAAAGCTGTATTGAACGCAGTGCGTTTACTCAGTGAAGGATCCCTTAAGTATTGTTTGTGAATACGGGTGTAAGTACGACAGTGACGGATGCTTTATCCACATTTGACACGCGATATAGATGCAACCATACTAGACCCACTATGGTATGGTTGTAGTTCAAACTATTACATGAAACTTAAAACCAACAATCCTTTATTATTTAGGCATTCATGTAAAAACAAATCATAGTCATTATGTAAGTAAGCACTTTATTTTTTATTACATGTATTTGTGTTACATGGTAACACGAAAATAACTTCTTCTATTCTTTAAAATTAGAAAGTGATTTTTCTATATTAAATTTAATTTCTACATTGTTTTCTTCATAAAGCTCATCAGTACACCGTTTTAAACTTCTATTCATATCCATATCACTGTGTCCTTGAAGCGGATTAGACTGTGATATATGCGACGTCATATCTAAATTATTAGTTTCAGCTAAAAATATAGCGTCATTAATAATTTTCTGGCAATACGTAGCCATTAATTCTGGCATTGCTCTAAGTTTTTCTCCCACATGTTCTCCAAATGCAGTATATTTTAATCTTTGTGGTGTTTCATCTGTTTTAGAAGGTTTTGTTGAGAATGTTTGGAATGTTACAGGTTTGATAGGTTTTTGTTTAGGGTTTGGGCAGGAACTGTGAGATGATCCTGCTGGAACATCAATGTAGCCTCTTGACCAATTAACTACATCATCATCTTCTTCAGAGTCTTCGTCTTCGGATGGAATGTCTTCTTGAACCTGGAAATTAACATTAATTTTTAACATTAAAAGAGTGATATAAAGGGTCAATTTCATTGGGAAATAGCCCGCATGCTTGTAGCAATCCATTGACGAGTTTAACATTCTTGAGCCATTCTATTGCAGCGATGCAATGTACCTACCACTAAATGCATTCGAGCAATCGACCTATGAAACTGAGCCTTAAAGCGCAAACACACAGCGGGCTGACGCGGGAAGGGCACCGAGCATGTCGTTTTCAGCGCCGAAACGCGCTCTGTGAGAATGCCTATCGGAGAATGTGTGTATTACGACCAATGACGCGCGCGCTGGACCTGCCCCACTCGCGTGCTGTTTGTAATCGTGGGTCCTGACCCGCGCCCGACCCGCGCCTACCGCATGTGTGAATGCGTCCATATAACTCCATGTTAAAGCACCCGCCGAACTTCTGATCCGAGCCCGCTCGCTGGTGTGTTTTGCGTTTAAGTCTAAAGTGCATTGAAAAAAAATATTGGTCGCTTCTAACAAGATTGTGATTGTTGTGCATAGGCGTCTTGAATCCATACGAGCCTGACAGGACGTTAGACGCATCAACTAAGATGTTAGTTGAATCGCTAAAGAACTTGCTGTTTTTACTATAAGTTTTGTTTGATATAACTAATATCATGAATAGTGTATTCATTTTATGTCAACTAAGAGAAAACCCCTCTTGGTTAGCTCACATTTTTTCGAGTGTGTGTATCTGTGTATTTCTATGGTATTGTAGCTTCCAAATGGATGGACTGATTTTGATATAGTTTTTGATTGTTTTTTTTTTAATAAGTGCAGTGCCATGCCTGACGTTTATTTAAGAGCAAAGTTTTTTGCAGGCGCTTCGTCGGTAGTCAATTAGGTGAAACATTAAGTTTGTTGTTTCGAAAATTGTAACAGCTGTCAAAATTTAAAGTTAACTTGACCATTAGAAATAGGTTAAAATCGACGTTCTAAATTTGTTAACAGGGTGTTCAAAATATGGAAATATGATAATTATTTGAAAGAATCATAATGTAATATCATATGGCTTTATTGCAATAAAGGCTTGTAGTACTGTTAGGCGATGGGCTTGCAACCTGTCACTAATACCCTGGTAAATATCTTAGCCTAATTGTGCAAAATGTAGTTACTAAATTATCAAGAAGTTGTTAAAGTTGTAGGTAATTCTGTAGCTCTGCCTACCCCTCTCTGTGATTACTGGCGTGAAGGTATGTATGTACCTATGTATTTCGGCCAAAAGGCAGGATACCCTCTTGTTAGAATGCAATAAGGTGCAAAAGCGAATACATCTATTTATAGTCGATTGAATAAGGAGATTTTATAATATATTGTAATTACCTCGTTATTATCGGCAGCGTCCTCTTTAGGTTTCCCAGAACTCTGTCTAGGCATATGGTGTTCAGCCAAGAAGCGTAACTCGTTGTAGTACCATAACTTTGGCTCATGGATATGGTCGTCCCCTCTTTTTATCGATCTTTTTACCTGTAAAAAAAGGGCAAACAGGTATGATAGTTTGGTAGTATTCAATTCTGACTATTGCTATTTTAGAGAATCAATTTAATTTGAAACACTCAGTAATGACTTAAACTGTTTGAATGGCATGCCACTTACTAACTAGTTTAGAAACGAATATAATCACTAAATTATTACACATTACCTACGAGTTAATTTACTTACGCTAAACTACAATAGTCTGACTTAGTATATACTATTTTGAGACCTAGGTAATTTCATCCAGTTTCTTTTGCTGTTGACTACACAATATTTGAAATAGGTTGGTACTTTCTTTTTGTGTGGCATACCCGTGGGGCTGTGGAGCACCCTGTAAATAGGTACCGTTTATTTACCCAAAAAAGGGTTATGAGCTCACAAAATGTTTAAATTTAATAGATAAAAACCCCGATGACAAGGCGACCTCTTTAAGAGCCTCAGAGATGATCTCCGCTACACCTATTTTCAAAGAAAACGAACGTTCTTTAAAAAGAACCGCATCTAAATCGGTCGATCCATTTCAAAGATACGATCCCACAGATAGACAAAAAGACACAGATACACACGTTACACTTTTTGTCAGAAAGAAAAAAACATGAATAGAACATACCTTATTCAGTTCCTTATTAAAGCAATTCCTCATGATATTAATCCTTTTCTTGACACTACACAGGTTGGCATCACCGTCTTTCGTCCTCAATATTTTTAACAACTCTTTAAAAGCGAAATCCTTTTTATATCTGTTGCGGTAATCCACATGAGTAAGTTGCCATAAACACGGATGGCTTTTGTACGTTCTTATGAAAGATATAATGAATTTACGCTCAGACATGGTAATAACAAAAATAAACACATCTGCTCATATTGGCAGCACGGCGTGGAATGAAATCAAAATGGACGTCGACTCCGCACGCCAAAACACTACAAAATCACTTGCGTAGTCAAAATAATTCATTCAAAAATAAACCTTAACACGTTCAGATATCGCTCAGAACCACAGCCGCACGCGCTTGGACTTAAGCCCTTTTCACATCGTAACTTTCGGCCTGCTTGGAGTGCGTCCAAGCAAGAGTTGCTTTGGCCGCATCGCTTTCACTCCTTCATGCATACGGCGTGTTGACGAGAGTAAAAGAGATGACTCTATATTTCGAGTGTCATTTCTGACATTGCAAGGTCATTTCTGTTGGCGTGTTGAATGAACTCGATGCTACGTTGATATAATATTTGTGATTAGAATTGTATGGCGTGGCGTTACATACAGTTCAGGCTTTTAAATGGTTCGTTGTTTTAAAAAAAGCCGGTCAATGCGAGTCGGACTCGCGCGCTTAGGGTTCCGTATTGAAGATGCTTGGTAACCGCAATAGAAAATACTCATTTTGTTATGAGCTTTATTTTCTAGGCAATAAAGTCCATTTTGACTAGCCTAAATTTTAATACTGATTTTCTTAGTTTTTTTGTTATTTCTCAAGAACTATAAATAATGAACACTTCATTTTATTTTTCGCATAAAATATAAGTAATTATCTATACGTCAGGATTTTTTCAGATTTTTTGCTTAATAAACTTCGTAGATAAGTGGGGGAACGGTCATTTTTTGTACATTTTTGGCTATAAATCAATAAGTACATTACAGAAAAAAAAAACAGTTTTGAGATATGTACAGAATAAGACCTTTCATAATGACACCCCATTTGCTATAAGTAATCGAACCACTTTCATTATTCAACCCCCCATTGTAGACCCCTTTTAAATTACTTATTTATAAAATTAATTTCATATTTTATTACTAAAAACAGATGCGGTAGAGCAAGTTGTAGGTACAACTATGCCAAATTTCAAGTTGATACGGAACCCTAAAAATGTTTGTACGTATTAAACTTATTAATAATGTATTAAATAGTTAAAAAAACTCGATATTATTATAATGGCAACCTCTACTTTGAAAGCTGGTATCTCTTTAAAAGCCCCGCTAGTTTTCATGAAACTTTGCATTAAACCATCGAACCATTAAACTAACTAATTGAGTTATTAAACAAATTTTCTTTGAAAAAGCGGCATAATGCGAGTCAAACTCTCTCACCGAGGGTTCCGCACCATGTAGGTACCTATGTAAATAGTTCAATCATCACGGGAATCGAGTATAAGAACATTGTTAAATTGAAAAGATAAACTGGATTGAGAGACAAACTTAACTTTGCCGTTGGAAATTTGTTGTCCCTATAAATCGACATAGGTCGCGGTTAGTTCACCAACCGCAAATAAGTTAAAAATAAATTCTATAAATTTACGTATGTTGGATTCCGTTTACTTGTGCTATAAGGCATTGCTTCTTGCCAAATTTGGAATAATATAAAATATTAGAAAATATTAACTTCTATGTCTCAAAAATAACTATCGTAAGTAACGAAACTTTTTTGCATTAAAAAAAAACAAAACACTGAAAACTTTTAATTCCCGTTCCCGAAAAAGGTGGCGCAAATTTATTAAATCAAACAAGACAACTTTTATTAAATTCAAGCGAAATAAATTTAATATCTGAAATAAAGTTCAACTAATAAACTTTAATTTAAAATTGTTGTACTTCTTACACACTAGCGATGTGAAAGAGAAAACTGTAGTAGTTGAGACTAAAACAAAGATATACGAGTAAGAAATATAAGAGTGTAGAAATTGAGTTATGAAGATGTATAGAAGCGGCACTTTATAAGAATTTTATAAATTTCATCTTTTGTCGGTTTGAATTGAATTTTGATAACTGTCAATATCTTTAGTGACACACACACAAACTCACAAGATTAAGATAAATCGATTGACATATGAATCATCAAAATCGGCCCACGCGTTTAGTTTCTAGAGCGCCGCCACAAAGGAACGTCTAAAGCGTACTATAGGGTCTACCTAACAGACAAAATTGCTTGGCCTAAACCCGAAACTTAGTCATTCATTAATAATTTATGCAAATGCAAAAGTTGTATCTTGTCTAGGGGACACCGTTGATGTAGGAAAACATGTCGAAACTTTTACGTGGTCGATGTGTTGTTTTTTTTTCATTTTTCTCCCTCTATCTCTCTCCTAATATTTTTGACATGTTTTCCTGCTGAACTACGCATGATATTTGATATTATATTTAATTTATAGCTTTATATAATACTAGACTAATTAGTATCATTGTAGTAAGAAATATGGTTAAAAAATGACTGACTGCTGAGTTTCTGGAGGCGTTTCTTCTCGGCAGCGGTCTCCTCTTGGGAAGCGCTGGTAGACTCTTGACGTGTAAAAGTGCCCGTGCGGCCTTCTTACTGAATAAATGTCTTTTATCCTTTATCTTTTTCTTTTATCAAACATACATACATACGAGACCGTGTGGTGCCGGGTTTAGAATGTTGCCACTCCATGTCTTCCCGTGGATGTCGTAAGAGACGACTAAGGGACTAAAGGCTGTGTAGTGCTGTTAGGCGATGGGTTTGCAACCTGTCACTAATACACTGGATAACATCTTAGCCTGGTTGTGCAAAATGTGGTCACAGAATTATCAACAAGTTTTTGGAGTTGTTGGTGAGTCTGTGGCTCTGCCTACCCCACTCTGGGAATGAAGGCGTGAGTTTTATGTTTATGTTATGTTTACATACATACTTATATAGGCTGATAAACACATTACTCTCGTTTGCTTCGCGCGGTCGGGTAATCAAACTAAATCTGTTTGCTAACAAGCGGAAAACCCGAGCCAAGTTGCCGGTAGAACGAGTAAATAAAAACCGCGATAGCGAAGTAAAAGCGTAAAAGGGTAATTAAACTTGTACCGAAGTTGCGAAGAGAAACCTCAGCTTTGGAAGATACAGAAAATCTTGCCTTTCATCACGCTTTAATTAACTTGACAGCTTTGTAATAGGGAATATGCATAATAGGGATCACCACAAGTGGAATTAAAACTAAAATCGGCCAAGAATTACGGATGATACAAGCATTTTAAACTAATAATTTTATTCAGCGATTAGACAGAGAGGTCCGATTTGTACTGTAACAGGTAACTGGTTGGCCATATAAACTCCATGATAAATTCTGTTTTGCTAGAAAGAGATAAATCTTTGATGGCTTATATCTTGGTTATTTCTATAGCTATTCAAAAAATGATTTTTCTCAACTGTTGGTTACAGGAATCAGCTTTTATTGAAGCTGTGGAAAAAAGTCAAAAATATTCCCTCTGAATATAACCATTTCACCAACCAATAACCAACCATTTCGGTACTTTGATGGTATGATTTTAGTTACGGAATTGTGAACATTAAGTTAGTTGTAAAATGGCAAAACGAAACGTTTTACTTACAGCCATAAAAGGTAAGCGAGCTCACGGACCACCCCCTTTGATGGTAAGCAGTCACCGGTCACCCATAAACATCAACAATGCCAGGAGCATTCCAAGTTGTTGCCTTTTAGTGGACCTGTCAGTAACGCTTTTTTTTTATTAGTAACGCAAGTGGTTAAGATTTTGAGTAACAGGATCGTAATAATGTAGTGTAATTAATAATAGTTCGAAATTTTATGCAATTACTTTTTACTGTCCATATTTTGAAGTGTCGTATTAGGTTACGTTAGTTTTGCAAAAGGCCCGAAGGGCCATATCACCCAGAAATAGGAGCTCCGCGATAGCAGAGCTCCGTCGACTTAGTGAAATTGATTTTGAATTAAGAAAACCTGCAAGTGGGGAAAATCCAAAATGGAATATAAGCAATTGGTAAAAAAATGGAAGAAATGCAATTGGAGAAAAAATAAAATGCGAATGGAAAGTTTGCTACGCGGAATTAGTCAGTTAGGGTAACCGATTTATGTTCTCCTTTTTGTTACCCTTGTTTTAAAAATTATCCAATAATGGCGGATACCTGACCGTTAGCAATTAAAGTATAGGTTAGGTGTTCTTAATTGATACATAATAAAATTATAATGAATACTACGTCAAAATACAATTAAATTTAATAGAAAAAATATTACAATTATTTTCGATTCTATTCTGATTGTTGTAAGGTCTATTGTAGCGTAGCAATTAAGGGCTAGGGTTAGTAAGGTGCGCACATAAATTCAATGTAAGCTGATGTTACACACGGCTTTACTTTGCTTGTTAGTCTTACACTCGTGCAAAGGAATGTCGCCTTTGATTAGCGTTGGAATTAAGGTTACATTTGCATGCAGTATTTGCTTTTAAAATACAGGGGTACGGAACATAAAGAAAGTTATAATTCTTACAAATATTTATTAATAATTTTAAAATTATGGTTTGTTTATTGTATGTTTTTTTTCCTTATTTCATCAATGTGAGATATTTATTTTACATTTCAATTTCAACTTCAACTTTAACAAAATCATCTTCACAAAATTCAAGTTGTTTTTGGGAAAATTATAACAGAAATATGCTTTAATCACTCGGACATTACTTAAAATAAAACAGTTAGATATTTAAAAAAACCGGACTCGAAGAGTTTCCTACAAAACTTAGGTATGTAAAAACCACAGAACCAATTTTACTGAATAGCCAATAAATGGTGACAAATTCCATACATAAAATTTAACATTTATCAGAAGATTAAAAATCTTGGCACGATATAAAAAATCTCAACACCACCACTAAAGGAAAAGCTGAACTGTTAACTGAAATAAAGATGTAACTGGAATAAATAAGAGCGACCTACAACGGAGATAAGTCCTTATTAATGTGCGGCGCGCCAACTGTGGCCACTTTGGCTATAACTCTCCGTTTGGTCCAACTTTGAAGAAAAAGCGTATTATTTTAAATGTGTAAGGTTTTAAACTTTGGAATACCTATACAGTGTGGAAAAAAATTATGGGCCCTCGAGGGGAACTATCTTAAATCCTTAAGTAAGATCATTTACCTTAAGGATACATTAAATTATTTATAAAAAGAAACGAAACTGCATTTAAACATTTTCTAGAATTCGCTTGTCTCCCCCGGGAATCGAACCATCTAAAAATTCAAAAAATAAACTCGCTGTTCAGGATAAAATCTCTTTAGCGAACATTTGGTAGGTTTTAGTAATAAAAAAGATCGTCATAACAAACATTCATTATAGAGTGAGTTTATTTTTATATTTTTTTTAGCTGGTTCATTTCCGTGTGAGCCAAGCAAATTTTAGAAAATCGTTGAATGCAGTAAAAAAAATCGAAAAACGCTCGAAATATTTCAGGCTCGTCAGGAGTCCCTAGTCATGAGCAGACTCGGGCGCAGCATCACAATGCGATCATTCTCCGAACAAAATGTAAATAATTTTACTGTGTATTTTTTGACTGGGATAAAATAATGAATGACAACTTTTGTCCCAGTATAAAATTAAATCGTAATAAAGCACTACTTTGACATAAATTTCCCTTTAAAAACGTACCCTGTAAAAGTAATGATATTAAGGGCGTACCCGGGGTATTTGAAATTTTTCGTACCTCAGCCCTTACGGTTTTCAATTAAGTTGTGCGCCAATAATCGTAAGACACTTTTTAAGAATTTAATTATAACATCTCTTTGACAAAGTCCTTTGATGGCCTATCATTTAAATTGGTGAAGTGTACCTACCTATATGACAAGCATTGATTTGTACGAGTACAAAAACTACAAGAACTAAATAATATATTTTTTAACTCGTCATCGCTTATCACTTAAACCGTGTATTAACTTATTTCTCTTCAACGCGTTCTATCTTTTATCTTTTTCCTCCTTTATTACTTTTAAAAAAGAGTACAAAAATGATAGCCTCTAATAGAATTTATCACGGCCATTAAATCCTTTTTTTAGGCGAAGACAAAGTATATATTGTTTATAAAGCTAACTGGCCTAAAATGTTATAGGCAATAGGATAAAACAAAGAAAAACGTAAACCTGGGGCCTATTGCATAATAAAGTACAAGCGCATACTATTAGTAAAAATCCATACAAAACAACTAATACTATTAGCTTGTACTTTATTATGCAATCGGCCCCAGATCGTTTTTGAGCTGTTATCGTATTGTCGACGTTTTGATAGCTCTTATTTACTAGACAGTGCAAAATCAGCGGCCGAGTTAAAAACAATACCCTATCAGGTCAAATACGATCTATATTTTACCGCCCAGAATAGAGGCGCAGAAGAACAATAGTACATTGTTGCAGAGGATAGAAAGTACTCGATTTTTGGACGAGTCATATAGAGGGCCAAAACGTAGTTGAGGCCCTCTAGTGTACGAGTCCATAAATTGCACTTTCTACCGAGGCAGACATAGTGCTTTTCACAACTACTGAGAGGAAATAAAATAAAAATTCATAGGTATTCAAAATTCAATAGTGTTAGTCAATTGGCGTCGGTTTTTCAAAGGTATTATAGAAGCTGAATCACCGCCAATTTTACCATAGATAACCTTTTTTTAATCTGGCCCCTATTCTCGTGGCACTCGAGATTAATAAACTAACATTCGAGATGAAGATGTCAACTCCATATAAAATTGTATTTGTTTCGCCATATCTCCCATGTAATTTCATCTCTAGTGGCTCGAGGTAGGGGCCAAGTTTGAATTAGATTTAAAAAAAAGCAGTGACATAGTTCTGAGTCTGTGTATCTTTTAGCAAAAATACACCTAATATTTTACGACACAAAAATGTGTGTTCTGATTGGTTGATTTAAACTTTTCATTTTAAGGAGCTATGACACAAAAATTTAATGATTGATTTTCATTGGTTCTTAAAGTTGGACAACAATGTTCTTGACCAATAAGCAAACATGCCGACAAACACATTCTTGGTCTGTCCTTATAAGTGACGTTTTGTGACCCCAAACAAGACCATCTATGGCCATATTTCAGAGCAGTTTTGTGAAAATTAATATACAAAAACTACTGGAGCTCTGGATTCTACTAAGTAAAACGAGATTGCTTTTGACCGTTATCGTATAAGTAACTAGAGGACGCCCGCGACTTCGTACGCGTAGAATTAGTTTCCCGCTACTCCCCCCCATTTCTTCCCGTTGGGGGTCGATTTTCGGAAAATCCTTTCTTAGTGCTCACTTACATCGTGAAAGGAACCCCTATACCAAATTTCAAGTTTCTAGGTACAGTAGTTTCGGCTGTGCGTTGATGTCAGTCAGTCAGTTTAGCCTTTTATATATATAGATAGCTATCGTAACATTGACAAAGACAAGATATTATTATGTTCTATCGTGTAGAATCTCAGACGAAGTAGTGACCGACGTTGTATATTGGTTACAGCCACAGTGCTCCAAAAGATGAAAACATTTCACTGGTAATAATTTATCATGATAAGCCGCCTAAATAAGGTAGGCACTCAATGACAGGAAGCTTAGTCTGTCAAAGAAGATGATTTGATCGGGTCGTCTGTCAGCACCGCCATGTGAAGTGATACCTCTTGCCCAGTGGCTTAGGGGGTCGACTAGTGATCGTAAGGTACCGAGTTCGAATCCCCGCGCTCGCGATGTACCTACCAATATTTTTTCTAACTGTCTAATGTACTTAGACATTTTTCGATGATCTTACGGTGAAGGAAAAACATCGTGAGGAAACCTGCACATTCGAACAGATGCGTGTGTAAGAGGGTAATTGCATAAAAAATCCTAAGGGGTCGAAGTCTAGGTATCCGAAAGGGGCCCCATCTGTAAGATACGATAATATAAGGTAAGATACATCTTAATTTACGAGTACAAAGTAATTTCAAGTGTTTATTAGGTAAATAATAACAACCATGCTCTATTTCCTATTACCATCGAAATACCTAATATCCAAGCCTTTGTCGTCGTTAGAGATAAATTGAGTTGTTATCGAATTATGAGGTGATTTTCAACTTGAATGCCGCCTGAGGCGCCTTTAAGGTGCCGATGGAGGGTATTTAAATTCAAATCTGCCATGTTATTCGCTTAAGGAATTTACTACGTTAAGATATTTAAAAATAATTCAAAGATAGAGTAACCGCCAAGGGTTTGTTCGATAATTTTCATAAAATCATTAGTTCCGTGAAGCGATATTTCTTTTCGCATTTTTTCCCATTTTTAATTTGACCTAATGTCAATTTTTCCTGTTCGATTTTATTACCGTCGCCTTTGTCCTTGTTCGTATTTTTACCCAGTCGCATTTATTCCCGTTCGATTTTATTCCAGTCGCACTTATTCCCAAAAGTACATCGTATTGTACCTAGGTAGGTTTAGGTTATGATAGTTTTGCAGCAGGCCCGGAGGGCCAAATAATCCAGAAAGCTCCGTCGACAGTATCAAATCAGATTTTTGGAATTAGAAAAACACGTCAGTGAAAATATGATGCCAGAAAAAGAAGCAACTGGATAAAAAGCGTAATAATGGCGACTAGTATATCGCGTTCGGGAAAAAACGAGAAAAGAAAATTAGCTTCAAAGAAAAAATGCGTTTGGGAAAGTCATCTAACAAATCCTTCGGACTTTGTCAAAGTGACACTGCAAATAAAATCTAAGAAGTCTCTTACGTTATAATTGATTACGTCACTTTGACATAGTCCAAAGTGGTAAACGAATCATTTTCCTTTACTGTATGTACATTTTTTGTCAGAGGCGGATGATTGCAGTGCATCATCAAGCTGTGAAGCTATGCAAGCTACCTTTTTACCTAACTGTTACGGAGATGCTTCTACAGCGTTGATGAGGTATTTAGAGGTACACAAATGACTAACTAACATACACCCCAGGCCAAAATTCTGTAACCATTGCACAATTAGGCTAAGATGTCTACCAGCGTATTAACTAATTTGTTACTTATAAGAGAGTGCACTAAAAATGTATGCATGTGCATCTTCTTTTCGTTTAACTACTTGCATGTAACTAGTGTTTACATATTTTAAACACAATATTTGTATTGTTATGACTAATGCTATTATAACAAACCTTCAGTTGAAAATTAGAGGAGTCTCTATAATGTCAACTAATTATATGTTACCTCATATTCGACGCAATCTTAATTACGAAATGTGTCAGTGACAAAACTGACAAAGTGAACGTAATAATTAATTTACCTTATTTTGGTTAAACGGTAATTAATAATTATATAAATAGACGTGTAGCCTCCCGTGTCCTAAATTCAGGTAACGGAACCGCTTAGCGTGAAAGGGGTTTTCGATATGGTATTTGATAGACCTGTTTTTACAAACCCCAAGGATGCGCTAAACCTATACAGTTAATTCGACTAAGCGCTAACCCTATCCCAATACCCCATCGTCGACATACTCGTTACCCTATTCAAACTTAATCGAACAAGCTGGTTTAATCTCTTTGCGCAAGAGTTTCGACTTATTATTGCATTACCTAACAATTGATAGGGTAGCGGCAGGTAGTAGAAGCTTAGGCGAGAAAACCAGAATTCGCCCGAATGCGCAAAAAAGAGAGAGGCGATTAATAGGGTAATACCACATCAATCAACAGTCAATGCTAAGTGCTTAAAATGTTAAACTACCGAAACCCTATTGAACTTGGTAAGCTCTATGGATGCGGTTAACTAATTCAAAGGTCGCCCTAACGTTAAGGTAACTCAATCATAGGGTAACTACATCGATTGAGTAAACAAATGATAGGGTTAGCCTATCGATAGGGTTAATCAAATGAAGGGCTTTTCCGGTCCCTGCCTAAATTAAGGTAATTTTTTTGAGTCTTAATTAAACTAAATGTGTTTATTTCTTATTTATTGAAAATGTACCTTTTACAACCCATCTTAAAAAAACTTACTTATTTTATAAATGTGAAAGTTTGGATGTTTGTTAGTCAATCACGCCAGAACGGCTAAACGGAATTGTATGAAAGTTGACAGAATCAGAATCAGAATCAGAATCAGAATCAGAATATCATTTATTTGCCTACTTTGTGTACTACATAAAATGTCCCTATGGCCGGTGAGCAGTGTAGGGGTGAGTCAGCTAACTTATGTCCTAGTGAATCTGTGTTTGCTGTGTTCTAATTATTCGCAATAAATTTATACAAACAGATTACGGGTTTCATTTATTCAATGTGCTTACAGACTATGGTATTCTCAGGGGGCGCGGGGCTTTCGTTTTATCGATAGGCCACCGCCTATGTACTTTTTTATTAGGGTCATACAATATCTCGCCTATTCTATAATTAACCCTGAGGGGGTTGAATTCGCCGTACGCCATGTAGGCGTCGCCGGGGGATTCAAGGTCTTTTATTCGTAATCTTGCTATATTTTCCAGCATCTTGGTGTTGAGGTCCTCGGCACGTAGGTGCCAGGCTTCGATATCAGCCATCTCCCAGATCGCCTCTGTGGGTGTTCGTCTTGGTAATTGTGCGGCGCTTTTCAGTGCCATTCTATATTGGCGTTCGATTTTGCACAGGTTTGTTGCGCTGTACCTCGAGAGTAGTTGCACCACTCCGTAGTCCAGCAGCGGTAGGATGCAGGTCTGTATGATGGCCAGTTTCGTTTCCAGTTCCGTCTTCGCATAGTATCCTATTATAGGGCCGAGGGCTCCTCTGACTTGTTTAAGTTTTTTAACTACCTTCTCGGTGTGTTGGTTCATCTTCATGTGTTTGTCGAAAATGACGCCAAGATATCTGATCTGTTTTTGGTAGTGCAGCGTTTGTTGCTTCAGTTTCACCGTTGGCCGGTATTTTTTCTTTTTCGAGAACATGATGCACTCAGTTTTATCTATATTGCACTTGAGTCCCCATCTCGTATAGTAGTCAATGATGGCTTCCGCTGCCCACTCCGCGCGCATGGTCGCATGGTCTGGGTTCGTGGCTCTGTTGAGTATGCAGAGGTCATCCGCGTACTGTGAGAGTTTGAGTCCTCTGATGTGGTCGTGTATGTCCCAGATGTCATGAACGTACAGATTGAAGATGACCGGCCCCAGGATAGAGCCTTGTGGCACGCCGTGGGGTATCAGTTTGTCATCGGTTTCGGTGGTTCTGAATCTACCTTTCAGGTTTCTGTCTGCGAGGTAGTTGTCAATTATTTTAATGACATTGTTGGGGACATCTTTATTTTGAAGTTTGTTGATCAGGCCCTTGTGATTGATCGAGTCGAAGGCCTTGGAGAGGTCCGTAGATATCATGGAGACGCTATCTCCCGCGGCTAGCGCGTCGGTAATTATTTTTCCAGTACGTAGGATCTGGGTCGCTGTTCCCCTTGCCCTCGTGAAGCCATGCTGGAATGGTGGTTGCAGCCGGTTGACCGTAGCAGTGAGTCTTGTCAGGATCAGTCGCTCACATAGCTTGCCCATGATGTTGAGTAATGTGATCGGGCGGTACGATGATGCCTGACGGTGATCTTTGCCGGCCTTGTGCAGAAATATGCATACGCCGGTTTTCCAGCGGTTAGGGAAGTACCCTGTGGACAATATAAAGTTAGCGAGAGGCACGAATGCGGCAGTGAAGACTTCTCCCCCAAGTTTGAGAGCGTCTGCCTTGATTCCGTCTGGACCGGGGGCCTTCTTGTTTTTGAATTTGTTCAGTGCGCGTTTGACTTCGCTCTTACACGTTGGGTCCAACGGTTGAAATGGAGTCGTCTTTTCGGTACCCTCATCGTCTTTTGTTATCTTGGCCTCTTTCACTATGGCTGCGTCGGTGAGCGAGTCGATCGTTTCACTCTCCGTGCTGCATCCTGTGATGTTTGGTAGTTTGGCTATTGGCTTTTTCATGTTCCGTTGGATACGCCACATTTGTGATCTGTTGTCTCGCGGATCTTGAAGTTCGGCGTTCAACCAAGCGCTCAGTGGCTACGTTCGCTGGACGCCCCGGAACATCAACCATTGTATCAAGACCCATTGCTTACGGCCCAAGTACGGGCGGCCGGTGTCTCGCACGACTGGTTTTTGTGCAACTACCGCCGCGTTTTTAAACACGTTTGTGGCACGAAAACTTTAATATTGAGATATGAAGTGAACTTATTGTAAATTAAGGACTGCGAGGATCCCGGGGGCTCTCGTAACCCCCGGGAAACGGTACAAATAGTGAATCCCATCAGTATAAACGTCGATATTATTATGTTTTCGACGAACAATAGTGTAATTTCGGACAATAATAGTGATATGGACATGGACCCACTCAGTTCGGGATCAGGCAATAAAACAGTTAAGGCAAAAGTGAAATTAGTGAAAGTAGACTTATCAGAATTTAACAAAAATATAGTGCAGTGCTGGGAATGTGAAAGCAGCTTCCAGATGGACACTCCCCTATGGGGTACAAATCAAATGAACACTAGGAAAATAC
This sequence comes from Acleris cristana, assembly GCA_948252455.1. Lineage (NCBI taxonomy): Eukaryota > Metazoa > Arthropoda > Insecta > Lepidoptera > Tortricidae > Acleris > Acleris cristana. The sequence continues at coordinate 12,031,054 of OX411793.1, forward strand.
AGTGCAAGGTGTGTACGAAATTCTTCCTCATAAAGGCTTCGCTCAAAGCAGAGCCAAAATATGACAACGGCACTCTAAAAATCGAATCTGCAGTGACAATTTATACGGCAGGACTGAACACCGGCGTAAAGAATATCCGCCCATGTATCAGCTGTAAAATAAGGAAGGAATTGACCACCATACCTATCGAGACTTTCTCATCCGAGGAGTGGTTTATCTGTAAATGCGGGAAAAACCAGTGCGCACTCATTGCATTTATTCCAGAAGGCGCGAAATCACCTTCGGCTACCAGGAGACCAAGAAGAAAGAAGAGTCGCGGAAGCAGAGCGATAAAAAATATCGTAGCTTCTAGAACGCTCCAAACGCCAAGTACCAACGCGACTATTGCCCAGCAAGCGCCGGTGCATCATGCGCATGGAGCGAGGCAACAGATAAGCGGCAGCGCGCGCGCGCCCCCTACCGTCCAACAAGCTCAGCCCACCGGCACAATACGACAACGGGATAGTGGGTACGTGTATGCGCCCGCGCTAAACAAGGACAGCGAAAACACAAAAGGTCAAACCACACAAATAAGTACCAGGTTCGCAGGCACAGTACAGAGTATGCCTGAGGCGTGGATAACCCCAAGACCCGCTCGACCTGCGCCTATTGCAGAAGGGTCTAAAGAACAAAAAACGACTAGCGACAGCAACCTCAACGCGCAAGTCGGCCAGGTCGGTGTGTCACAATTTAGAATACCAGTGACGAATCAATACGAGGCACTACAATCAGATCAACACGAGTTAATACAAACAGAGAACAGAGGAGCCAAACGAAAACGTACAAGTGTATACAATAGTACGACACCGACTCAGAGGAATACCCACATCCCTAATATAATAATCAGGGATGAAAACGCAACTAAAAACCATGACACACTGAAGAAAATCCGAGACACGGTAGCGAAAAATAGCTCGACGCTCAACGTTATGGGTAGTCAAATAAAAATCAACCCAGACAGTGCGACGGCCCGTGAGAATATACTCACTACCCTTAACACCTGCGGGATAACTAGGGTAATAGCACCGAAACCGAAGGCCAATAGACAGCCGGCGATCAGGATCGTGCTTAAAAATGAGACTTATGGAGAAGACGCCGACACCATCGCTAACGAAATAGTAGACTGCATCGGCGTCAGACCAACAGCGATCAAGCCACTAGGGAGAGCAGGAAAAATACACCTACTCATCTTCGATGGTAAATACAAATCAAGGGACATCCTGGAATGCTTCAAAACCTCCGATAGGAAATTCTTCTGTGCTCCCTCCATCAAGGTCGAGGCATTCAGAGAAAACCCAAGTCACATTGTACAGTGCAAAAAGTGCTATGCATTCGACCACTCCAAGCAATCGTGTTACGGCAAACAAGAGGAACCGCAGATACTCATCACTACGCCCGAGGGCACGACGACGAAAGTCTGCAAAAATTGCAAAACAGAAGATCACGGCGCGAACAACGTCAAATGCCCAGTGTTCAAAAACATGATCGCGAGGCAAATAGAACAAGCAAAGGCTAAGCAAACAAAGAGAGAGGAGAGAATCAAACGCTCAGTGGTAAGACCGGGTGTCAGATACGCAGACATCACAAACATGAGGCTATTCCCCACTCTGCCACAAAAAGAACCACCACAACAACAACCATCCACAGAAGAAGCACTACCGACAATAAGCGGTCTAACACTCGAGGGCCTCTACCAGATGCAGATCCAGATGCAACAGACACTGATTAGGCTGATCGACACAATAAATAAGACACATTCGCATCTTAATGGCTAATCACAAGAACAAGAAAATACAGAATTTAAAAATCTTACACCTGAACACCCAAGGATTAAGAAACAAATTCATAGAAATAAAAACACTAGTCGAGAAATATAGACCGGCTATAATCATACTCAACGAGTGCAAGATCGACTTCGACAAACAAAGATACGACATAAAAGGATACGATAAACTCGCCCATACACTAGAAAGACACTTAGCCACGGCCATGTACATACAGAAGGGACTAAGATGGGCCGAAACGGAAGTCACACCGGGTTGGACCGACGAAAACAAAAAGATAGAAGGTGTGGGCATCAAACTGTTCACAAACCACGCAACCGGACAATATATAAAGATAAAAGGAATCTATATCCAGATTCCAAACCAACACCACGCCAGAGAAGAACTAGAGGAGACGCTAGCCGACGAACCATCCATCATCATCGGCGACATGAACCTACGCATGCACACCCTAGGCCACAGGAGAAACGTCGGCCTCGGTAACATCATTAAGAAAGCGATAAACGACGGAACCTGCACGCTGAAACACGCAAACGCACCTTCTAGACCTACTAGCCAAGGCAACACCATCTTGGACCTGGCTATAATAACACACCAACAGCTCGAAGCGCAGGCTAAGCAGGTAGAGAGTGTTGGCTCGGACCACCTCCCTTGGCTACTAACCATGAAGATTGAACACAATATAGAAGAACACCTATCTCGTAACACAAAGAAAATCTACGAGGACGAAGAACTGAGAGACGCATACCAACAGATAATGTGGGAAGGATTCCGTGATCTTAACGATGATATCACCACCGAAGCCGATTGCGAGAAGTATGTAGAGACAGTGGAAAAAGCCATTGTCGCAGCTCTCGATACTCACGCACCCCTCAAAAGAGCAACAAGACAGGAACTACTACCGAAAGAAATCAATGATAAAATAGATCTTCGAAATAAACTGAAACAAATCAAATGGCAAGCGAGACACTGCAGCCTCGGACTCCAACTCGAAACATGCACTCTCTACAACCATGCCAAGAAAGAGGCCGAAAAAGCCTTGAAAGAATACTCTGAAAGTTGACACAGAAATAGATTATATTAGTGTGGAATAGCACAAAAACTATCTTTTTGTCCCGAAAACTTGGATAGTTCCCGCGGAAATAGCGATAAACGACTTCTACACGGACGGAGTCGCAGGCAAATTCTATTATCATATAAGAAAAACAAATATTTTTTTACTATTTTTGCTATTTTTTCTCACAAAATTTCTATGCCCTTTTAATAGTGAAAATATTTGTAAATCCGTTGGCCCCTTAACACTTAGGTCGAATTTGTTGAAGATTAAATGAAGGTGTCTTTTTGGGGTGACTGAAAAACTAAACGACCAGCTTTTAATAGCTTTAAGGCTTTTTAGTTTTAATTAATAAGTTAGTTTTTAGGGTTCCGTAGTTAGATCTGCAACTGCAACTGAACTATGTTTGTTTGTTAATTTGCGGGGCTCTAGAAACTAAACGCGTGGCCCGATTTTTAAACAGACGCCATATTGTAAAAAAGAAAAAATAAAGTCGACGGACTATGACAAGTGGGGTATCATTGACGGTTTTTAAAAATCATCTTTAGGTTACTTTAATTTTTTATTTTTAACAATTTAAAGCTGCTTATCAACAGTTGGGTTTTTAAAGCTTGTCTTTTTTTATAATTTTGGAAATTAACGCGTTTAGGGCGTAAAATTCGGTACTTTTAACGGAGCCCTAATAAGCAAACATCTCCGGCATACCTTCAGAGCTTCAAACCTCTCAGTTTCGACGTATCAGACATTTATTGACGAGATCACGAGATACGGCCTTATTTAATAAGCCTCGTCAAGAGTACTCCGAATAGCGGGTAATTTCATGAATTTGAGAACAAATCTAATTCCGCGGGTAACTGAACGCCACTTTATTTTCTTTTATCTGAGATTATTTATGTAGAATCACCGGTAGTAAAAGCAACTCGTTTGTTGAAGTTAAGTAGTATACTTGTAATAAAAAACGGTGTTACTTGCCAAATTTCATAGTTCTAGGTCAATGGGAAATCCCTATATATTTTAATTCCCTCGAGAGTGTCGAAATACACGTTTTTTGCGACATAAACGGCCGTATCTTTTTTTACGTAAAAGTAGAAGTTTGATTTTTTCACAGCTTCAAGGGACTGTAGATTTGAGTATATGGTTTAAATTTCACGCGTTCCCGAGATAAAGGGTCTTGACACACAGACAGACGGACAGACGGACAACAAAGTGATCCTATAAGGGTTCCGTTTTTTTCCTTTTGAGGTACGGAACTCTAAAAGTTCAAGGCAAATAACTTATACAAAGAAACGTAGTTCGTCTCCCTTTGGGGGTTTCTGATACCTATTGCCGCTTGGGCGCAAGCAACACATGCAATCAAACATGACTACGGCGCAGCCCCGACTAAACCGGCTTGGTCCGTCCTGTTAATTGTGCTTGTGGTGACACGAGGCACGTACGTTCAAGGCACGCACACATGCAAGCAAGCGATATAACCTTTGTTCGAAGACGAACTACTGTTTATACTTTAGCTAGATAGAAAATACATCAAATTGCTACTATCAATATGCTTTCTAGCGAGTGGCTTAAAGTGCATTTTTCTTTGGTGCCGATAAATAAATATCCTGCTTATCTTCAGCTTATGTTTTAGGTTCACGTTCTTCAAAGATATTTGTAAAAATAGATGCGGCGTGAGAATCAAACATGTAGAGCAATGAAAACGGGTCACTTTGTATTGAATTACCGTAGAAAGTGACTCATTTTCATTGGTCCTGAGTGTAGATACAAGCTTACTGATAAAACTGTAAAAGGAACGTGTAGTAGCTGTAGTATTGTATTGTTTTTGTTTTTCTATTATACAATAAAGTGTTAATATTCATACATACATAATTACGAACCCTCATTTCATAGCTGATTTATTTCCTAAATGGCATAACCGATTTTTATAAAAACTGACTAAGAACCAACCCTTTATTGTAGTAAAACAATTAAGCTAAGCTCTGAGCTAAGCTGCGGACGGGCGGACGGACATGGCGAAACTAGAAGGGTTCCTAGTTTGACTACGGAACCCTAAAAAAAATCAATCAGCGCAAATTCTCTTTTAATGTACGTTACGTGAGTTGCAACGGAAACGATAGTTTTTCAGCAATATGGCGCGGTTTTCATATCCCCGGTGCACCATACATATACTAATACAATACCGTCTGGTATGAAGTTTATGGAAATAGCGTTTTTAGGGTTCAGTGCTAAATTTAAAACGGAACCCTTATTGCGACGACGCGTTGGCCTAGTTGGTAGTGACTCTGCCAAAGTAGCGGTCCTGGATTCAAATCCCGGAAAGGGCAGATATTTGTAATGAGCGTGAATTGTTCCTGGGTATTATTATAAAATAGGAGAATTATTATTTGATCTTCAGGCCTTTTTAACCTTGTTTTATTAGGACCCTAGAATTGTATTATAGTGCCCGGCCGATAACAAGTCAACCCTGACACATTGCACGACCATGAAGTTTCTGACTAGGTAGTATATTACGTTAAAAAAGAGGAAACTAGCCAGTACGTCCTGGCCGAGTGTGTAATGTACTCGTCACTGAGATACCGCACATTTGGGCAGGACGCACTATCAGCAGAGTCACTTAAAAGCATTAACTTACAGGACGCACTGGTGTTCTGTAGGAAAACAAGAAGATGGGATCAGTGCTGGATGGGAGCGCCGCCGAGCCGGTAACCTGAGGCTCGATCAAGGGGAACAGGGCGGAATTAATGGAGAGCCACTCGACCGCCCGTCTAATTCGGCCGCGTCTCCACTCATCATCATCATCATCATCATCATGTTACGGTCAGTGGCGTAGCTAGCATGAGTGGCACCCGGTGCGGATATTGTAGGTGTCACCCCAAAACTCAATTACATTATTTTATTGGTGGTGGTTATGCAATCTGCCACAGTTTTATGAATTGTTATAGATGGCAATGGCACTCACTACTGATATCACAGTCGGGTCGGGTGTCACCCCTAAGCGGGTGACACCCGGTGCGGGCCGCCCCTGCCGCCACCCTCTAGCTACGCCACTGGTTACGATCACTACGATCAAACTTTTTTTAATGTAAGTACCCATCTAACCTTAGCGTAGATCTTTCCTCGTAAATATCGTGACCCCACGGCCCAAGTGGGTATTTTACGGGTTCTCAAATATTGGCATGGGGTCGGAATTGATGGGAAATGTTTGACAACACTCTAGAGGGAGCCCTTAATCTTACCGCAGAATGGATGGAACTGTTTCAAATTGAACTATTTTAACTTTTAATTGGGTGAATCAACTATTTTGTGTCACTTTAATTGTGTGTGTGAACAAAAACAATTTAAAGAAAGTGCACCAGCAAAAGAACATCATCTTCATGGCACTTACATCCTTTTGTTGAGAAGCGCAATAGCTCAAAAATGGTATTATACCCATGTTAAAATAAATGGTAAAATACTTTTTGTTCAAATTATTTATTGAGCGTTACCTTTGTGATTTTTTTCAAATTTTTGGGCATACTGTTTAAAAGATATAGGGTAACATCATTTATGTAACTTTCGGGGCGATTATTTCCGAAAATAGGTATTCACATAATTAAAAAAACTGCTTTGTGCTTCTAATAGAACTGTCGAAATAATGTGCTACAAAGTGATTTATGGTAATAAAAATAATCTTCTGTTACATGTATGGAATATTTATTTTTTATTTTTGTTATTTAACTACCAAACTAAGTAGCGACTTCTACAAGACATCTATAATCTACATTTCATATATGCACCTCTTGTAGTTTTCAAGTAAAATGCCTGTGACATACGGATGGACGAACGGACATAATTTTGCCATTTTGGCTACGGAGCCCTAAAAACGGACAGTTCCTGAGGGATCTGCGATAAACAACAGGGCGTAGAAAGAGAAAACAATTTATTTGAAACAAAGCCGTCTCGTTCTAGCCGTCACCTCCAGCCGAATGTTCCAACAAACAATTTAAAATGTCTTCTTACATTTCGGGAAACAACGCTGGTTAAACACGAAACTGGTTTAAATTACATTATTTCATGTTTATGCAGTAAGAACTGTGAAATTCTGTTTTCAAAATATATCATATGAAGTGGATATTACCACCTCATTTATAGTTAATTTTAAAATTGGAATGTAGAAATCCGTTACTTTTACTTAACCCGTCTACTTATATTTACAGGACGTTTTCATACGACAAACAAAAGACACATTATACGTATCAAAAAAAAACAAAATCCCTTACATATACATGTTTGTGTACTTTATTGGACATCACGCAAATAGTAGGGATGAACAGTGGCTAACTCATCCCTATAAGCGATCTGTTCCAGCTAACCTTTGGGTGATAGGGCAAAATAAGAAATAATAATCATCGAGTAGACATTAATACAATACAATGTTTACGGAAAATATAATTTTCTCCCACATACTCGTAAATATTAACCTTACTGTTGTAAAACAGTCCGAAAAGTTCTGAGTTCCAGATCCAGGCAAAAAAAAAAATACCAACGGCAACGGCCGCAAAAATGTATGAAAAATCATTACATGAGTTTTACTTTTTAAATCTATGTTTGGACTAGGATAACTAACTCCAAACAGCCAAATACTCGTACAATCAAATTTCTCCCATGTTTATTTTACTTTTAAAATGTCAGAGACTAAAAAGGTAAACCTTTTCAAACAGCGTTTATAGCGTATTCAAAGGTGTATCAAATAGTTTTTTTTAAGAAATTGCGTTCATGAACAAAATAAATTGCCGAAATAACATACAAACGCGTAATAAATGTTATAATTTAAACTATATTTTAAAGAAATTCAATTAAAAATTATTAGACTTAATTATTTTGTGATTTTTAGGGTTCCGTAGCCAAATGGCAAAAACGGAACCCTTATAGATTCGTCATGTCTGTCCGTCCGTCCGTCTGTCCGTCCGTATGTCACAGCCACTTTTTTCCGTAACTATAAGAGCTATACTATGGAAACTTTGTAAGTAGATGTATTCGGCGGACCGCATTAAGATTTTCATACAAAAATAGAAAAAAAACAATAAATTTTTGGGGTTCCCCATACTTAGAACTGAAACTCAATTTTTTTTTCATCAAACCCATACGTGTGGGGTATGTATAGATAGGTCTTTAAAAATGATATTGAGGTTTCTAAGATATTTTGAGGTTTAGAAGTCTGACATAGGCCATGCATTGAGAAGGATTTGGAATAGGTACTTAACCAAACAGATTTTCGTAGTTTCTAACACTTACTATAGTCGCAAGCAAGATGCATAAAAAGAGATGATATTGCTAAACATCGTCGCAAGGTTTGTAGACAGGTTATTTATGAAAAACTAAATGTTAGAATGACCCAACAGTATTAACATTAATTACGTTTTCGGTTTTATCAGCTCTTTAACCTTCCACATTTCTTATCCACTGAAAGCGGTCATAACGAGTCTGCAGCAACAAATTCTCAATACCGCGAAAAATAACGGCACCAGAAATTCGAAATTCGAACTGAAATTCGAAACACAAACGGTATTGCAGTCGAAAATGTCGAAATTCAAAAATGGAAGAGGTGTTGAATAAACGACTAGAGGAAGCGAAAATGGGAAATTGAATATCGTTCGATGAAAATAGCTATCGTTTTTGCACCCTAGATTGGTGCCTGAAAAATTTAGCGCAACGTTCCGTTATACTTCTGGAAGTAGCCGCGATCGAATGACTTAAGGTCGTATTTTAGGTGTGCAGTTTTTTTTCTGCTATATAAAAGGCAACTAGCACACATACCAACTGTGGGTGAGTAGTATCTGAGACCAAAAATTACGTAACTAGAATTTTAATTTATTGATAAAAATCCAAAAATCATTTCAAGGAGTCAACATAAACAGACATTTTATTAGCTGGGATTGTTCATATTTTTACAATTACTCTAATTCGAAAACCATTTCGAGGAATAGGGTTTTAAAGCCATTCTGTATTATTAGGTTTTTGAAATATTTATCTATTTCGGATATTTTGACAAAAGTACATTTAACCTTTGTTTGACTTTCGTTTTCGGCTTGAATCCATCCTAGGTGTATCTTACGGGTTAGGCGAAAACCGCTTAAAGTAGTCTTTTTTAATACACTATTACAATCACTTATTTTCATTAGATATCAATATTAATTGTTGTAATTTATTAGAAAATGCCAACTCAAATTTAAAATAATCATGTCATCCATAAAATGTCTGCTAAATAAATAAAGATATTAAAACAAAACTATTGGGTCAAATACAAAATTAATGAAATTAGTCCCTTAAAATTACCCATTCTATCGAATTAGAATGTAAAAACGATGAGTTATTTTTTTTGGTCTATCCCAATAATGCTGGCTGGCTGGCTGGTGTACTTACTTGGTTGCATTCTCCTTGTGTATATTAAAAACAAACTTACTATTAGTTAACAGCTAATTAAAATGCGGTCATCCATAAAATACACGATACACAAAATAAAGATAATAATATAAAAAATACCAATGTTAAAGTTAAGTTGTTTACAAAGTTTCATAAAGCGTTCAGAATGCAACGTTCCGTGAAACAGCCGTTTCATAATTTAAAATTGTATGACGTTAATTCAGTATTTTTCTATGACTAAGTCAACATACAAGAACTTGTTCATTTTAAAAGCAGCCAAGTAAGTACTTAGTGCAATGTTTTCTGTAAAATATTTAATGAAAAATCGGATGTCAGAAAAATCTTTCGCAATAAATTCCTAAAAGCTTAGCTCTCGTCGAAAAAGAGTATAACTTTTCTAATTTTCTTGGTCGATGCGACCTTATCAATTTTAACACAGAGTCGAATTTCTTACAGCTTACGGTGTACAAAAGTCCTTTTGCCTTTCGCAGGTCGCAGACTCCAGGTTTGTCCCGATTCCTCACGATTTCGATTTGTCAAGAGCAATCAGAGTTAGTTGTTATCAGGCTAGTAAATCGTCTGTGGATTCACTGGCGAGTTTAGAACGATATGGTTATCTTCATCTCATTTCAGTGAGTTTTAGGTTAGTGAACTGTCATTCTTACTTAAGGGGAACTATCAGTCCGCCAACTGATATTGTTGCCGCTTTTAAATATATGTCCCTTTTTTCCGGCGTCATTATCTTTCATTTCTACCATGGCTGCACAAAGCACGCGCGTATAGTTTCACGCGGCCGCCGCCGCAACATCTTTCTGTGCGGCGCGGCGCTAGGGTCTCTATTGGATCGCATATTTTTTTACGCATAACGTATCTTTACGCATAAAATCGTTTGACCTAAAACGGTTTTTACAATAGAAAACGTTTTATTTTAATTATTTTAAAAACCTAACCTAACCTAACCTAACATAATCTACACATTTATAGACGTTTATTGAATTTTGAAATATCAGCCTAAAGGGTGTTTATGCGAAAAAAAAATATGCGTAAAGATACGTTATGCGTAAAAAGTTCATGCGTTTCAAAAGGATCCCGCGGCGCTACTGTTTACGACACTGCCGGACAATTCAATATGGCGCTTGCGACATCAATTATTGATGCGCTGATCTTTCAATTCGTCCGTGTGTGAAAAATCATGTGTGTGGACTGTGAGTTGTTTCGAGCCCTCTGGTAAGTGAACCTTTCTTATATCCTTCCTTCTTCGTGTTAGATCACCGAGGCATTTCTTTTCATCACCGTCGACCGGCTTTCGAGGACTCTTTACGGCCTCAAGCCCAAACTTTATCAAATACTAGCTTTTGCCCGCGACTCCGTCCGCGTAGAAGTCGTTTATCGCTGCTCCCTCGGGTTATGTCTAATTTTCCGGGACAAAAAGTAGCCTATGTCCTTCCCCGAAACTCAAGCTATCTCCATACCAAATTTCATCTAAATCAGTTCAGCGGTTTAAGCGTGAAGAGGTAACAGACAGACAGACAGACACACTTTCACATTTATAATATTAGTATGGATTAGCCTGTCAAATTATCTTATTCGTATACAGACTATCCATTTCTCTTTTCATGTAGAACTGTAAACTTCTTCAAACTGCAAGTGTGCAGTCCAACGCCTTACGGCCAAGTGCGCTACACATTTGTGGGTGGCCGGCAGCCGGCCTGATGATCGTCGTCATTTGGCGGTCGGTCTCGAACCTTCGTTTTAAAACTGATAATGGGTGAACGACAGTTTGTAAGGCATGATATGAATGGCCAGCAAGTATTGTGGGCTTTGGACTAACAGACTTGGAACTGTGGGTATAGTGCCCTTTAGAATAGAAAAGGGTAGAATAAAAAACGTTTATTCGACTAACAGTGCAGGAAATACACAATGACATTATACAATTAAATCTTATATCGTAACAAGCGACATTATTTACTGATGCAAAAGTTAGAGTAATAAAAAACGATGTGTGCAGAATTGGTCTTCATTCAGTAAAGTAGGTTTTGTTGAATTTCGAGAATATAGTATTAGTTTTTATCGATAAAGGCGAACGTATTGATGATGTGCATAAAAAACCAAGTGTACTTTTTATAGGTTAGAAATATAAAATATAATTCTTAAAAGCTATAATATAACTAAGGGCCATTGTGGTATTGCTATTAAGTATTCATATTTTTATTCTTAACAATTCATAAGAATTTAATTATGACAAGTCAACATAACAATAAACAGTAAAACTCGTCAAATGATTAATATTAACTTTAATATCAATATTAATTTATCGCATCATCATCAAAAAAAAAACGAAAAGTTCCAGTCGGACTCGCCCACCGAGGATTCCGCACATGACACGGTTAACTCAATTTTAAATTTGTACCGCCTTTCCTTGCCTTGATAAAGAAACACCCTGTTTTTTTGTGATTTAATTAAAAATTTACAGATTTCAGATTTTTTCATATACCTACATGTAGAGATGTGTCAACTCGGTATACCAAACCGGTCCAAATCGAGTTATGCTCAACTCGGTTTGGGTCGGTTTGAAGTTTCTGTAACTCGCTTCGAGCGAGCTACTCGGAAACCGTGAGCCCGCAAGTCAAAACGGTCGTTCGCCTCGCTCGAATGGACGGAAATTGACGAAATTTACCGATTGAACCCGATCAAACGCGGCGCGGCGTTCCGATGACGGGTGGACGAGCGGGAACGAAGCGGGACTGACGAAGATTCCCGAATAAACCCGACACAGACTCGGTTTGACTCGTCTCCTGATGAACGAAACGCTAGTGTGCATGCGTAGGTTCGTACTATCAACTCGGTTTGAGCAACCCGGGTTGAAACCGGTTTACATCAATTTTCGACTCGGGTGACTCGGTTTCAAATATTTACGGTTTGGCCCATCTCTACCTACATGACTGTAGTAAAAGACGTTGTTACTTGCCAAATTTCATAGTTCTAGGTCAATGGGAAATATCCTATACATTTTGATTCCCTCGAGGGTGTCGAAATACACGTTTTTTGCGACATAAACGGCCGTATCTTTTTTTTACGTAAATGCAGAAGTTTGATTTTTTCACAGCTTCATGGGACTGTAGACCGGAGTATATGGTTTTAATTTCAACTTGATACCTTCACGCGTTCCCGAGATAAAGGGTCTTGACAGACACACAGACGGACAACAAAGTGATCTAATAAGGGTTCCGTTTTTTCCTTTTGAGGTATGGAACCCTGAAAACAAACATCTTTCATACCAGAAAAATATTTACATAGAAGACGATTTTTAAAGCCTAATCGAATAAACGACGCGTTGGAATCGCCCGTACTCGGAAACATTTAATTTTAGCGTGAAGTTTTTCTAACGCATTCCCTTGAACACTAGAAATTGAGTGCTTTATAAGTTATGACGTATTTAGGGTGCCGTACAAAAAAAGAAAAAACCGAGCAAGAGCATGTCGGACCTTGCTTAGTGTAGGGTTCCGAAGCCGTTACTACAAACACAAAACTCTAGCCCAAGAAACGATAAGTATGAACTAATTTTCTGAAAGTTATTTTGGTGCCGTCTTAAGCTGGGCATTCACGACCGCTCCAACAAACCAAATAGAGCAGCGTCACCACGCCAAAATCGATCCGTGAATGTAAAAACTGTAGTGTTTAAATGTACTTGGCGCGGTCCGTTGGATTTCCAAATGGACGGGAAGCCAGCGCGACGCGCCAACGCGCAATCCGAATGAACTATTGTGATTGTCAAAATTCAACGTTGGAACACGCCACGCCTCCGCTCCAAGCCAAATGGCTTCATCGTGAATGCGTTCTCTTAGATGATTTTTAGTAGGTAAACACTTTAGTCGCCTTGTATCTTAGGAACTAAAGAAGTCTACTTAGTCATGATACTTAGTTTTCCTTTTAAATTCGTTATTATGTTTTTCAGATTTTTATTACTTACTTAACTATTATTCTCATTTAATTGAGAGTAATGGCGGCCGAGTTAAAAAATAATCTGAGTATGCTTGCATGTGTTGCCTCCTCTGTTGATTTCTTTAATGAGTGAGTCCATCAGGAGACAGCGGGAGTGGTGACAGGCATATCAGCGTATATACGTGTCAGAAAGTGACGGATGTTTTATCCAGATTTTGTCACGCGATAAACGCAGCCATATTAGGCCCCCATAACGCGACGGGATTGCGAGTAATTTTGCTCAGAATACGACAGAAGGCTCAGTTTCATTGCGCGATAGCCGCATGCTTTTCGTGATATTAATAATCTATATATATAAAAGGCTAATCTGACTGACTGATGTATCAACGCACAGCCGAAACTACTGTACCTAGAAACTTGAAATTTGGTACAGGGGTTCCTTTCATGATGTAAGTGAGCACTAAGAAAGGATTTTCCGAAAATCGACCCCCAACGGGAAGAATCGGGGGGTGTAGCGGGGAACTAATTCTACGCGTACGAAGTCGCGGGCGTTCTCTAGTAAATAATAAATAATGTAGTAATAAATAATGTAATTTAACCTCGTGGATCCCCACGTACTTTATAAAGTACAAATTACCGAAGATAAAAGAAACCCCATAGTTTATTTGGCTAGGTTGCTTTTACAACCTTACTTAATAGGTATCGGGATCCACAAGGGTATTATGAGGTTGTACAAACAATGACGGACAAAGATATTTTCTGTCAAAAAGGAGTTATAAACGATTTGCACAAATTAAATTCGAGTAACTCTGACCTCCAAACTAAGCAAAAGCTTGTATCTCAGAGTTTCAGCGATCGACGTTCGTTACAACGGCTTGAATAAATAGTTTATAAAAATAAATGTGACAGACTAATACTAAGATAATAAGTGTATGTATGTGCGTCCGCGTGTGCGTGCGCGTGCGTGTGCGTGTGTGTGTTAAACTAAGCTCTCGGCTCAAAAATGTTAAACCAATCTGTAGGACAGTCGGCCAATGCAGTTTTATATCCGCCCTACTACTACTTATTCTGTGCCCAAGCCAAGAAAAGTCAATGAAGATAAAACTTCCGGTTTTTTAACCGACTTCAAAAACGGAGGAGGTTCTCAATTCGTCAGGTTTTTTTATATGTATATGTTCCCCGATTAATCAAAGACCATTGTCGGAAACGATTTGAAAAAATATTTTATTCTTTGTAAGGGTATTTCTAGATGGTCCCATTATCAACAAGTCAGGATCTGATGATGGGATATTGGAGAAATCAAGGAAACTCCTCAAATATTATAGGTATAGTTACGTACAGCGATTTTGGTATTTTTCATTGTAACTCGTACATTTTCTTTTGGAACTATTTGGTGAAGTGGAACTGATGATGAAGACCACAAAATGGCCACCGGAACTCCTAAACGCCAAGTACCTATTTTAAGGGAGGCGATAAGATATCTCGTTTAAGATAGTTGAGCTGTGACGAAGCACATTTAGGTTTAAATATAATGACTTTGACTTTCTTGCGGCGTTGCTCGCGGCGAGCTTGAAATGTTCTCTAGTTTCTTATTAATTCATCCTCAGGCAGCCTCAGGTCGTTACTTACGATCAATTCTTATATAAACCCCTGGTATATTACTTTTGGAGCCGATATCTCTTAAACAGCAGAAAGAAATTAAATCAAACCTAGCCAAGGGCCACCTGAAACCGCGTCTGAATCGGCTAATCCGCTTTAGCTGACATAATATACACGGACACGCAGGTCCAGGGTCCACACGTTAAACGTACAACACCCTTCCATTTGCGTCAGTTGTTAAAAGACCTGCGCCTCTATTCTAGGCGGTATAAACAATATCGTAGTTTACCTGTTACGGTATTGTTATGACGTCAGACGCCATTACTGTCAAGTAAATAAGAGCTATCAAAACGGTGACAATACGATAACAGATCAAAAACGTTATTGTTTTCACCGTGTTGAATAGAGGCCCAGGGCCTCTTATCCCGGCGGTAAAAACGATATCGTATTTGACCTGTTACGGTATTATTTTGACGTCAGCCGCCATTACTGTCAAGGAAATAAGAGCTATCAAAACGTTGACAATACGATAACAGATTAAAGACGATTTTTAGCGCCTAGAATACCCACCTTGATATGGCCATTTTCCGAAATTAGTTCCTTACATTACGGCATAAGAATAAAGAATAATGCCAGGTCTCCATAGAAGCTTTGGCCTAAGAAAAAATTGTGACGGATAATTATAGAATTGGATTTATTTGATGTAGAAAAATATTTAAAACAATGCTGTGGTGTTCGTTTTTCAGAAGAACTTGTAAAAAAAAGTTATTTACAAAATAATCATAATAACACGTTACTACGAGTAACAAGACAAGACAAGAAATGTCGTAAAGTATTCTGACAGAGCCATCTATTGAGAGATATTGTAAACAAACCATCTTACGAGTAACGTGTTATTATGATTATTTCTAAATAACTTTTTTTTTACAAGATCTTCTGAAGAACAAACACCACAGCATTGTTTTAAATATTTTTCTTCCGTTGTGTAGTTTTAAAGATCCAAGCACACATAGGGACGGACAAACAGCGGGAAGCGACTTTGTTTTATACTATGTAGTGATTTATTCTTATGGTTGCGGTTACATATCAACATGAGGAAAAAAATATGATTGATAGCGCATTAAAATAACTTTCAGCCTCAGTCGCTCAATATTACCGCTTCAGTGTGCTAATTAATAAAATAAATAACATGTGAACGGACGGTGATTCAAATCAAGCCAATTAATTTAATGGGAAACCAAATCAAATGACCGGACTTTAATGATCGGGGTGCTGAGTAAGAATTGAAAAAGTAACATCGCATTCCAACCACTGAGATACCTACCTACTTCAACAGAAAAACCAAAATGGAGCCGAAGTATTTGCTGTTAATTATATTTCTACGAATGAAGTGTTTTGAAGCAGCCAATGAAGAAAACTTTAGATTTTATTCAACAAAAGGTACCAGATATAATCATAAAGATAATATTTACCTAATGCCGTCTGGAGGAGGGACAGATCTGTACTGCAATGGAAATGCTAACCAATTATATATATCACTTATAGATCCACTGAACATGATATCATTAAAGCTTATGCCAACTGAAATAGTCAACAAAACCACAATACGGTTGAATATTAAAAAGCAAGAAAAATTCAATTCGGTGTATAAGTGCCTCGATACTCGTGAGAACGTGAATCAAAGTTTAGTAATATATATCTTTGCGCGTAATGCTACAGGAATAAGTAATTTTAGTTGTATTTATGATGATTTTTATTCATTGAACTGTACATGGGACTTTGAAGCAGACTTACCAGATTATGATTTTAATTATAATTTCTCTCTGATCGTTATGGAAAATGGCAAATCATATTCCGTTTGTAAAAGAGATGCTGTTTTGGACCCAAATAAGTTATTACTCTTGGAATATTCAAAAGTGGCGATCCGAAATCTATGACTTGGACATTGATTATGATAGTGATATTGATAAGATAGAAACAATTACTTTTCACACAGAGGTTTGTACCGGATTCGGGTGTGTACATCAAACATTTCTAATTAACCTCAAGTCGGTCTTCAAACTTCGGCCACCTCGTAATTTAAAAGTATTGAGCAAAAGTTCTCACAGCGCGCACTTGAGTTGGTATATTAACGACTCCCTCGATAGAGTCCACCATGACATCGAATGCTGGCTCCGAACGCAGGCTGGAAACAAACCTTGCAAAGTCAATACATCGAACATCTTTGTGGATCAGGACTTTTCATTAAAAATACATTTGAAATTGGACTTCCCGTGTTCGGATACATACTATGACGTCAGAATATCGATACGACCCATTAACGGCACTAAGGACAGCTTTTGGTCAGATTTTGTTACGATTTCATTTAAAACCGACAAAGAAACCGAAAAAGGACTAGTTAAGGGTCTAGTTAATCTAATGTGTGAAGGAAAGGAGAAAGAAGCACAGGATATTAAGGGTTATTTACGCTCAAAGTTATCGAAACTAAGAGATAACGTAATCGGAGAAATATCACAAATAAAAAACAAATTGAAGAAGCTCAAGGAGAGAGCTGCTCGGATAATGCAGGGCTAGTTCTTGAATCTACTAACAACGAAGCGTTACCTTCGTAAACTAATAGTATTTTATGTAACTGATACATAAAGAGAGTCCTTAAAATACGAGTGTGGTTTTATGAAACGAGCTGAAGGCGAGTTTCATAATAAGATCACATGAGTGTTTTAAGGCCTAATTATGTACAGTTACATACATTACTTTATCTACACACATATTATAAGTACTCTAAGATGAGTTCAGTAGGCGGCAGAACAAACATGGCGGCAAAGCTAACGAATATGAATGTTTTTTTTTTTAAATCATAGACAAACTAACAATGTCCCTATTCTAATGTCATTCGAAATCAAAATGGCGTACGACACTTTACTTCAAATATACCGAGTCGACGTTCAATTGATTCTAGAATTGGCCCCCTGTTTAATTTTGTTGGTTTTGGAAGATGTTCCAAATTTGAACAACATTACTTTATCAAAAGTTGTATCGTAATTTTAACTTTTCATTACTAATTTAAATTTTCATTACAGCTACAGATAAGAAAACATATCATAGTAAAATTGTATCAAGTAATGCTGGTCATTGTCTACGGATTCTGAACGCGTTATAGAGAACATGATATGAGTGTAGATAAACAATATTTTTCAATAGGTTTTTCCTTTAGAGTTTTACGAATCGTGAATAACGCAATTCGATGATTGCTTATTCAATATAAAAATATGATTTGGATAAGTTACCATTACTAATAGTCCTTAGAATAAATATCTATTGTCAATTTTTAACCAAATAATGTTTACTCATAATAATATAAATATAAACCAAAAAGTTAATTAGGAATCTTAACAAAAGCACACGGCGTTTTTATAAATGCTTAAAATATTCCCTTTAATTTTAGTAAGTAAATTATATGAATTGATAATAATTTACTTGTGCCCACTAACATTAGGTTTTAAAATATGTGATATTGTAACCAATGAAGGAATTATCCGAAATAAATGATTTGATTAGACATTTTTTTTCATTCATTTTGTCACGTGATAAACGGAACCATAATAGGCCCGCTGGGCCCGTATTATGGTCGCCTTTATCGCGGTGGATAAAGTTTCCGTCACTCTCGCACTCATATACTGGTCGGAAAGTGACAGATGCTTTATCCACGCTTATCTACGTCGATAAACACGACCATAATCGGCCCGCTGGTCAACTACGATATCGTTTTTACCGTCGGTAATAGAGGCGCTGGTCACATAACTTCTCCAATTGGATAAAATTACTGACGCTTATTTTTAAGGTTCCGTACCTCAAAAGGAAAAAAAACTGAACCCTTATAGGATCACTTTGTTGTCCGTCTGTCCGTCTGTCTGTGTGTCAAGGCCCTTTATCTCGGGAACGCGTGGAGGTATCGAGTTGAAATTTAAACCATATACTCAAATCTACAGTCCCTTGAAGATGTGAAAAAATCAAACTTCTACATTTACGTTAAAAAAAACGCGTATTTCGACACTCTCGAGGGAATCAATATGTATAGGGAATTTCCCATTGACCTAGAACTATGAAATTTAGCAAGTAACACCGTCTTTTAGTACAAGTATAGGAAAAAATCTGAAATCTGTATTTTTTTTTGTTAAATCACAAAAATAACAGGATCTTTATGCAAGGAACGGCGGCGGTGCAAATGAATTGCATTGACCGTGTCATGTGCAGAACCCTCGGTGGATGAGTCCGACTCGCCTTGTCCGGTTTTTTTTTCTTTTTTTATGGGTATGACCCAGAACCAATTCCATTTGGAGTTGGTTTTAAAGTTCTTTTGATAGAATATCAAATCAACCCACATTACTTCCTTTTGCAAAGGAAATTCAAGGTACCCGTGTTTAGTTTGAATAGATTTTAGCCCCTTTTTAGTAAATAAGTAACACACTTGGCGTCAAATATTTTTTTCTGATTTTTTGATTAATAAACTTCGGAGATAATTCGGGGGGAACGGTCATTTTTTGTACATTTCGGCCTGCAAATTTTTTTTTTTGAAATTTGCAAGTTAATACTTTTTATTGACACCATTGTTTGACACCCCATTTGCTATAATCAAACCACTTTCATTTTTAAACCCCCCCCGTCTGGACCCCTTTCTCATTATTTATAAAATTAATTTCAAATTTTTTACTAAAAAAAAATGCGGCAAGCAAGTTGTACAACTATACCAAATTTGAAGTTGATAGCATTTATAGTTGCTGAGAAAACCTCCTGTGACGTACAGACAGACAGACAGACAGACAGACAGACAGAAGTTTCGCCATAAGAATTCCTTTGTTACCATTTTGATACGGAACCCTAAAAAACACGTTCAAATCGGTCAACTCGTTTGGAAGCTACAATGTCAAAGACAGACAACATACATGGATACAGACTAGAAATTTATAACACCTATCTATTTGACAAAGTTCTACCCGTACGTGAATAAATTGTATGTCTCATCCAAGCAATATTTACAAAATGAAATCATTGATAACCCAGTGCCAAAGTTAATTTTCATCATTTAAATAAATGACAACTCTATCTTGATGTCTACACGGATGTAATTGCAATGAGGATGCAGCTCGTTCCATGCTTGTCTGGATGAGCACGTGTGTTGTCTCTCTTTATTGCCTGCGTTGATGTGAAAAAGAAATAGATTCGGGATTGCACTATGATTCCAGGAATATACTTATAACATAAACATTCATGTTCATCATTTTGAGCATCTATCCGTCTAGGGGTGTGATTCTCTCAAAAACGAGGTCGGACGAACGAACGAGTGAATGTAGCAGTGGCGAGTTTAAGTAGTCCCGTCAGAGCGAACAAAACACATTTTAGCGCGTGCATTTTCAATTTGGCAGCATGGCTTCTGTCGATGCGAAAACTATGTCTGTACATTTTACTTTCAAAAAATATATTAAAAACAGAAACGTACAGGGTATTGATTCTCTCAAAAGCAAAGGTGAGCGAATGCAGGAGCAAAACACATATTAGCGCGTGCATTCTCAATTAGGCAGCCTTATACGTTCGAGAAGCCATGCTGCCAAATTGAATACACGCGCTGAAATGTGTTTTGTTCGCTTTGACGGGACTACTTAAACTCGCCGGTTGGACATCACTCCTGCGTTCGCTCACCTTTGCTTTTGAAAGAATCACTACCCAGACCTAGTTTTGTTATAATAAATAACTACAACATATTCAAAAATCGTGGAAATCGACTTGATTTAGGAGATGAGAAACGTTATCGCTCGGAGCTAAATTTGTATGGATTTTTTTTGAGAGTACTACGAGACTACACAATCCTCTTAAGGGCTTGATGACTTGTTAGATATACTATTCTAAAGAAACCAGGGCCTTCTATTATACTGGGTAAAACAATATCGCTTTTGTCATGTTAAGGAATTGTTAGTAACACGACCGCTATTGTTGAGTAAATAAAAGCTATCAAGACGTTGACAATACGTTAAAAACAATAAGCTTTTGTATTGTAAGGTTTTGCCGTGTAGCGTAGCTAAGGTGCAAGCGCTGTTAACGTTTCTATTTTCTATCCGCTCGGAATTTATGGAGTTGACAGCTTACGTCAATCCATTCGGGTATCCCTCGGAATCCCTAAATACGTTTGTCCTAACACATCGTTTGTCCGAATTTTCATTTGCCCTAAACTGGTTTTCAGCTGAGTCAGGCCACTTTTAAAGTTTTCCAATTATATCTGCGGTTCGGTTAGGTTGCTAAAAAGTACCTAAACAATCGGAGTATAGTTTAGGAGTTATTAAGGTTTCAAAGATACGCTAACTTGAGAGATCTTTGTCTCTCTTGGCTAATAAATAATAGCTACTATTGTTGAAGATTAGACATCTAGTTTTAGAAATACTTATTATAGCTATTATTAGCTAAGAAAGGCAAAGGTGTACCTCAAGGTAGCGTTCTTTGCCAGTATCTTATCATCATCATCATAAACTCACGCCTTCATTCTCAGAGTGGGGTAGGCAGAGCCACAGACTCACCAACAACTCCAAAAACTTGTTGATAATTCTGTGACCACAGTTTGCACAACCAGGGTAAGATGTTATCCAGTGTATTAGTGACAGGTTGCAAACCCATCGCCTAACAGCACTACACAGCCTTTAGTCCCTTAGTCGTCTCTTACGACATCCACGGGAAGACATGGAGTGGCAACATTCTAAATCCGGCACCACACGGCATTCTTAAAACATAATAAATTGCCAGTATCTTAAAACATAATAAATACTACTAATTTACGAAAATCAAAATAATAATTGCCAATTTGGTGAAATAATGCAGCCTAAGAGATATTGTTTTAAAAATGGCTTTCCACCGAATAGTCGATTGAGTTAGCAAATCATACGGGCTCGCTCACTCGACGGGTAAAGCGGCTAAGCTGAGAATGCACGCTCTTAAATCTGGTTTTTACGCTCTGACAGAACAACTTCAACTGATAATGTTTGATTCGAGTTCAAGAACGAAACGGTTAAGAGAATCATCTACCACGCACACGCAATCACGATCGTTTTCATTTTGAAAATCGAAGGCTTGTCTGCATACAAAATGAAAGCAATTGCTCCATTTTGAAGCCGGTTGCGAAATGCGAGTGCGTTAGACAATAGCTCCTCTGGTCCAGACAGGGCTGTAATAATGAATGGGGTATACCTATTACAAGCATCATATTAGATTGATCTAACCCCCTAATCTGGATAGACCCAGAGGGTACTGAATTATTAACCGGTGAGGTTAAGTTATCTCGTCAGAGCAAAGAAACTTTTGGGAGTGCATTATTAATTAAGTAGCATAATCGTTAAGTGAGTTCGCTTGTAATATGAGCTCGATCGCTCGATCGACCGATTGATAGATTTTTTTGAAAGAATAATCTCTGGTTAAGTAGCATCGAAGACATTGTGTCTCAAACTATTTGCAAAGGTGTTAATAATTAACAGCTGCAAAGTTTCGCACGATTTTAATCTATTTCAAAGTGAAGTTAGAGATAAACAAACAATAAAACCTCAACGCTTCTACAGTGTTATTGCTACTACGAGATCGGCGTCACGTTCCAACTATTATTGACACAGATCACTGTACAATCTCGCCACCAACGGACGTCTCCCAGACCCTTATCTCAACGAGTTAAAGTCTAATATAAGATAAACCCACATCTTTAAATAAGAATCCTTTAAGACCTTTACTTGAAATAGCGTCTTACAATTCTAGATTGTTTTCCTTTTTATCACAGTTGCTTTTTAATTAATGATAGTGACACAGTTAATGATGTTAAAATTTGAACTGCGTGTGTCAATAAACTTTAGTTTAAATTGACTCAGCTTGAGAGATAGTAAATAGTGTTCAGAGACAGTTATAAAGAGAACGAAGACGGTATTAAAAGTGGTGCTCCTGAAATTTTCAAAATGGTGTACATTATAAATGACAGTGTTGTGGAAATTAATGAAGACACCAGTAAAGCCAGTGTGTGGAAAGAAACATTGTTTTTTATCTTGGGTATGTTCATAAGTTTTATTACTTTGTTTTTAATGTGGCTATAAAATTTGATGGTTAGTTTTAACGTCGTCATTGGATTTAGATTATCTTGCATGCATTGAATTTCTGCTTTGTTGTGCATTTATCTCTTGTGTTGGTTTATTATTAATAGTAAATGTTTCATTAACAGTGCTATCTTGTAAATAGGATTTATTATTAGCTTTTTCTTAAGGATTTATCATCCTTATTTTTTGTTTATAAACAAATATAAACTAATATAATCATGTCAATGTTTCTCCAAAAAACTTTTCTTTGTGAAATTCTTGGTGATTTCCAAGAAAATTCATTAGTTTTGTATGGAAAATGAAATGTTTTTAGTATTTTTTTGAGAACTTTTGAAATATAATATGAGAATATAATGCACTTTACTAATTATTAAACATGTTCAAGTTAAAATCAATGAAATGTTTTCACGCAGTGCTATTTTGCATTAATCCTTTTAGGAAGTACCATTTCGGTTGTTTATATTAATGTCTGTGGGTTTATTTGCTCAAACCCTAACTAACTCTGATTTTAACTTCTATCACTTCAGATTTTACAATTCTTTCTTTGGCTTCTGTCTGTTTGTAATAGAAACGTTTTTTTTGTACGCTGCGCTCGCGTGGGTAGGACGACGAAATAAATAATTTATAAATAATTTAAAAAACAAAAACTCGACGTCAAAAATATGTCTTCATTATATTAGAAAAAGAAAAAGTTATATCTTTTGCCATACTTATTTTTAGTCATTATATGTTGAAGGCCATACTTATCGCAAGTCATAACCTTTTTTTTAAAAAACTGTTAATCTATCAGGATTTTTATAAATCAAACCTAACCTAACATAGCCTACACCTACACATTAGATATTTAAAAAATTCTGAAAAGCTTACGGTTCCAGCGATATAAAAATTATGACTAGGTATCAATAATTATGTCAACAATGACATTATGCCCATAAAAAATATAGGGAACAACGAGCTCTAGTTTATCCATTCCTACTAAAATTTTTATATCTGTTGTTTGTAACGCTTTCACAGTGGAGATATCCTCTTTACCAAAATTAATTTAAACTGAATTAGCGATTTAACGAATGAATGCATTTTGAAATATTACTATTATGACAATACTGAAGGTCAAAATCATGGTGTTTATAATAATTAGTAAATAGTGACTCCATGGATTTCTAGAACCACGATATGCCACCAGAAGGGTCTCCCCAGACCTATCGACGCGCAATCGGCTTGAGCCGGTAAGAAAAAGTTTTATGTCCATGCAATTAGAGCGAAAACGACGTCGTTCCGTTCGCAACGCCGAATGGAGCCGAACCGAGCGACGCCTTTTTCACTCTTAGGGTCTCCCCAAACCTACCGACGCGGAATCGGCTTGAGTCGGTAAGAAAAACTTTTATGTACATGCAATAAGAGCGAAAACGACGTCTCGTTCCGTACGCAACGCCGAATCGAGCCGAGCCGAGCCGAGCGACGCCATGTTCACTCTTACTGCACGGACATAAAACATTTTCTTACCGGCTCAAGCCGATTCCGCGTCGATAGGTCTGGGGACAGATAATAAACTTAATTTGGGTCCATATCGGGTTGCATAAAGTTTTTACGCATAAAAATCGATTGTCATAAAACGGTTTTTACAATAGAAAGGGTTTTATTTTAATTATTATTAAAAACGAACCTCACCTAACCCAACCTAATCTACACAATAGAATTTTATTAAATTTTGCAATGTCAGCCTTAAAGGGTGTTATGACAATCGATTTTTATGCGTAATGATTATTATGCGTAAAAAAATTATGCGAGTAGATAGGCCCCCACTTAAGTTCTAGTCAGTCAAAGGGATAAGAAGTAACGTATATCTCTGTCACTGCCAAGAACTTGTCAGTTTGAGCCCTGGACACCTATCAAAGTTGGTGCGAAGATAACTGAATTAGCCGTAACTGTATCGGTCGAGGCGGAATTTGTTAAGTGGCCGAAATTGCCTCAAATTGGCCTCTTGCATGTTATTGTCAATTTGCGTCAACTGATGAATTACTGCGTCTTCTACTCATAAGTAATTGGGTATCCCATAATAAGTCCGAAGTTTTGTTTCCGAACTGTAAAATTTGTCCGAAAATTCATTAAAGAAATTATCTACACCTGTAGGTTCGGTGAGGTTAGGTTAGGTTAGATACATTAACATACAATTTTTTTGGTTATTTTCCTCTTAATTGAAATGAAAAGTAGTTTTTAACTCGGGTGAAAGTATTGGCAAATGAATAGCACCTTCGAATCATTGCGCTCGCTCGCCAAATATTTCGGGACGCAATTGATCATTTTCATCCTTTAGTTAAAAATCTACTATTTTTAAACCGTCTTCATAGTAGTTATTTATATAAGTTAACCAACAAAAACAAAAGTGATGTATACGGAGAAGTAATAGGCGCTAACTTTTGTAGTTTAATGAGTTTTTAAACCTTAAAGTGTTTTTAAAAGAACTGTCGAAATAATAAATGATTTATGCTGAAAAATAAGTTTTGACGTGCCCCCTAGAAATATTTATTTTTGTTATTTAACTACGAGGCTTCCAAGCGGCTTCTACATGACACACATATACCCCAAATTTCATCTAAATGCTTGTGACATACGGACGGACGGACATGACGACACTATAAGGGTTTTATTTTTTGCATTTTGGCTACGGATCCCTAAAAACCGCATCCAAATCTGTTCACCCATTTAAGAGCCTATGGTGCCACAGACAGACACACACACACACACACTCACACACTTAGCGGTCAAACTTTTAACACCCCTCTTTTTGCGGACAGTACTTTTGATGCTCATTTCAATCTGAATAATTTTATTGTCCTTAAAGGGTACAGTGGCCACAAACGGTACTTCTACCCTATTACACACTCAATTGTTTTTGTTCTTGAGAGATATTGTTTATTTTTTTCGCATGTTGATTATTATTCCTAAATAAGGGAACCTAATGATGTCGTAATCTATGTAAATATTGATTGATTGTTCAATCAAGGTACGTTAAAAATGCACGCGTGTAAATGAGGAATTATGAGTCAATGACAATAGGTCGGTTTATTGACCGTTTACTTTACGTTATTGAGACGTTACAAAAAACCATATAGATAGGCTTTTAAGTGGTATCCTATAGCCAGGGCTGGACTTAACTGAAAGATAATTATTTATATTTTACGCGAAAAATAAAATGAAGTAATATTTTACAGTTTTGGAAAAAGTAGAAAAAACTAAAAATCTTTATAATAATTTATGCTCGTCAAAATGGATTTAATTGCTTTAAAATAAAGTTCATAACAAAAAGAGTATTTTTTTTTGCGTTTTTCAACCATATTTTCTTAACTACGGAACCCTCGGTCCGACTTGCACATGACTTTTTTTTAAATGTTTAATTGCAGTTATTCCACATTTCAAAATCGACGCTTTGGTTCGTAGGAATAGATTAATCTATCTATCTTTATCTTTTGCCGACAGAATTGGTACATTTTGCCTTGTACTGAATGAGTTTGTTTATTTTTTTTCCGTGTTATATATATTATAATGATAAAATAGGTATGACAATCCCACGTTTTTACAATTAAAAAACCCAACCCTGTTTAACATAGGTATGTTAAACTCTTGAAAAACCTTGAAATTTTAGATATTTTTCTGTTTTGGTCTATTTTTACCACCATGGCACTATGTTATAGCAAAAGCAAAGTTGACAATATTTACAACAAAATGATACCAGTTTGGATTCGGTACAGTCGAGTTCATAAATATGTATACACTTTAGTACCTTGACCATGTTTTAACTACAATATATGAATTGTCACAACGATTAAAGTGATAAGGTACCTACTAAAGTATATATATATTTATGAACTACACTTTTTTTACGATACACTGTTCAAATAATTGTAAAATTTCCAAATTTCCAACAAAATTAAGAACCATAATTCTTCACTATTATGAGTTGACATGAATAAAAAATATGGTCTGAAGCAGAAAGAAAATTACTTAATAATTTATTTATTTTTAACACCTCTTTTATTGTACGATTTACATGGGCTATAATATACTGGCCCGTTTGGATAACTCATCCTGCATATAAAAAAAAACATCGGAGATTGAGACAATATAATAATTTGCTGTGCGGGCCAAAATAGTAACTAAAATATTTCAGTAAGTATATTCATAAGTAATCTTTTTACGGAAAACACCGTTTCTTAAACGAGCCGTATTTTAATTAAAGCATATTATTTTTCATGAAGGTCATATAATTCTCCACGGACGAATAATTTCTTTATTTCCATATTGAGCATAAAAGGCCGAATATATTGCCCGAGGGACACAAAGTTTTATTAAATTTAATTGCTAAGTACCTTTTTTAATTTGCATGTATCCTGATTAAACACTTTTATAGTTAATTATAGTCGGTAAAAAAATTGAATCCCTCTAATATTATTACGAATGTTTGTGAGTTAGTTTGTTACTTCTTGACGCTGCAATGGCTGGACGGATTTGAATAAAATTTGGAAAGGAGATAGCTTGTACCCTGGATAAATAGGTAAGCTTCTTTTCAACCAAAAAAAAATAAAACCAGGGAATAACGATAGTCGAAATATACGCGGACGAAGTCGCGGGCAGAAGCTTAGCTTACTAGAAGTAGTTTTTTTTTTAATACGTTATAAATCTAAAACCGCAATTTACCTTTCACGGAACCCTTCATTGGCGAGTCCGACTCTCAATTGGCCGCTTTTTTATTAACTGTGATCAGTCACAATAGACGAACGTCATTCAAAAATACGTAATGTAAACAAACAATCGCAATACAATATACTTATTATTTCAGAGTATTATAAGCATTCGCCATTGCTTATTACCTAAACTTAAATGAATACAGCACTTCCTGGATGACTCTTGTTTCTAGAATAGATTCAGACTAACCCCGATCACATTAAATTTATTGATAAGATATTTAATACTTCCAAGCATGAGCTTCTTTAATAAATGATGGTGCTGTGATGTTGAACGTCTTGGAAAACCTCATCACATAATTTATTAACTCGCTACAAGGCCGCGCAAGTGGAGAACCTGCCTCAACCTGAGGCACGCCGCGATACGAGGCAAATACGTCGCCGCGAGCCGAGGCATATTTTGTCGGTTTTTTTGCTGTGCTCAAAGGAGCCTCAGTCCAAACCGTGCATTTGATGCAGACGGGCGTGTAAACTGCGCACATTGCGGATCAAGCTGAGGCGACTCGCTTCGAGCTGATCCGCAATGTCCTCGAACCTTTGCCTCAGAGCGAGCAGCCTCAAACTGAAGCTGTTTGCCTCAAGTCGAGGCTGCTCAGCCTGAGTCTGCTCAAATGGATACACGGCTTATCATCCCTCTGTTTGAGTTAGCGTATACAGTTGGTTTTGACCCTGCCTACGAAGATAGCGGTCCCGAAAAAAAGTGTTTAAAAGAAAGATATTGTGTGCCGGAAACCACCCACTTGACAGTTTGAAAGGGACAGAGCTATATGACTACTATTACTCTGTGCCTTTCGCTAGGACTTTAAGGAGGTATCAATACGGCCTCTATGGAAAGACTTGGGCTACGTGGTGATGAAAGGCACAAAACAAAGGTCTCTGTCTCCGTCTGACGGCCCCTGTATACATTGATGACACGAGCCGGTTGGCCGGCCAGCGTTGGTCGCCAACTACGAACTTGCCAATAGCGTAGCCAAGTGTCCTCTACACGTACGTCCAATACCGTGGCCCAACGCATTGGCCCAATGTGTATAGGGGCCAAAATGATATTTTATGAAAGCGCCAATGCAGAATGATCAATGATTATGTGTAAACATGATTCCATATTTTGGTCCATTACCTTGGCCCAACGCATTGGCCAAATATGTGGCCATGAGCTGACGGTGCCTTGAACGTCATCATGTGTTTTGAGGTTATGTAAATAATTAGATAGCAAATTACTTTTAAACCTCTGCTTTATATGTTGAATGATAAATATATTTGTAAAGTACATATTTTTCGCTTTAACTTGACATATAAACGGTTGCTGTACATTCTGGGGCACAGCACCATAGTAAAATGGGCCATGTCCTTTTATTAACCAACTTCTTCCAGCCAGCCTGCCGTTCTTCACGCAAGGAATCCAAGCCGACGTTCTCACCTCGACAGCCCACACTGGCCACTTCACCTCCAAAAACCACATACCTTGGAGCACCACCACTTATATCCTGGCGGCCATGCTGTCTGCTCCCGTGTTCTGCTACGTCATCGAGACCTTCGGGAGGAAGGTTGGAATCTTCATAGTCAGTTTAGTACAAGGGGTAAGCACATCATTCGGCCTCTATTCTATCTGGAAAAACCATATCGCCTTTGACGTGTTATTGTGAAGTTGTTAACTTGGCCGCCATTACTGTCAAGAAAATAAGAGCTATAGTAACGTTGACAATTCGATGACATGTCAAAGGTTGTTTAGTTAGTATAATAGGGCAACAAATATAATGAGCACCAAAATTAGTAAACGATCACCAAATGGTGATCATTTACTATTTTTGGCAGTAAAAAGTGTTTTCTTGGCGTTATATTTTACTTTATCTGGTGATCCGTTAAACATAAGCCGTCTAATAGAGGCCCTGTAAATTCGTCGGCGAATAGAAACTGGCGTCACTGTGATTAAAAGCATTATGCATATCTTTTTGATTTATAGTCGAAAATGTAGAAATTTTGCTAAATTTCATGGACAAAAAAAATCTGACTTGAAGATATTTATATTTTTTTACGAGCAAAATAAAATGAAGTTGTCAAACATTTCATAGTTTAAAAAATTAACAAAAATCTGTTTTACAATTTAGGCTGGTTATAATGGACCTTATTGCAAATCTAGTAAATAAAGTTCATAACAAAATGAGTATTTTATCGAACCTTATCATAAAGGTATTTACAAAAAAACAATGAGGATGTAATTAACTTTGCTTCGCCGCAGTCTGGTAAAATAATTCTTGTGCACCAATTAAAGATGTGCAACAGCATTAGCACAGTCAGTAATCGACAAAAACTATACCTACATTTGTCTCTTTGCCATACAAACAAATTAATGATTTCTGATCACGAAACCCATTCAAATTTCATGTATCATTGAATCACTATTTTTGTTACAGATGTCCTGTATACCACTTCTCCTAGACTTCACCGAAGTAAACACAATAATTTTACATCTCTTCGCTGGTATATCTTTAGGAGGTTTATACATAGTATTCCCAACTTACATCCGAGAGATCAGCTCTATCCCAAACAGGGGATTGGCGTTGTCATTGATGATGCCAATGACGACGGGGGGATATGTGATGAAGTTGGTGCTGAATCCGGATGACCTGACGCTGCTGACAGTGGCTCTGGTCGCGGTCCAGATGATCATGATGTTCTGCTTGCTGGAGTCTCCTAGTTATCTGGTGATGATTGGGAAGTATGAGGTGAGTACACAGTTAATTAATAGAAACGACCTGTTGTGATTGCGTAACAAATATCCAAAAATTTGCATACATACATACATTAAGTCACGTCTGTTTCCTAGAGGAGTAGGCAGAGACCACTTCTTGATCTGGTACGATCCGGACAAATCTCTCTTTATTTTGTGGCTTGACTTGACAGTGTAGTTGGTGGTTGTAACAGAGCACCGTTACTACGTAACTTGGACTGTGGTGACGTGTAGGGAATGCAAATAATCGGTTATAACCGGTTTTAATCGATTATTTTCATACAAAAACGGTTAAATTGCATTCGATGGTGGCGTGCCTCAGATAGGAGGCACGCCGAACCTAGGTGGTAGGCAGTGCGGCAGATGCCGCATTGCAGGGCTCCTGCCCGTATGCACGTCGGTTTTGGGTACTTAAGATAATTTTCAATAAAATTAAGATACGATTAGTAAGATTTATTTTGGGTGTTCATTCGCGATCTATAATATCGTTTGTCCTAAAGTCATATCCCATAGCACGTTTGCCCTAAGTAATGTTCGGCATAACATACATTTGCCATAAAGTACGTTAAAACAAACAATCATTATTGACAGAGAGACATCGAGAGAGGCTGACATTTAGGACAAAAAACATTATGG
The DNA here is from genome assembly GCA_948252455.1 of Acleris cristana. Taxonomy (NCBI): domain Eukaryota; kingdom Metazoa; phylum Arthropoda; class Insecta; order Lepidoptera; family Tortricidae; genus Acleris; species Acleris cristana. The sequence continues at coordinate 12,062,091 of OX411793.1, forward strand.
AAATTCATTTATTTTCCTACCTTACTTTGAGACTAAGTAAATTTTTATAAGATTGTCCCTTGTTTTTTTATTATTCTTGAATAAATATGAAGCTGATAGCAGTGAATCTACATTCGGTCTTGTACCTCCATTCTTGGCTCGGCTCTTCAAATTGAAAGATATGTTTCAAGGGTTTTTGAAATAATGCAACTAAAAGATTGCGTTTAAAACAAAAACTTAAAATTGAATTGATTAATAACAGATTATCCTCTGGTATTTATTACTATAAAATAAGAGAGTAATAAAACTAATAATTAAGGTTAGGATTTTGGTAATAACCGTGGTTATAGAATCCATGGAGTCGCTATTTCCTAATTATTATTTATACAGGGTGACTGCGGGGTCGTGATCCTAAATATATTTTTTCAACTCGGTTTTTGAAATAATTAAAGTTTCGAATTCTATTAAGGTAATATTATTATTTTTCCGTAATTAATATTAAAATTATGGTCGCCTTACATTTTTATGTTAAAACCTATTTAAAAGTCAACCGATCAGACGAGTAAGAATTACTCAATATACCCTAAACTCAGTCAGGCCATGATCCTGAACAAAAATATTTAATTGAATGTTTATTTAAATAAAAAGCGAAACAAGGGTTCCTAATGGGGTGTAGTGAATTTAAGTTTACTTTTACACTACACGACCCCACAGTCACCCTGTATAACTACATTGAATTTGACCTTCAGTATTGTCATATTTAAAAATGAACTAAACACATTTTTAGTTCGGTTCGGTGCGAGTCCTAACACTTCTTATAATTTACAGTGTGCAAAAGTAACGATGGCTCGACTGAAGTGCTTGCCATCAGACCACCCAATCGTGTTGGACAACATATCGGGCTTGAAAGACGAGAGCGACCGAGCCAAGACAAAAGGAAAACTACACATCATAACTATTTGTAAGTTTCTTTGTACCATTCTTGATAGAATGGCTTCGCATTTCGCCAAACGTCAACTTGGTGTAACCTATCCATGTTTCGAAAAACTTTTTTCCGCTGTTTTGTTTGTCCAAAATTTTGGTTTGTTCGAAAATCATTTTTCTCTGAACCCATTAACTTTTCAAAATGTTTAAAGAGATACCGTTAGTTCCGGTTACCGGTTAGTTTTATAACAATCCTGGAAAGTTAAACGGTTACAGAGAAAAATAATTTTTGGTCAAATGAAAATTTCGGACAAACGAAATAGCGGACAAAAGTTTTTCGAAACATCGATAGGTAACCGTCGCCTTGGCCTGCCACGACACCAGATTTTATCACATATTTCCTGCGACATGCGAAGAAAAACATAATTATCTATACTCTAATGAGACGCTTAATAAGTTGAGAGACAGGCTATTGTCGGTAAAAAAGAACGACCTAATTACCAACGGTAAATAAATTTTATTATTCACAGTGAAAAACCCAATTTGGCGTGATGCAATGAAGGTTGGCCTAGTTCTCTACACGATCATGGTGCTTTGTGGAAGCGTGATCTTCATGGACCAGGAGAAAACACTGATGCAGCTCCACTTGGAGAAGGATCCTGAAACCTTCCTGACAGTGGTCTCTCTATTTGCTGGCAGTATCATGGGGTCTCTGATAATACGGTTTTCGGAAAGAAAGGTATTACGAGTACGTCACGTGACCCTGCCTTCGAAGCTGGCGGTCTCAGGGTAGTGATTCTCTCAAAAGCAAAGGTGAGCGATTGCAGGAGTGAAGCGTACATTCTCAATTAGGCAGCCTTATACGTTCGAGAAGCCATGCTGCCAAATTGAATACACGCGCTGAAATGTGTTTTGTTCGCTTTGACGGGACTACTTAAACTCCCAGACATTCACTCCTGCGTTCGCTCACTTTTGCTTTTGAAAGAATCACTACCCAGGTTCAAATGCTGTTAAGGGGTTTGTCCCACTTGCGAGGAAGCAGTTAGCGGTTATTGACTCGTTTCTAGCTCAAGAAACAAACAAAAAATATAGATTCCAGTGTCAATAAGAGAGACACAGATTAATAGTTGATCGATAGCGGTTTACGCTAAGTTTACACTGGGTTCACATTCTTTTAAAAGCAAAGGTGAGCGAACGCAGGAGTGATGTCCAAGCGGCGAGTTTAAGTAGTCCCGTCAAAGCGAGCAAAACACATTTCAGCGCGTGTATTCAATTTGGCAGCATGGCTTCTCGGACGTATAAGGCTGCCTAATTGAGAATGCACGCGCTAATATGTGTTTTGTTCGCTCTGACGGGACTACTTAAACTCTCCGCTTGGACTTCACTCCTGCATTTGCTCACCTTTGCTTTTAAGAGAATCACTACCCAGGCGAGTACTATCTCCAAGTATCTCAAAAAATGTAGATCCTGTGTCAATAAAAGAGACACATAATATTAGGTCCTTACCTATGAAATTGGCGTTTTATATGGAGAATTTTATGAAAACGGTGGTTTTCATACATTAAATTTTGCGAATTATTTAGTAACGTCAAATGCAAACCAAACAAAATTCTGTCAGGAATATTGGACACTTCTAAGCTATATTATACATATCTTAATTACTTAAAAATAGTTAGCTTCATAAAACTCTGCGTAATTGAAACACTTGAACTCACAGCACATGAAAAGAGTTGAGTTCACACTTTAATTTTAAACACTAATTAAGAAATTGACCCATATTATTTGTATCAAAAACCTTTGTAACATAATTAATTAATGAAATTTAAAAATAATTTGGAAGTTAAAATTGAAATGAATAAATTCCGTACGAAATAAAACACGTAAAAATAACGCCAATTTCATAGGTAAGGACCCAATATTAATAGTAGATCGCTGGCTCTACTCGCTTCCCGCTCATCGCCAGTGGTGGGGCAAGTGCGGCAGATATTTGTGTGATGAACAAGAGTATTTCTTCCTTTTCTTGGATGTGTTCTATGTATTTAAGTATGTATTTCTTTATATAAGTATGTTTATCGTTGTCTAGTACTCATAGTATAAACATAATTAGCTTAGTTTAGGACTGGGTCGATGTGTGTGACATAGTGCCCTGATGTTTTTTTTTAAATATATTCTTTGGCGACGTTGTTGGTCTCGTTGTCACGTGAGACTAGCGGCCCCGGGTTCGATCCCACGTAAGGATTCATATTTTGACCTTATGTCCTTCCATCCCTGTTTTGGTTTCGCACCTAAAGGGTGCCAAACAGGACCCTGTACTAAGCCCTTATTTATTTATTGTCAAACACATACACATTACACATTTACGTATTTACACATTTTTTTATTTTATTGTATTTGTTGTTCATACGTCTTTAGCTAAAGAGCTGTATTTATTTTTTACTAAACGCGTTTTAACTATTTTTATTAAAAGAATTATGAGGCGATTAAATAGCATAGCTGTCAATTTTATTACATACTTTTCTTTACCGTCTTTTTGTGTCTTTTCAGGAAATATTTTTTTGAAATTAAAAACATAGAGACCTAGTTTTTTATAATATGTTTAACATTAATTGAAGGGGAGAGAAACATTACCACATTTTGTCTTAAAATGAAAAGCCTTACAATCCTCTCAAATGTGTAAAGTGTATTTTCACCTTTTCCAGCACGTCCTGAGCTCAGCATTTTCCTTAATGGTTTTATCCATGGGGATATTAGCAGTGTATACCCAGGCGGATCTGACGATAGTGTCCCATCGCTGGGTCCCGGTGGCGGCCCTGGGGGTACTCCTGTATGGGTACGGAGTCGCGTGGGGTCTGCCCACTCTTATCGTCGTGGAATTATATAACTGTGAGGTGAGATAATGCCGTTGCTATATTTTAATTTGTGTTTTTTTTCTCTTGTTAAAAGACTTAGTGCAGTGTTCACCAACAATTAAACGGACGGTTAGCGGTTTAACGGTTGTCAAATGTATTGACTAACAGCTGATTAAGACTTAAGTCTGTTAAATTGGTTGGTGAACTCGGCCCTAAAGAGAGCCAATGTACCTGACTGAGGGGAATTAAGGCTGATTTTCATTATGTCAAGTAGCAAGCGCAAGTGATAAGTAAATGTTATGTTATGTGATAAGACTGATAAATAAAATGTACGTCTAAACAGTCGTGCAGCGCCTCTATTCCCGACGATAAAAACGATATCGTAGTTGACCTGTTATGGTATTGTTATGACGTCAGACGCCATTACTGTCAAGTAAATTTAATAAGAGCTATCAAAACGGTGACAATACGATAACAGATCAAAAACGATATTGTTTTTACAGTGTTGAATAGAGGCCTTTAGTTAACAGAGGCCCTAGCTAAGCCGCAAACGCTACTAGGTAACGTTTTTTTTCTATCATTCAAAATGTATGGGAAGACAGACCAAGTGGTTATTCTAACGTTTTTCTTTTCTATCACTCAAAATGAGTGAGTAGTCTGGGCTTGGGAACGGTTCAAAAAATACCAGTTTATATGGATCTAACAATACAATACAAAACACTTTATTGAAACACCACATACACCAAATAACAGAAATACAGGAAAATTAAAAAAAAAAGACTACATAGTGAGTCAACAGGCGGTCTTATCGCTAAATAGCGATCTCTTCCAGACAACCTTACAAAGAAGAGATGGTTAAAAATATACAATAGAATAGAATTTTAATCAGGTTCTGCGTAAATGCTCGCTTGGAGCGGAATCAATTCGCGAGCATTATGATCGCTGGGTTTTTTTTTTGGATTTATTTCTTTCTGCACTTGGATAGTGTGGCGACTATGGTATTTTAAAATAAAAAGACCTGGGGCTCTACTTTGAAATCAGTAATTCAAACTTTGGATCGCCCCGTTACTTTCTTGCGAGTTAGTGACGCGTCGAGAGCAAAAGGGATAGCAATAGTCGAAGTTCTAATTACGGATTTCAAAGTAGAGCCTCTGCAGGCCTAGTATGGTTGCGTTTATCGCGTGACAAAATGTGGGTAAAGAAAGCATCCGTCACTCTCATACTTATATACGTGTCAGAAAGTGACGGATGTGTTATCCTATTTTGTCACAGGATAAACACAGTCATATTAGGCCCCCAGCTTGACTTCAAGCTAAGCAAACGAAAAGGCAATTAAAGAGCTACCTAGCTATTTGGGTAGACAAGACGGGAAAATGTTGAGAGAAAGGGACAAAGCTGTATAACTACTATAGCTCGGGCGGCTCTGTCCCTTTCTCTCAACCTAAACTGAACTGCTGTAGTATATCATGGTAACCCCCTGATTTTACGATAATGCGTTAATGAGATTAGTGGGATAATCTCAAACCATAACCTCTCTTCACATGAAGGTAAAATGACTTAGGAACAATTCCGCAGTCAAAGCAGAATCAACCCTCTCTTGTTTGCATTGTGGTTTCGTTTGATGCACGGGTAAAACAGACCGCTATTTCGGCTTTGTAAGACACATCATTAAATTTACGTTAAATAATCGTTAAATCCAAAGCGTTTTACCTAACTGTTGCGAGATTGCTCCAATAAAGATAATAGAGTAACTTTACAGATTAGTCACTATTTACTTGTTTATCCTTCGGAATCCCTACCAACGATTGTCCTAACACATCGTTTGTCCGAATTTTCATTTGCCCTAAACTGGTTTTCACCTGAACCAGGCAACTTTTTAAATTTTCAAAGTATATCAGCGGTTTGGTTAGGTGAGGGTTGTATTATAACAACACTGAAAAGTCTTAAAATTCAAGCGGAAATGGCTTGAGGATAAACGAAAATTCGGACAAACGATGCATTAGGACAAATGACGATTAGGGATTCCATAGGGGCACCATATATAATGTATATGTAAATACATACAGTGGAACACAGAACCTCCTTCTTTTTTGAAGTCGTTTATAAAATGAATCCCTGTTTCCCTTAGTCACGCCTTAACGCGAGAATGGCTAGACTGATTTGAATAAAAATATCCAAATCATCAAGAGAAGGCTTGTATAAAAAAAATAACACCCACGGCACGAACACTACTACTTATTAAAAATGTCAAGCGGTTAAAACACAAAGTGCAGTCGTCGATGTATTCTGTAACCACAGGAGCATAGTGGCACATGTTAAGTTTCCCAAGTTGTGACGGCTGAAGATTGATATCGCGTTGATGCGGAGCGTTCAATGGAATAAATTACATGTATTCACGAGAAAATCCTTATCTTACAACTAACTGTTGCCTGTGACTTCGTCTGCTTAGAACTCATTTAATAATTTGAATTAGATTCTAAAAATTTCAAATGCTCTTATTATAACTATCAATAATTATGTCAAAAATGACATTAAGATCAAAAAATATATAAAAAACCGGACATGGCCAGTCGGACTCGCCCACCAAGGGTTCCGCAGTAACACGGTTAACTCAATTCAAAATTTGGACCGCCGTTCCATGCATAAAGACTCTGTTTTTTGTGATTTAATTTTGTGATTTTTTCCTATACTTTTAGTAAAAGACGGTGTTACTTGCCAAATTTCACATTTCTAGGTCAACGGAAAATACCCTATACATTTTGATTCCCTCGAGAGTGTCGAAATACACGTTTTTTGTGACATAAACGGCCGTATCTTTTTTTACGTTAATATAGAAGTGTGATTTTTCTACAGCTTCAAGGGACTGTAGACTGGAGTATATGGTTTTAATTTCAACTTGATACCTCCACGCGTTTTCGAGATAAAGGGTGATGCTATAAGGGTTCCGTTTTTTCCTTTTGAGGTACGGAACCCTATAAACTGCGGGCTCCCATGACGTGGAACTGGGCCTCTGTTCCCCTGGGACAAAACCGTGTTGCCTTTGACGTGTTTAAGTATTGTCAACGTTTTGATAGCTCTTTAATTGACAGTAATGGCGGTTGAGTAAAAACGGTTTTCCTATGGAACCCCTAATGGTCATTTGTCCTAATGCATCGTTTGTCCGAATTTTCGTTTATCCTAAAGCCATTTCCGCTTAAATTTTAAATCTTTTTAGTGTTTTTATAATACAAATCTAACCTAACCGAACCGCAGATATAATTGGAAATCTTTAAAAGTTGCCAGACTCATTTGAAAAACAGTTTAGGGCAAATAAAATTCTGACAAATGATCTGTTAGGACAAAGGTTGTTAGGGATTCCAATAGAGACCGAGTAAAAAACAATACCATAACAAGTCAACAGCAATATGGTATTATCGTGTTGAAAAGAGGCCCTGCCTACTATCGCGAAAGAAAATATACTTACTGTATGTCCTTTCCCGGGGTTCAACTTAGGGTGATGGAACCAGTAATGGACAAGGCACCAATAATGGACACTGGATTCTTATTTCATAGTAAATAAGGGTTATTCATTTGATTTTCAACAATCAATTGAAGACCGTATGAAATTTGAATTAAGAGTGAAGTGTCAATTACTGGTGCCTGTCAGCTAAAAGTGTCCATCATTGGTGCCGTCCATGTGCCGTCACCCTAACTTTCGGACTCATGAAAGTCAGAATTATAGATTAAATTGGTTTGAACCAAGAAACATGTTTTTTTTTCACTGAGTTTACGCTCTGCATTTTTATAAGAAAGTATAGGCAACATTAGGAAATAATTTTATACTGGGAACAGCCTCCTGTTTTTCTTATGTTTATTCCCAAAAGAACTTGACAAATCCTAATATTATGATGAATGTGAAAACTTCTGACTATTATTAAATGTTTGGTATCGTCACGCCTAAACAAGTTATCAAATAATATTACAATTTGGAACATAAATGGTTCCAGTTCTAAATTAGGGTGAAGGATACTTTTAGAAAACTTTTGTAGTTCCCAAAGGAGTAGCAATAAATAAGTTATAACCGAACAAAGTCGCGAGAAAAAGTTAGTAATTAAATAAACCAGTCGGAAATGTTGGTATAGACAAATTGCTTTCTGCAAAAGATAATTTTTGCAAAAATGTACGGATTTGACATTAATTAGAATAGAGGTTTGGTAAAATTACATTGCGATTGACAGTTATTGTCAACGATATACCCAGCTGTCCGGCTCCAATTAGTTTTTTTTTAACATGTCTAAAAAAACAAAATGTATTAAAAAAAAACAAATCGGAGCCGAACAGTTGGGTACTTTCCTTGTAAGTCCTCAGGGTTGGCAACTCATTTGCGGTCCTTATAGCAATCTTAAGATTATAGTCTTGTGAATGCATTATGCCTATCGGTTTCAGACGCCACGTATCATCAAAAAACACTGTTCTATTCTAATAAAAAAAATATTTATTTAGGTATTAACCCATAAATTAATTGACTAATATTATTTAACATACATAATTTATAATAATTTATTGTACACTCGCTCCCAAAATAATAATAAAAATTCGTGCACGCCTGAACAATACCGTTGCCCGACCTGAGGGGCTATTGTCTAACGCACTCGCAATCGCAACCGGCCTCAAACTGGAGCAATTGTTTTCATTTAGTATGCAGACAAGCCTTCGATTTTCAAAATGAAAACGATCGTGATTGCGAGTGCGTTACACAATAAGCCCTCTGCTCAGTCTCGCACCGAATGACCAACGTCTTCTCCGCAACACGGCGAAGAAGTCATCCACTCCGTTGACGGCAAACATGCCGGACGCGCTACATCGCCACGGCAGCCGCTGGGTAGTGATTCTTTCAAAAGCAAAGGTGAGCGAACGCAGGAGTGAATGTCCAAGCGGCAAGTTTAAGTAGTCCCGTCAAAGCGAACAAAACACATTTCAGCGCGTTTATTCAATTTGGCAGCATCGCTTCTCGAACGTATAAGGCTGCCTAATTGAGAATGCACGCGCTAAAATGTATTTTGCTCGCTCTGACGGGACTACTTAAACTCGCCGCTTGGACATTCACTCCTGCATTCGCTCACCTTTGCTTTTGAGAGAATCACTACCCAGCATCGCTCGGAACGCGTTGTTGTACTGTACTCGAAGTCTGTCAAAAGATCGCTTAGTGTACTGATACCACAGCTGGCTAGTGTACAGTAGAACGCCTGACAGTACTCCCCAAACAGCGTTACCTTGACTAGGTAATATTTGTCATCCCTTGTTTCAGGTTCGAACTCAAATGCTAGCTCTTCTCTACGCATACTCACAGCTGATAAAACTGATGCACGTACATACCTACCTCTACATCGAAGACTACCTAGGAATTTACACGTTCCTTTATATATGTGTCAGTATAAACATGTTTGGTGCTGTATACTGTCTCTTTCATATACCAAACTTGAAGAACAAGAGTACAAGAGAGATAGAGAGGCAACTGAAGAGAGTGCCGTTGTTAAAAATGTGAATAAAGGTTTCGTTGTTGCTGGTATTTTATTACATGACAGGATAGTCAAATTATGTTTTTAAGACCGATTTTAGAATGAATGTATTAATGTGATTACTATACGTAGGTTAGGTTAGGTTTGATTTGTAAGTATATTGAAAAATAATGTCTTCTATCAAAACATTGCATTCGGAATTATGAATATTTGGGACACCGATCATTTCGGAATTATGATATTTCGGAATTATGTAGTGTAGGTAAGGTGAGGGTAGGGGAGGGCACGGAATAGAAAAAACAGTGGAAGTGGCATGAGCTTCGCTTAGTATCAGACCTGTTGTCGCCAATACACTATCATATAAACAACACGCCACCATGGAAAATATTTTTGGTGCGGCTATCGTTTTTACATTCCAAAATAGCACAATAAGGTATGCTTCTGGATTTATTTCCTATTTTAGAAATATTGAAATATCGAAATAAGCGATTGCGGCAAAAGTATTGTAGGTTATGCGGAACTCCGCATAACCATGCCAAACGTTACACGTCCAAGTGGGCAAGTGTCTAGTGACACTTCTACTGTTTTTTCTGTTCTGTGGGGGAGGTTGAGGGAAGGTCATACGTGGGTAAACGTGTTTTACTTTTAAAATTAGTATGAAAGTTACAATAGCCCCGCAGATGCTCACCTTACCCGTTCTTATATAGAGGTATAATACTAACGACCAGAGGGCTTATTGTCTAACGCACTCGCAATCACGATGGTTTTCATTTTGAAAATCGAAGGCTTGTCTGCATACAAAATGAAAACAATTGCTCCACTTTGAAGCCGGTTGCGATTGCGAGTGCGTTAGACAATAAGCCCTCTGGTCGTAGTAGCTTCGCTTCGGTTTATGCGAGTTTTATTACACACCTTCCGTGAAAAAATATCTGACTGATGATGAGAACCGCATTAAAATCCGTTTCGTGGTTTAGGAGTTAGCGGCGGATAGACAGACAAGACGTTCGTTAAGAGCATTGTGAAGCTAAAAATTTCTATACAAAATGCGGTAACATTTCTCTCCTCTTAAACCTAGTAATTTTTGCAAATGTAGATATTACGAAAAAAAATTAGGCCTGTACGTTTTTCTTGCCAAAAAAAATAGTTGTATGCCATGTTTTATTTAACATAGATACACTTTTACTAACATGAGTTTTTACAATTGGTAAAGAAACAAATAAAAAAACGTACAAACCTAGTTTTTCATAATGCCTCCAACATCAGAAATCGTGGCAATCGAACTTGATTAAGGGGGTGAGAAATTTTATCGCCTGGACCTTTTGTAGGGCTAGGTAGCTTTTGACAACTACGTCCTTAAGCGTTTCTTCACCATAAAGCCGCAAAAACACTGAAAACGGAGGCGGTGCGGTGCGGCGCGTTCCCATACTAACCACTTGCTTGCTTGCGATTTAAATAAAAGGTGGCCTAAATCGTTTTGGCATTTCGTAAACAAGTTTTCGCGGTGTTTGCTATATATTTAAGAGCTGTCGACTGGTGGCCAGCGACTCGGTCGACGTCGACTGACTTTCTATAGTTTATATAGGTGTAGTCTCTCGGTGTCATCTCTATCCGCCCTTTTTATACAAAAAGGGGGATGAGGAGCCGGTGCCGGGTCGGTAGACCCCCGACCGGGTTGATCTGCGGCGACCGTACAAACGGTCGGGTCCTTAGGCGTTGGTACCTACGCAGATATGTGGGCAGTCATCCACTCGAGGGCTGCTGCGGGCATGGGCTCGCCCTCCATCCTGGCCCTTACGGCCTCCTGGAGCAGGGCGAAGCCCTCCATCCTGGCCCTTACGGCCTCCTGGAGCAGGGCGAAGCTCTCCATCCTGGCTCTTACGGCCTCCTGGAGCAGGGCGAAGCCCTCCATCCTGGCCCTTACGGCCTCCTGGAGCAGGGCGAAGCCCTCCATCCTGGCCCTTACGGCCTCCTGGAGCAGGGCGAAGCCCTCCATCCTGGCCCTTCGGGGTCGGGTTTTGCGGCTTGCGCGGAGGGCTGCGGGCCACGATTTCGGGCTCCGCGCCTCTCCGCGGCGGGTGGTGGGCATAGGTGTAGTCATGTTGGCAGTCCGTATGTATACTATATCCAAGGAGCCCTCCACAGGATAAAAATAAGCCGCAGAAACCCCGCTAGTAGCTACGGCTAGCCAAAGAAATTTGTAGGCGTACTGTGGTAGCTTTAGAGCTTGTCCAGAAGGGGCGAATCCGTCGCGAATCGTATCGCGCGAATTCAAAATACGCGCGTAAATCGCGTGCACTACGCCAGACTCTCGACTCGCGCTTGGTTCGCGCGTATTGCGCGCGAGTCGAGATACTAGAGAGAGAGCGAGAGAATCGCGGCGAATTCGCCCGTTCTGGACAAGCTCTTAGTTAGGTACCAAAAGCAAGTGAGTGGAAAAATCCGCCTCCGGCACGCCTTGGGCACGCTGTTTAGTACAAAAACGCGCCGAACCGCCCCGCCTTCGCTCTCTGTGTGTTAACGGTTTAGTTTTGAACAAGAAGCTTTTATTCTATGGTGTATGATATTACATAGCAAAGAAAATACGAAAAAATGTATTTCAAATACATCAAGTATCATTTGCATGTCTCGAGGAAGTAAGAAAATTAAACAAAACATGTTGTTTTTTTTATTTGTACGGAAAGAGATGCAAGATATACGTAAAATAATAATTATATTATATTACCTATATTAAATTATTTATTTTGGACCATACAAACTATCCATAGATCTAAAATTTTAAATCTATGTAAAACGTGTAAATTATACTTTTTTTAAATTAAATTTTATTTTAAATATTATTTTTCCTAGCTTAAATCCAAAATTTGCTCGGTAATCTTTATCCGTACTAATAACTGTACATAATAAATATTAAAGTGACTTTGTCTGTTTGTAACGCTCTTACGGCTCAACTGCTGAGCCAATTTCGATGAAATTAGGTATGGAGGTAGCTTGAACCCTGAGGTACTTAAAAGTACTTTTTTCCTTAAACGACTTCTACACTGACGGAGTGGCGGGCAGCAGCTAGTAGTATATAAGCTTCTTGGTGTAAAACGACAGAAAAAAATCGTTTTTTGTAAATATATATATTGTGAAAAAGATAGTGAATGTACCTTTATTGTAATGTTTTTATTATGATGTTGACAAAATAAATAATTTAATTTCTATGAATAAGCATTTGTGTTTATTTTAAAGGATTGATCGGAAACGTCGATTTAATTGATCGATATAAGGAGAGTGTGCAAATGCCCTAGCCGAGATGCAAACGCTACCGCTCTCTTCTATCGTTCAAAATGTATGTGATGACACTGATGACAGTTGACCTCGTGGTTTAACGTAACGTACGAGAATGTCCATACATTTTACATAATAGTACATTATTGCCTAGGCTCAGAAAGTAGGGAATTGACTGACGAGGTGATCCGAGCCTAGGCGAGGCCTGCTAAAATCCGAGTCAGGCAATCCCCGTTCCCCCGAGGCATATATAATGCTTTTCTAAAACAATGCGAGGAAATGATACAAATACATGGTTATAAGTATTTTTTAAAAACTTTTTACATATCAGGAGATAATGTTTTTTTGAAAACTACGAGTATTAGTTAAGATAGGTTCACGCACAATCAGCCGCCGCCGCCCAACACTGCACCCACTCACAAGTCGGGTGTACGGGATTTTTTTCATGGTCCTTTAGATTTTATATGCAATAGAGAGCTCTTAAAAAACATGGACATGTACAAAAAGTATTTATTTTACTCCTAGGAAGCAAATAGCGCTCTTAACGTCTACATTTTTCAAAAAAAAAGCCATCCTTTCCGAGCTTGTTTAAGAAAACTACTATTTCGTTACAAATGAGTTACAGGAGGCTATACTAACACATTAATGATGTAAAAACAAGAGACTCTTCTGAGAGCTTTCTATTTGTTCCGTTCCTCAAAGAAGCTCTCGATTAGTATTTTCTTTCTATCCATTTAACACCACACAATTTCTAAGCAAGACGTTTTGTCTCGGCAATTCCTTTATCTTTAATTCGGAGAAGCTCGAACGAAGCTTATTGTTTGAAAAATTTAGTGCTAAAAGCTTTGTTGATTTGGTGGCAATATTGGAAATAGCTCACCAACTACAATATTTTTAAACGACGACGTAAAAACACTGGAGGCTCATATTTATCTTGTTGTTGTTCTTGTTTGTGACGAAAATAGTGGAATAGTAGTTGTCTTTGGGAAAAATTGTTTTCAATAACGACTATTTTAAAGAAAGGGGGATAGGGATAATCTCATACAATTTAGACCTATTCCTAAATTAGGGTGATGGAACCAGTAATGGACAAGGCACCAATAATGGACACTGGATTCTTATTTTACAGAGGATAAGGGTTATTCTTTTGTTTTGTAACAATCAATTTAGGATCGTATGAAATTTTAATTAAGAGTGAAGTGTCCATCAATGGTGCTTGTCAGCTAAAAGTGTCCATTATTGGTGCCGTCACTAAGCTTTAGGCTTGAACTGGGAAAACGATGGATGCAAGCGGCGCAAGACCAGTTCTTGTGACAAACCTTATAGTAGGCCTTTGTCCAGCAGTGGAAGTCTTTCGCTTAAATGATCATGATTATGACTTGTATATGAATATGTTCATTCGGTCCTGTGAGGTGAGTTTTATGCCATAAACAAGCTACAGTCTGTAAGCACTTAGAAAGAGCTTCGGGTTTGCACTTCTCTCCCATCATCATCATCATCATCATAATCATCATCATCATCATCATCATAAGCATCATCATCATCATCATCATCATCATCATCATCATCATCATCATCATCATCATAACCATCATCATAATCATCATCATCATCACCATCATCATCATCATCATCATCATCATCATCATCATCATCATCATCATCATCATAACCATCATCATAATCATCATCATCATCATCATCATCATCATCATCATCATCATCATCATCATCATCATCATCAGTCTATAAGCACTCCGTTGCTGTAGGTACATTGGCCTCTAACATGGCTCGCCAATTGGCTCGAACCTGGGCCTCCCTCATACAACCGCTCCCAGCAAACCTCCTCACGTCGTCCGTCCATGTAGCTGGCGGCCTACCCATACAACGCTTGCCTGTTGCTCAGCGAGCTATGGAGAGGGCAATGCTTGGCGTGTCATTGATGGATAATTTGCAACGAAGTTATCCGTCATAGGACTAAAGCGGGCTACAGACGAAATGTTATCAGTGGCAATCTAGGGTGGAGAGGTGGGGATGCCTCCTAGATTGCCTCTAAATCATGTCGTATGTAGGGCCATCCTTAATCGTGGCCGATATCGCCTCCTGAATTGGCTGGCACGAGCAAAAATGCAGCCGATGCTCCCTCCGCACTGCGTGTGTGTAGGCAGCATAATGCCAAACCAACACGTTAGGGTTTCAAAAGAGTTGGAGGCATTTTGAAGTGCTCTTTCGTACATGCGTTCCGCTCCACGTCCGAACTAGCACTGATGTGTAAATTGAAAAAAAAAATTAGCTTTGCCAGGTTTTTTCAATTGCAGCATTGCCATTTCGTGTTCCCCTTTTAATGATAAGTTAGTCAAACTTTAAATATCAGAGGGGCTAGACAAGATGCATTACGCTAACCAGCGTTTCTATTCGTTACGTTTTTAAACCAATCGCGTCCCTTGTAGATGACGTGATACGAAAAGTCACGTGATCTACCAGTGACGTGATTGGTTTAAAAACGAAACGAATAGAAACGATAGTTAGCGTAGTGCATCTTGTCTAGCCCCTCTGGTAGTCTTATCGAACTAAGTTTAGTGTCGTGGGCTCTCCTACCTACAGTAATGGCATGGATTAATATTATTAGTTTAGTGAGGTTCGAGAAACGGGTCCCTGTCCACGCTTCGCTTATTTCAAAGAGAATTCCCGCTTTCCCGTTTCCCGATTCACGGACATTCACACGACTTCCTGCCGGGATAATCTTTAGTTGAAGACCGGATTACTAGACTCGCGTCAGTGATTTAGAGTTCCGTCTAGATAACTAGGTATATCTAATAATTACAAGCTTTTAGGTAAGGAAATTTCTAACATTATATAATAACAAATCAAATCGGAGCCGGACAGTTGGGTACCTTTCCTTGTAAGCTTATAGATTATAGCGTGTATAACGTAATATTACATATCGGTCACTTTCGTATCGTGTGAAGATGGCGATCCATCTTGACGCGTAAAACAAAGAGCTTTCAAAACACGAGAGTATAAATGAAAGTAAACAAGACGATAACATGTTAATACGAGTAGAATAGGGGAGCTAGTATCTGTCATTTTTAGGATAGTAATTTGTTTTACCTTTATTCAATAAACCCGCTTTTTTGACCATGGAATGCTGCCTTTTTAACCCCCGACGCAAAAAAGAGGGGTGTTATTAAGGTGCCACTCCCAAACGGGGCCCTAATACGCGTGGGCGTATAAAGATTTATGAACAAATCGTACAAAAAACGAAAAGTTTAATTATTACCCCCTTACTAATAAACGTTAAGTAACGGTGGTGTAGCTAAACCATGCTTTGTCATTGTCTATCAAATTCAAATGTCACAATGACAGATAAGGACAAGGCATGGTTTAACTAAACCATGGTTACTCAACGTTTATTAGTAAGGGGGTTCGAGGGGATTCAAAAAACGGATGCACACCAGCGTCAAATTTAGTGTAATTATCGTGCAAATCCTTAAAAAAAACACGTAATAAAGCTCGGACATGTGAATCGGGTAGCACAGAACCCTCGATGCATGAGTCCGACTCGTCGCTGAAATGACGCGTCATTTTCCCTGTCTGCCTTATAAAAATACTAATTAGGAATGAAAATAAGGTTTTTTTACTGTGATTTGTGGCACGAATGGATGGTTACAAAAATATAAAGTTCCAACTGTTGCCCATTCCAGGCATACAACATCATCGGCCCTATACTTATAATTAGTTGTCAGCGTATATAAAAAATTGGGTGCGCTTCAATCAGTATAAAAACATTTTGCATAATTTCATTTAACTAACCACGAAAAGCATAATGAACGTTTAGCATAAAAACCAATTGTATAATTTTAACTGGCATACGAACGAATAACATAACACTCAATTAGCATAACTGTTATATTCTTGTTATTATGCATTTTAAGTCAATTTCTTCTAACTAGGTTAGGTTAGGTTAGAACTGTGACCACATTAATAGTAATGAAAGCAGTTAGAAATATTTATTTTCCAATTTATAAACATTATAGTTTTTGAAATTATGCATTTCGTTTTATGCATCATGACTATCGATGGTTTATTATTCAGATTGAATTATATCGATGGTTTATTATGCAGATTGAAATTATGCAATTAGTGTTATGCAAAATGATCATTAGACCATTTGTTTTTATGCTAAACATTACACACCCAAAAAAAGTATCTATGAAAAACATTTTCATACAGCCACTTCTTATATAAACCAACTCAATGTTGCCAGTGACTGTAAATGGGGAAAACACTTCAACACTTGTTACGTAAACTGCTTGTATGAGAAGGTAAGAAAACCTCAAGGGATCTGAAATGATGTACGTAGGTACACGAAAAACATGAATCCGGTTGTAATTCAGGATCCCACTGCGACGCATCTTACCTCGTACGAGTCAGCTGAATCTATTTTAAATCGTTTAGTGTGTTGTGGCGCCTGTTTTAGTAGTTTCTAGTATAACTGCTAAATATATGAAACAGTACCGTGACCGAGTGACTGATTGACAGACGAAAAAGCTGTACCTAGGGACTCGAAATTTGGAAGGAGTTTTCCTTGGGTACCCTAGGGTAACCCATCATTTAATCGAATTTCACTTCATCGATTGTATCATCTAATCGAATTTCATTTCATCGAACGCTACTTTCTGCTGAAACCACGATGTTTTCAGAATACCTTACACATTTATTACGTTGGTTAGGTTAGGCTAGACTATTGCATACCATAAAAAGTTTACTCATGCGAAGAGAATCAATGAAATGAAAATTCTGCGTAATGATACGTTTGTTGAAAGGTGTTTCGATAAAATAATAGGTACCCGTACCCTAGGGGTACACTAAGAAAAGATTTTCGAAAATCGACCCCCGACGGTAAGAAATATCTAGGTTGAGTTGCGGGAAACTAAATCTACGTTTACGAATTAAGTCGCGTGCGTCCTCTATTATACATTAGGTATATGTATAGATTATTGAGGTTAAATAAAAGATAAACACACGTACTGAGGAATGATTCCATGCACACAAAAAATCCATCCTACATTATATTACCATTTTTAGATTATTTTCCGTGTCTGTCTGAAAGTTCGTCTCGATTAGAGTCCAAAACGGCTCAACGGATTATAATTTGGGAATATTAACTTAAAACTCTTCACTATAATATCATGCAGATTTCAGAAGTTACGTTTGTTCATATTTGTAAAGCTAAGCTATTGCTGCCATGCCGAAGTAAAGCGGGGGCATTTTCTAGTTTATAATTAAGTAAATTAATATCAAGGGACAATGTCACATAATTGGACCTAGTTCCAAACTAAGCTCTAGGCTCGTGTTATCGGTACTAGACAACTTTAAACTTACTTTTATAGGAAAATACATGACCTTCAAGAAACAGGAAAAAATACCTGTGCTCATCACACAAATATTTACACTTACCGGGATTAGAACCCATGACCGCTAGCATCATAGTCACTACCAACTAGGCTAAGCTGTGTCGGTCAACTGATCTTAACCAAGTAAAATGTCGAACTTCCATTTAATCAAGTAGGTATTTTTGCATTGAGATCTCGACCTATAACTTCGCACGTAAAAAATACATTATTTATTATCATAAAGCATGTACTGAGGGTAATTTTCTCTTTGCCCAAACTCGCTTTGATGTTATATTAAGATGCAAAACCATTTGTTGCTGCGGGAGATGAGACGCCTTTTAATTTCGTACAATACTTTTACCTTTCATACTTCTTTTTTTATCTTTATTACATTTTTAACCATTGAGGCAAAATAGGTTTTTTATGAAGTGAACGTGTGTATTTGTGTGTTTGTGTATCTGTATGTAGCTCTCAAACGGATGGACCGACTTGCACGTGTGTTTTAAACTATTTAGTCCTGCCCCGAAACGGACGGAACGCTTAGGCATCTCATTCAATAGCAGCCTGGACACGTAAAGTTCGGACCGCGAGAAACGCCACGCGCCGTTTCAATCTTCGTTCCAAACCGTACGTGTAAATGCAACTGTAATAGTAAAATAGTAAAAAATGTACGGTCCGGAACGAAGATTAGAACGGCGCGTGGCGTTTCCCGCGGTCCGAACTTTACATGTGCAGGCCGCTTATTAATATAGAAAGGAAAACGCCTGGAAGCGTTTGCATCTACTTAATCTTGTCTAGGCTCTTTAAGTTTTCATAAAATCAGTTTAGTAGTTAAAGGCCACATTTCACCAAACTTAGAATATGAGTTACTCCGAGATTGGTCAATACAAATTCGGCGTTTAATCTAGGTATAAGACCTTATTCCAGTTTGGTCGAATGCAACCTAAGAAACTAAGCTCTAGGTTTGTACTATGGGTTCAAAAATGATAAATCTAACCGTTTGTTACTTAAACGCCATAACGGCTGAGCGGATCTGGAGGAAATTTAACACAGACATAGATTATGGTCTGAAATAGCACGTAGGTTACCTTTATCCCGGAAAATTGGAGATCCCGAGGGAATAGCGATAAATGAGTTCGACGCGAACGGAGTCGCGCGCAAAAGCTAGTATACTCATATACTCAGGAACAAATACTTGCGCTATTCACACGAATATTTGCCCAAACCGGGAATCGAAGTCACTACCAACTATGCTAAACGTTCGGTGTCCCATTACATTACTAAATTATGTTTTCTAAAAGCCTCGTTTTGGTTTCAACTCCATGTTCGCTAAGTAGCATAAGCTTCTGTTCATTTTAGTACCTTGTCGCAATAACGTATTAAACTGAGTGTGGTTTGAAGTAAGTATAGGGTAGAAGTACAGGGTTTGGCCATTTTTTTACCGTTTTTGGTCACTCTACCACTCTCTTCTTTAACTAATATTATAAAGAATTATGAAATTATACAAATATTTTTATACTTTATCTTTATACTAAATTCGTCTTAACTACTTATGGATATTATTTTTAATTTTAAAGTATTTTTGATACTCATTTTGACCTAAAGTGGCCAAAAAGAGTAGTGGCAACAAAATATGGTACTTCTACCCTATTAATAGCTACGACAAGGTAGGTATAGGTACTATATTGTATGAAAAATAAGTAAGTTAAATGCATAACAATCTTAATAGTACAATTCCAAGAGATATTTGTATCAATGTAGACGATGAACATATACGAACTTATCCCATTTGGGATCTCTTCCAGTTAACCTATCTCGGCTCTAAATGGCTGCAACTTTATATTGAGTGCATCGGTCTTGCTTTTAATGGAAGATGCACTTTAGCTTTCATGTAACAAATACTTTCGAAACTGTATCCCTTTTATACTGACTGGGAAGAGCTTAATTTAATTAGTAGTACCAATTTCACCAAACGATGTTAAATGTTAATCAATGTTAATTTACTGTTAGTTCATACATTTTGACACCTGTTAACACCACTCTAAAGCGGCGATTACACTGAGTCGTTCAACTAATGCGGTCGCCAAACTTGTTTCAAAGTTTTGTGCAATTACCCTCTTATACACTCAACTGTTCGAATGTGCAGGCTTCAGGATGTTTTTCCATCACCGTAAGAGAAAGTTAGAAAAACTCATTGGTGCATGGTGACCGCGGGGTTACGAACTCGGGGCCTTAAGATCACCAGTCGATCCAATAAATTCGGCGTCCTAGGTGAGCTGATTCCACGCGAATGCGATGCGGAGCGAAGCGGCGCGAAAGAAACAAACAGTCGACAGCTATTGAACTGACCAATAGGTGCAGGCGCGGGGTTCCGGCGGCGCGGCGCGAAACAAAGCGAACGCGATCAGTTGGTTTGTTATTTTTCGCGCGAAGCGATACGGCGTCGTCGGTTGTCAGAGTGTAAAGGCACCATCGCAATAAGTAGAACTTGTAAACCATGATTCGCGCGCACGTAGGACAAGGCCGCCGTGTCGCACCGCTTCGCATTGAAATCGCGTGTCACCGCATCGGATCGCTTCGCAATTCTGTTCGCTTTGAATCGCTCACGTAGGACATAGCCTAAGCCACCGATGCTTAATCGTGGTCCAAGTTACAGCCCATTCCATTAACTTGAACTGAGAGCTTATTATCTAACGCACTCGCAATCACGATCGTTTTCATTTTGAAAATCGAAGGCTTGTCTGCATACAAAATGAAAACAATTGCTCCACGTTGAAGCCGGTTGCGATTGCGAGTGCGTTAGACAATAAGCCTCTGGTTCAAAGTTGACTTGCAAGACTTGATCGAATCTGAAGCCATAGACAAGTTGCTCAAGATTGTCGTAAACGATTTTAGAAATCTGACAAAGTGTATGGAATTGACATAATGCGCTTGACACGACCATCCAGCATCTTACGTCGATCCTATATATTGTTGTTAACGATTACAATCTCGCAATGCATCTGTACGTTGACAACACGATAACCTAGTTGGTAGGGACCCTGCCTTCGAAGCTTGCAGTCCCTGGTTTAAATCCTGGTAAGGGCAGATATTTGAGTGATGAGTGCGAATATTTGTTGCTGAGTCTTGGATGTTTTCTATGTATTTAAGTATTAGTTTTAATTTCATTGTACTTTTTAGTTTAGTTATAATTTTTGTTTTAATTTATCTTTTAATTTGCCATAGTTTTAATTTTTAATTTGTAATGTAATTTATAATGTAATTGTTTTAATCAGTAAATTAGTTCTTTAAGTATGTATGTCTCTATATAAGTATGTTTATCGTTGTCTCGTACTCATAGAACAAGCCTAGAGCTTAGTTTGGGACTAGGTAAATTTGTGTGAGATTGGCCCCTGATATTTATTTATTTATCTCGCCTAGAGACATACATATTTATATACTTTACTTAAGTTTGTAAATAAATGCGTAAGTCGCGGCGTTCTCCGGTTGTAAGTGAAATAAGAAAGTTTTTTCTATCTGAGCTGAGCTTGATTTTTGTTCTCCAAAGAAGAACAAAAACAAAAAGAAAATAAATTGAGAGCACGGCAATTTGTCACGAACAATTTGTAAGTCCGTATGCGGCTGGCGGGCTAACACCTAACGAACACAAACTGAGTCTCTATTCTACGTGGTAAAACCATATCGTTTTTGACATGTTATCGTATTGTTAACGATATGTTAGGGTATACAGGTTGGAAAAAACTAACGCCCCATGGATGGCAACCAAAATATTGGAAATAGCAAATTCTACGCAAAGGAGACTTACTTTTATTTTTAAATACAATTATTACTGTATTTTTGGATACAGTCGGGAGGTTCGGGCACCACCTTATAACTTATAATATAAGGTAGTGCCCGAACTTGCCGACTGCCCAATGGTCCCCTACCTGCCATACATTCTGGCTATCGTTATGGCCAAAATAGGTATTGTTTAAGTATAATTTCAACAAAAAAAAGTTAGGTCCAAATAATAATAAAAAAAAACCCAGCCTTATACCAAACCCGAAACTAGAAATTTAATTTTGGAAAAATAATCGACTACTACTTCTCAAAATGATTCATATGCCGAGAAAAATAAAATATTATTTTAAGCAATTCACACCGTCAATTTACAGGAATAAAATATATAAGTCATGGTAGCTGCGGTTACCTCAAGAATTTATTAACCTACGAAGTTGGTAGCCCTACACATAAACTAAACTATATTATCTTTAGTTATTAAGACAAAGAGGAATCCGGATCCGCAGCCGAAATAAATTGTCTCGACAAAAACTGCCTGTTTGAATATTCAGTACGTTATTAAAACTTGTCGTGTCCGTGAGTGAGGTCTATTACAAGTTTTGGCATTTTTCCATGTTTTATGTCAGTTGTACAAGGCATTACCATAAACAAACTAGACTTGTGACTACATCCTGTTGTTGTTCTTTTAAACAATGTCTCAATCTCAATTTTTAATTTAATATCTTCAGTAGAGTCGTGAGCCACCATCTTGAATTGAAGATGCCAAAATTGGTTCATTTTCAAATAATTCCTCAACAATTAACTTAATGACAAAAGCGTCAACGAAAAGTATAAACAAGACAAAATTACGCACAGTATGTGTGTTCATGTTTTTTGTATGTCTTCCAGATAAAAAGTTACAAGCTGTGGAACAAAATATTTTTATAAAAATGTATCAACAATTTTTTTGGCATATTTCGACTCTACGAGAAAAGAAAACAGCAGCTTTATGAATTTCATGCCTGTGACATTCCGTAAACAGTCGTATTTTTAAAAGCTTCATTTTACTTCATTTGTATGTTAGTATGTATGTCTCGCAAGTCAACTTTGAACCAGTTAGGGTTATTGGAACGGGTCTATATTTGGAATACCTATAATATTAACCCGATGACAATGAAATATTATGTTGTCTTCGAGCTGATTTCATGATGGAAGATGGCAACATGAATTCCGCTGTACTTAACATAGACCCACCGACTTTGAATTCCTTAATTTGGTCTCGATGAGTGTGTAATAAAGTACAGTCGGCAACAAAAGCTTGTTTTTTTTTTGACAGAAACTGCGATCTGGCAGCGTTTATTACGAGACAAAATATGGATAAAACATCCGTCACTTTCTGACACATTATTAGCACGAGAGTGACAGATGCTTTATCCAAATTTTGTCACGCGATAACAGCAACCATAATAGGTCCGCAGGATTGATTACGACGACAAAAATTAAGCCCAATATAACTTCCTTATTTGCATATTATTAACAACGCAAAAATGTTGGTGCAAAATGTGGTTATAGAATAAACAACTAGTTGTTAGAGTTGATGGTAATTCTGTAGCTCTGCCTACCCCACTCTGGGATGAAAGTAAGGAAGTAAGTAATTTATTTTGTGTAAGGCGTGAACGATGAAGGCGTGACTGTATGTATGTATGTATGTATGTATTAACAACGCCCATCAAAATGACATTCAACTGGACAGGAACAGATAATTTTCGATTAGCGGAGTGGACATGATAACTTTCGGCGTCCGAAATGAAAACTCGCTGGTTTATCGGCCAAGTGCAGCCAACTGAAGATACCGATAACCCAATTGAATGAGGCGACCGGCTCCAGGCTTCTAGACTGTTCGATTAGATTGACCTGATAAATTTAACTGGAATTTAGTGGGTTAAGTGATGAGTTTTTTTCTAGATGGCTCTGAGTCACTGGGTCGCCTGATAGAAAAAAAACCGAGCTAGAGCATGCCGGACCATGCTCATTTTAGGGTTCCAAAGCCGTTACTACAAACATAAAAAGTGCACCAGCAAAAGAGCGTATCTTAATGGAACTTACGTCCTTTTGATGAAAAGCGCAGTTTTTTGGAAAAACCGGTAATCATGTTGAAAATAATTGTCTTTGAAAGTATTTAATTAGCGTTATCTTTGTAATTTAGTTGTTTTTGTAGTTGGTTAACGGGTTAGAATAGTGGCACTCATTGTCTTCCCGTGGTAGTAAGAGGTGACTAAGGGAATGAAGGCTTGTAGTACTGTTAGGTGATGGGCTTGCAACCTGTCACTAATACGCTTGTATGCTTGTAAACATCTTAGGCTAATTGTGAAAAATGTGATTACACCATTATCAACAAGTTTTTAGAGTTGTTGGGAATTCTGTAGCTCTGCCTACCCCACTCTGGGAATGAAGGCGTGAGAGTGTATCTGAGTGTGTATTATTTATTTATTATTATAATTAATCCAGGGTATAAGCTATCTCCATCTATATTTCATTCAAATCCGTCTACCCATTGCAAGGAGTGACAAACTAACACACTCACAAACTTTTCGCGTCTATAATATTAGTGGGATTTCTTTTCATACGTTTTTGAAGCGTTCATTTCTCTCACCATTTTTATATTATCGTCAAAATATCAACATTCAGAGCTCCCCTAACCCGTATAATGCGTTTTTAAATTTTAACCCTTCTGCCGCTGTAAAAGTAACTTCACACGGGAACTTTTGCCGTGAAAATAGCCGAAGGCGTCAACAAAAAGGGGCTGATAGGGACATTTCAACACACATCTACCCCTCTGAGTCCAATACAAAACTTTTAATTGGGAAAATTTACAATTGGATTGTGTGGTTGAAAACAGAAGAATGTGGAACGTAATTGATTTGAAAACAACGGTTTTTGCTGATTAAATTGATCGGTTGTAATTTAAATTATAGCATGTATTACTTCCACGCCCAAGGGGTATCTTACGACACCTCACTCTTCAAAATCGGTCAAGCCGTTTAGGCTACAGGAGGTCACAATGGAACGGACCTACATACCTACATACTCGCGACAAACATTAACCACCTTCTGGATCAATCGGGTAAAAAACAAAGCCGAGTATAAATAGTAATGAAGCCTAATAAAATCACCAACAGAATAAAAGAAACAAAACGAAACGCGAATAGACATCTAAAAGATCTTTACGTAACTCAAGGCATCTCTTTTACTCCAACAACCTAACATTGCTGAGAAAGAGGAGGCGAACTATTTTGAATTCAGCCTAACGTTTACAATGGCTGATCAAAAAACAGGTCGGTCTTCAATATTCATGATGAGATTACCATAATAATTGTGTGAATCGGGGGAACAAGCTGAAATGCATTAAAAATACGGCCAAGCCGAAATTTTTCCTTCGATAGAGTAAAAAAACCGGTCAAGTGCGAGTGGGATTCCCGCACCGAGGGTTCCGTAACGCCGCGCACTAGGAATTATTATTTTCCGATTTCGAGTTGAATCAGCGCGAGGCCAACTCACACTTGACCATTTTTTAGTGTTTGTTGTTTTTTTTTCAGGGTTTTTAATCTAAGCATACTGAATTTGACGCCTATATGTTTTACCGTTTTTGCGTAACAACTAAAGTTTTTTGTAAAGGAACTCCCATAACCACATAATTTTCTTGAAAAAAATGGTAATCCACTGTAATAACACATATTATGTGGCGTTATCTATGACCAGGGACCCTATTGTCGATGGCGCTTACGCCGCACTGCGTCACGGGACGTTGTATTTATATCGGAGCATCGTGAATGATGGCGGAAGCGCCATCGACAATAAGGTCCCTTTTACAGTTCAAAAGATAGAGCTCCATAAAGTTCGGACATATAGCGTAGGTACAGTCAACCAACTTGATTTCTAGGCCACTATGGACTTTGTCAAAGTGAAGTTGTAAACGAGATCATAGGAAGTCTCTTAAGTTTTGGTTGTCAACGTCACTTTAACATAGTCCATAGTGGCCTAGAAATCAAATTGGTTGACTGTATAGAGATCCGAATAGGAGACGAACTTCACCCAGCTGTTTATTCGATATTTCATTTTTTATATGAAATTTAATACGGTAAGTAAATGGCGAATAGGTTGACTGAAAAATATCAGTCCAGTACAGTTCATAATTAAAAAAAAACTTGCTATTGCTTGTTTAATAGACCAATAACATACTAATCGAAAGTATGAAGCCTATAATGCAATATTAAATTTGATATAAAATACTTTTTATCGAATAAACAGCTGGGTGAAGGTCGTCTCCTATTCGGATCTTAGACCATGGGGTTCCTTCGGTAACGGTATCCTAAAAAGTAACGTTAACGTAACGTAACGTAACGTCATCAAGAAAATTTATATGGGATGGGAATCAGTGAGCCGTGGCTGTATTTAGTACCTACTGAAATTTTCTAGTACGTTGACTTTCGTATAGCCATCGAGCAGTAAAGCTAAGTAAACATAATAATACTAAATTATTATGAAAACGTTATTTTACGGATGGATTCCGTAGGAACGTAAAAAGTATAGTAAGACGTCAAAAATATCTTCACGCCATATCTTTAAGGTTATAATTTGTCGACATTTTATTTACCTCAGTTAATTGAGCATTTCTCTGGATGATTCTTAATATTTGTATGGAAAGTTCCTTTTGTGTTACCGATTTTCATACGTTTTTGGTAACACAAAAGGAACTTTCCATACAAATATTTTGGGACACATTAGAATATTATTTAATTATTGCATAGTTTGATGTTCTCTACCTACTTGCCATTTTTTTTTAAATTCTGGAGATGTCACTCGTAGTGGCAAAAAAAAAAAGAGAAACGCTCAATTACTGTTTTTGTTTCTTTTTCTCTGAATGATGTTTTGTGTTAAGTGTGTCACTTTCCGTCTCTTCGCCAAGCGGTTCCAACGGAAGACCAGTGCTGGCTTTACGGCTAGCGAATGCTGAGTTGGGACCGTTTCGCAACAATTTCTCTGTGTCTTGTTCTTTTTGTATCTATTTAATGTAATCTTGTATTGTTGTGAATAAATGTCTCTTTATCTTTTGACATTACTATATTAGTTTTGCGGTAGTGTATTTATCTTTTTATTTATTGTTGTTTTTGTTATTATTACTGATTTTCTGTTTATTCATGACTGTTTGTTTGTCTTAAGGGTAACTAATTAACCATATTTCTTTTTTCAACACGGGTTATCTGGAAGAAATCCCTTAAAGGGATAAATTCGCCTTTGTACTTGTTTTTTTGTTACATTGCCTGAGTTTTGTATTTTTTTTTAATTATAATGTATGTACCAAACTAAATAGCGGCTTCTACAAGTCACCTATACTATACTCCAAATTTCATCAATATACCTCCTGTAGTTTTCTTGTAAAATGCCTGTGACATACGGACGGACGAACAGACATGAAGAAACTATAAGGGTTCCGGTTTTCCCATTTTGGCTACGGAACCCTAAATACAGGCGTTATGGGGCCTCTAACTTTTCTTGGTAATAATATAAATGCAAATAAGTAACTAAATGAAAAGCAAGCTTTAAAAACCGGACTGCATTTTTTGATATTGTTATTAAATCCATTTATCAATGCTACTATACTATATACTATATTCGTATATATTTGAGACCTGTCAAATGATACATAATAATTATGTTGTAATAATTAGAAGACTTTTTTTTTGTTGACTTAAATATAATTGTCATTTTGCCATTGTTATTGTTTCAATTTTAACAGTTTAGGTATCCTATGTCACCTGGGATGGTGAAAGGATTCTAAAAACGATACCGAACATTCAATTATCATTATTATTTGGCTCATTTAATTTCCTCAGGCGGCGTTTAGAAGTTATGGTGGAATAAAAGAATCGTAGATACATACACTCCTTTATTTGGGCAGTCGTGTAATTAATTACACTATTTTTTTTGGGCATTCGTGTAATTTAAAATGCTCATATTTTCAGTTAAACATTACATTCTCCCAGTTTATCGATCCACAACCAATACCACTTAAGCGAGAGCAATAACATTTGTAAGCACCGCATTCTACACTATGATTGCTTAAGATCAGTTATCTTGGCGTTAATACGAAATTCTTGGCAAGGGTATTAAGATGAAGACTGTTCGATTTCCATTGCTGGGCCCGTATTATTGGTCGCCTTTATCGCGGTGGATAAAGCTTCCGTCACTCTCGCACTTACATACTGGTCAGAAAGTGACAGATGTTTTATCTACGCTTATCTACGTCGATAAACACGACCATAATCGGCCCGTTGGTTTGGTTGTTAAATAGTTATTTATTTACATACATACATTAAATCACGCCTGTTTCCCAGAGGGGTAGGCAGAGACCACTTCTTTCCACCTGCTACGATCCTGACAAATCTTTATCACTTCTTTCGCATTCAATACATTCAGTCTTGCATGAACGTTGGTTTCGGTACTTAAGATTCGGCAGTTTTCCAGTATTTCTCCGATTTGATTCGAAAAAATAAGGATAGGCCACCCTATCCCCTTCCGAACCTTCCACTCACTTTCGCTCTGTTATTTATTTAACTTCGACATGTATCGTTTCTTTATGATTATTATTATTACAAATGCTCTTTATTAAGCTTATTAAATTAATACTCTAGAGACTTAGGGCCTGTTTCACAATCGTCAAGTAAAGCATATCTGACACATAAATTTATCCCTTTCCTTTCTTACACTTGAACATAAACAAGGAGAGAACTAACTTTAACTGGCACATAAATTTACTTGTCGGTTGTGAAACAGGCCCTTAGACAAGAAACGTTTTTTCAATTTCTTTAAAAAATAAAAGGCTAGTAAATCCGCCGTAAAATAAATATAATATCAAGGGACAATGTCACACCAATTGACCTAGTCCCAAACTAATATCTAGACTTATACTATGGGTATTAGACAGCGATATAAATACTTATAATTATAGAAAAATATAGACTTAAATAAGTACATAGAAAACATCCATGACTCAGGAACAAATATTCGCGCTCATCACACAAATATCTGCCCTAATCAACTAGGCCAGTGCGTCGTGACACAATAGCGGCCTTTAAACGTAAAATTCGGACCGCGGGAAAGGCCACGCGCAGTTCCAATATTCGTTCCGAACCGTATTTTTTCTACTATTTTACTATTGCAGTTGCATTTACACGTACGGTTCGGAACGAAGATTGGAACGGCGCGTGGCGTTTCCAGCAGGCTCAAATTTACGTGTGCAGAGGGGCTAGACAAGGCGCATTAGGCGCCCTTCGGGCAGAACCCTAGAAATAAATAAATGTAAATTAAATAATGAATGTAATTATACAAAGTAGTAACATCGCATGCAACTAAGTTCACTTTAACAGCAATGTACACAAAACGTTTCTGCCCTATCAGCCTACGCCATGCCCCGGCGTCACTCGTTTATGTTCCGTGCGACGCGTGCCTATAAACCAGCCCGCCTTATTGCCTATAAACAGTTTATTTGAGTACAACATTGCTGTAACACGGGAAATATGGAGCGTGAATAGTCGCTCTGGCTAAGGGTTATAAGCGGTCGCGTTGTGTTGTCGCAACCGCTAACTTCCGTATACACTAGAGGTCCGCAATTACGTACGGACGGTCACGGAGTTTAATAACCTCTATAGAACCTTGTCGCATAAAACCAACGATTAATTCCTATGTAATTTCTATTTCGTTACTTGACGCTGTCAATATGACAAGGTTCTATGGTGGATCAACATCTAAAGTCTTTGATGGTATTCAAATCTCCGTGAGGGCAGATATTTTAATGATGAGCGCGAGCATTTTGTTCCTGAATTTTTAGAGTATTCTATGTATTTAAGTGTATATTTCTCTATATAAGTATTTATATCGTCGTCTAGTATCCATAGTACAAGCCTAGAGCTTTGTTTGGGACTGGGTCAATATGTGTAAAATTGGTCACTGATATTTACATAAGAATAGTACGGAACCCTTCGTGTGCGAGTCCGGCCCGCACTTGACCGGTTTTTGTACTGAAATACTGTACGGTTTACATCATACAGTGTTTTAAACCAATTACTTATTTACGCTTACGGTTTTTAAGCAAACAATCGGTTTATTTGAATTTTATGCCATCGTTTTAGTCATAAATAAACCACAAGTCTGTTTTACGACTGCAATCCATTTTGGAGCGATCGCGGGTGAAGGACCGTGAAACTTGCATTCGTTCTAAAGCCAATTTTTAGAAGGTAAAATACTTTCGGTTGGTATTAAGATTACAGGCTTTACAATGAAAATGTCTATGGGTCACAAATCCCCCTTACCACAAAATAGATAGGTACAGAAGTCAATCACATGTACATATGTACTTCACTTTTCATACCTACTTACGCTCGACGGTCGCTCTATGGTTGTCAACTATGGCTTATGCACAAAAAACTATCGTGGTAATGGCACTCGTAGGTACCTAGTTGTTTGATTTATCGTTGAGAATTAAACGAGAAGAATGTAAATATAAATTAAGTAATAATAATATTTTTATTTTAATGTCATTCTAAACGGATTACCCTAGTTACACAATTTCTATTGCCCTATCCGTTTTAGACCTTAACCTGTCAAATGACACTAAAAACAACATAATATCTACACAAACAAAAAAACATGTTTTCAACTTACGTAAGGTGGCGTGAATTTACCTTACAAAAATTTAGTTACTTCGTTTATACTGATTCAAAATAGGAAACTATTATATAAATCGATCTTACACCGTTTAATATTGAATTTAAACAACCGTCCACTGAACAGATATAATTTTTTTTTTGTTGCTCCATTATTGCACAAAAAAGTTCACAGACGCGTGTCTCAAGCGGATGGCATTCGCGCTCACACTGGTCCTAACCGGTCCGAGATATCGTGTCCGTGAGCAGTGTCTATGTGTGCGTTGCTCGAGCGCACTTTGTATGTAGATAGACTTCTGTACCTATCTATTTTGTGCCCTTACCATCAGTTGGCCTGTGTGCTCATACGCCTTTCTTTATTTATGTCATAAAAAAAACAATACTAAGTTACAAAACTCAAGTAGCTGATATAGCCCAAGCAGCCAATCTAAAGTGGGAATGGGTTGCTGCTGGAGGAAATGTCTGCTAAAATCTGGTGACGTGGCAGGCCAAGGCGAAGTTTGGTGAGACGAGATTGAAGCCTTTCTAGCAAGGATGGTGGAAGAATACCCAAGACAGATTTACACGGAAAGAAGGAAGTAAGGCCTTCGCTCAGCTGTGGGACAATACAGGCAGTTAATTAACAATAATTGGGCTTGCAACCTCTATCACTAATATGCTGGTAAACATCTTAGCCTACTTGTGCAAAATGTGGTTACAGAATTATCAACAAGTTTTAAGAGTTGTAGGCAATTCTGTAGCTCTGCCTACCCCATTCTGGGATTCCAGGCGTGAAGGTATGTATTTATGTAATTATTGTTTTTACACATAGGAGTATATGACAAAAATAATCTATATATATAAAAGGCAAAACTAACTGACTGACATATCAACGCACAGCCGAAACTACTGTACCTAGAAACTTGAAATTTGGTACATGGGTTCCTTTCATGATGTAAGTGAGCATTAAGAAAGGATTTTCCGAAAATCGACCCCCAACGGGAAAAAATGGGGGGAGTAGCGGGAAACTAATTCTACGCGTACGAAGTCGCGGGCGTCCTCTAGTTCATAATAAGATCCTTTATTTTGGAGTTATTTTAAGTAATTAATTGTGTAACATGATAATGTAATTTCCTGTACATACAAATGACTACCTACGATTTTATTTGGAATAATTTGATTTCAGACTAAATATTTTGTTTTGGTCTTAGTGTTATTTTGATGTTATTTATTTTGTATTCCACCAAAACATCATACAGAATGTGGTATAATACAATGGAATAAGGTCAAAAATGGATATACATCTCTTAATAGTCGACTGTAACCTTAAGAGGAGGAATTTTTCAAAAAAAACCTGTAGCTATGTTTATGGTGAAAATGTATTGATTCTGTATTTGGTGTCAATAAATGTTATGAAACATGAATGTTTGTAACTGAAAGCGACTGATTTCTTTCATAGCTTAAACTATTTTCGATTATCCTGTTTATTTTAGGTTAGTTCAACAATATGATAAGAAGCGTGCATAAAACATTAGCATGCCAAAACTGAGAAGCAACGCCGCGGCGGGCGGTCCCGGATCGCTTCGAGTTTCGTGCCTTACACCCACGTCTCCTAGAAAGTCACCCACGTAAATTTCTTATGTGATTTATTTCGAAGAACCTAAGAACAAAATGTCGAGTAGCGACAGCGAACACCCTCGTCAGTTGTCGGATTTTGGTGCTCGTAATTCTTCCACTAAACTTATAGGTCATGGGTAACAATGCAACCAGAAGCTATAGAGACATTAATACACTAAACACACAATGCACTAAACTAATAGAGTATTGTGAAGGGCCGGTAACATCGCGTGGCTGTCAAAAAAAATCCATGCAAACTTAGCTCCGGGCGATAACGTTTCTCACCCTCTAAATCAAGTCCGATTTCCACGATTTTCGATTTTTGAATATTATGTTGTACTTAGTTATTATAAATAACTAGTGCGGCTATGGTCTAACGCACTCGCAATCGCAACCGGCTTCAAATCGAAGGCTTGTCTGTATACAAAATGAAAACAATTGCTCCGCTTTGAAGCTGGTTGTGATTGCGAGTGCGTTAGACAATAAGCCCTCTGTTCTGTACGTTTTTGTATTTTGTTTTTTAAATTTGTTTCATTATCTGTAACATATTCAAAAATCGGACTAGGTTTACGAGGAAATATTTTGTATGTTTTTTTTTAGCTTCACAATCCTCTTAAGATGTGTGTGTTTTTGAAGTGATAACTTCTTATGGGAGCGTAAACCGCTTCGTTACGTAACGCGTTACGGCGCCAGTCTGTCTGGCTTCCCTTTCTCTCACGCATACGGCAGCGGTAGGCGGGCTCCTCCTCTCTCACTCTGACCCACAGATTTAGATTAGTTTAAGTTATCATCTCTGTCGGGCGTCCTGAGACGCATACGTTTTTTTAAATGGTGAGAGGGCAAACGAGCATGCGGGTTACCTGTCCTAGTCGCTAACGCTAAGCTAACGAACGAGAATCGACAATCGCCACGATGCGCAAGAGGGCTGCATCATTGGCGCGCCGCGTGCGGGACAACGGCAACAGCCTCGTGGAGATCGTTGCCGATAGGCTGAACGGGCCCTTCATGAGGCACTGGCTGGCGTTGCACGCTCCAGTGCCTCCTTTCAAACGTGTCATTTAGTTTATTGCATTCGGCGTTCGTCATCGTTATCTAAAATCTCTTTTTTATAAAAATTTTTAAGATTGACGTAAGCTATCACACGGTCGCGTCGAGCGCCTACTTCAATTCCGTAACAATAGGTATAAAATCAATGTAGGATAATCTGCAATATCATGATCAGTCGTTAAGAATGCAGCAAATACACCTACACGAGAAAATTTCGTCAATATTTCTTTTTTATTATAGTATTTGACAATATTTTTCACATTAATGCCTGTTTCAAATCACCGCCATATGCGACCGACGTCCAACTTCTCCAACTTCGTGTCCCACATACGGTCAATCCTGAATGTTGCTAACTACCCTGAAGTTTCGGCGAAACAAGTTGGTAGCGGGCATGGAGAGAGGTAGGAAGGTTTGAGAAAAGAGTCACCTCATATTATTGAACCCTGAACTACCATAGAACTGTGTCACAGTGACGTTATGTAGGATTCAACTCGCAAGAGTCTCAAACTAGTAATTGTTTTATGTCAACGTGACACCGTTCTATGGTGGGTCAGGGTTCCATTTGGCTGATAGTACATAATTATAATAGCTTTTTTTTAATTTAAGAAAACAATGCAAGCTGGCAAAGCATGCTCAAGGAGTAGCGTAAGACTGAGTTAACTAAATTTAAGTGTATTATTCTATATCCTATACTAATCAACGAACTATATTTTTACATAGGTACATTATATATATACTTTTGTAATTTCCTGTTTTCGAAAAAACAGCTCTAACGATTTCGATGAAATTTACAATAAACGGGCGTAAACCGCCGTATCCGTCGTTTGCCATGTACCACTGGCGCCATTCACTGATGAACGTTTCCCATGTTTGAACTTTATTGTAAAACTTAGTAAAATTCCATAACAACTATATATTTTTTATGCTTTCGTTCTCCATACCACCTCTCACACCATTATCCCTCATAAACCATACTTTCTCGAACAAATTTCGCAACTTGGCATCACGTCACACCGTAATGCGTATCGCGGCCATTTTGTATTTACGTTGATATTACGTGTGGATCATGTTTACAGCGAAACTTGGAGAAATGAGGAATTTACCGCGTTATACGTCTGGGACGATTTAAGTGTTGAAGATTTAAGAGCGGTTAATATGAGATGTAATAATCTGGAAAGTTGTTGTCAGTAACAAAGATAGAGCTATATAGGAGTCATAATTTACAATACAATAAATAAACATTGAAATATTTATAGAAACGATTACTATCACTGTAAAACAATCGGCTTCAAATTATTATGAGACTGATCGACTATTAGAACAGTGACAATAGAACACATGGGTGTCCCACGAAATCCCTAACAACGTTTGTCCTAACACATAGTTTGTCCGAATTTTCATTTACCCTAAACTTCTTAGTTGATATGAAACTTTAAAAATTAGGTACCGTTGAGGAATTCCGGTGGCCATCTGTGGTCTCCATCATCAGTTCCACTTCACCAAATGATACTTTCTGAATTCAAATGCTAGAATGGTTACTAAAAATACTAAAATCGCTATATGTTTGCCTACAATACTTGAGGAGTTTCCTCAATTCCTCACTGATCCCCTCATCAGATTCAGATTTGGTGATAATGGGACCATCTCGAAAGTATATCCTATCAAACCCAAATAGAATTTTTAAAATCAGTTTACAATTGACGGAGAAATCGGTGAACATACATAAAATAAAATACTTACATACAGTGGAACGTATAATCTCCTCCGTTTTTTTTTTCGTCCGTTAAAAATTGACTCTAACGCTGATGTTTTAAGCTCTTAGACCCAAAAAACAGATTCAAAAGAAAATATTATTAAACCAACAACGCAACAACTAAAGACAAAAAGAAGTAATGACTAGGCAGTGTGAACAATACAACCTTAGCCTTCGAATAGTTTTTTTTAAATTACAATTTTCCGAACCCCGTAACTCTATTAAGTAAACAGAAATCCAGAACAAAAGCGTTTTATCTTCTATATTTCAGCATCCAAGACAAATTCTCCATCGAGGGAGCGCGGCCATAAATAAAGGTATTTTATCTACTTAACACACTTTGCCAAATTTACTTAGATCCTACTGAAAACAATAGATTGTCAGCCTCCTTCGTGAAAATTAATACTGCGCACAGGGTTGCCAACAAATTGGAAAAACATAAATGCATTATAGTTTGGCGTAAGTGAACATGTAGATACGGCGAAAGGTGATAAATGTGATAATACAAACTCGTATATTGTAATGAGATATTTATAATGTAAGAAAGAAGAAAAATTATAAGTAATAGGTTGTAATGGCTCTTTGAAATCCTTTTTATACCAGACAGCCGTCAGCCGTGACGCGCGCGCCCGCGCACCAGGGTATTGATTCTCTCAAAAGCAAAGGTGAGCGAATGCAGGAGTGAAGTCCAAGCGGCGAGTTTAAGTAGTCCCGTCAGAGCGACCAAAACACATTTTAGCGCGTGCATTCTCAATTAGGCAGCGTTATACGTTCGAAAAGCCATGCTGCCAAATTGAATACACGCGCTGAAATGTGTTTTGTTCGCTTTGACGGGACTACTTAAACTCGCCGCTTGCACATCACTCCTGCGTTCGCTCACCTTTGCTTTTGAGAGAATCACTACCCAGTAGCGCGGCGGTGGCCAGCACGTCGGGGCCGCCATGGAGTTATTAGATGAATGAATGAGATGGGTATATAAATATATACTTACAAGTGATGGTGCGAATGATGATGATGAATGGCTCCGCCACAAACACGCTCACAGGTTACCAGATGGTAATTAGGAATGACACACTACAGACATTTGCATTCTGACGACTATTTTCTTAATGCAATCTTAAAACCGCTATGCTATGCGTGGCCGTCTCTGAGGGGTTAGATGGTGGTAGCGATCCGGACGGACCCTGCACAAGGTCCTACAAATATACATACATACATACATACTTGCATACATACATACATACATACATACATACATACATACATACATACATACATACATACATACATACATACATACATACATACATACATACATACATACATACATACATACTATTTAGGCACAAATAGGCTAAGATGTTTACCGGCGTATTAGTGACAGGTTGCAAACCCATCGTTTCACAGTACCACAAACCTATATTCCCTTAGTCGCCTGTATCAATATCCACGGGAAGACTTGGAGTGGAACTATTCTAACCCGGCAATCACACGGCATCAGAAAGACATGGAGTGGCACAATTCTAAGCCGGCAGCCACATGCAAAATGCATTTAGTGGCAATCGATTGGTGTGGCTGTAAACAATCTAGTGCCGAACTTGGCACCTTTTTACATATCACTAATTTTGGTGGCACATTAGAATTTAGCCAATTTTTTACAAGTCTGTTTTTGGTGTTTTTTTTTTAACTATAATGTAATGAGAAAATAGAACTATTGTTGCGTGCTAGGGCAATAGTTACGAGTATATGGTTTAACGGTTTCTTAAGAGATAAAACAATGCAATGTCTATTCGTAGACCCAGGGAAAATACTTTTTTTTTTGGCATCCCTACCGTCGACACCCTAACTAAGTAAACGACAAGGTAATGCTACACTTATAAATTAGATTCTTAATAGTAATTAGGTGTTTACGGAATCAGAAAACGAGAATGTCTCCTAAACAAACAAATATTGTTGTTAAATGTCTAAACGTATTTTTATAAATGAAGTAATATTTTGAGAATAAGACTATTTATTCATAAGCAAAAAAAACCTGATAAAAGTGGCGCCATACCATTTTATTTTTATTACTTGCCTATAATACCGCCAAGCAGCAGTGTTCGCATTGTTGTGTTCCGGTCTGGGGGTAAGACAACTGGTGCAATTACTAGCATAGTGGCATTCCATCTTAGTCCTCAGGGTTAGTAACGCAATTGCGGTCTTAGGACTGCAGTCTTAAGATTATAGTTTTGAGAATGCAAATGTCCCATCAACATCCTATCGTACTTTATACAATATTCATTTAGAAAATTAAAATAAATATTAATAAAATACTGAAAGTAAAAGATTTTGTATAAAATGTATTTTTAAGGGAAGGGAGGGGAAAAGGTATGGTGGTGGTAAGGTGGCAGAAAAACCTTTCCCAAACTGATTCATTTCCCAAAAATAGCATAATAGACAAACGCTTCATTCCGAAATTAAAATTATTTCAGGAATTTTATAAAACTTATCTAACCTAACCTATAGGGTTCTACAAGATGGTCCTGAAATAAATCCTGAAATATTTACATTTTCGGAAAAAAAGCGTTTGCTCCATACCATTTTAAAGGTCTATGTTTAGGTCTATGTATGAGTGTCATTCCCGTAGAACGGTGTTAAACCTAACCCGAATCCAATTCCTGAAGCATCAGTTAGTACAAGATAAGTGGTTCGTATCGTTTTCAGATCTGTCGCCGTTATAACCAAGCAATCCGTTATCTTCCGCCGCAGTTTTCCAATATGTACACAGCGAGAAAAATACAGAAAGACCACCTTTATTACTTAAAATTAAATTAAATTTTGCTCAGCAAATATCCGCGCTCATCACACAAATACCGGGATTACCGGGATTTGAACCCAGGACCGGTAGCTTCATAGGCA
Organism: Acleris cristana; assembly: GCA_948252455.1. Classification (NCBI taxonomy): domain Eukaryota; kingdom Metazoa; phylum Arthropoda; class Insecta; order Lepidoptera; family Tortricidae; genus Acleris; species Acleris cristana. The sequence goes on from OX411793.1 coordinate 12,099,783, forward strand.
GGGTCACTACCAACTAGGCCAACGCGTTGTCAAACTTTATTTTTTATGAATCTTTTAGTCGTAAATGTAGATTTAAGACAAATAATAAATTTTTGTTATTTTCATGCATGTGGCCATTACACCCAATCCTGAACTATTTTTTTATTGATGAGCGAGCTCTTTTTGTATACTATTAAATTATACAACCAATTAAAAACACTTTAGGCTTGATTCTGTACCTATTTTTTGCATTCAAACAAGTTTCAGAAATCATTTTGTACGTACTAACGAAAATCTATATATATAAAAGGCAAAACTGACTGACTGACATATCAACGCACAGCCCAAACTACTGTACCTAGAAACTTGAAATTTGGTACAGGGGTTACTTTCATGATGTAAGTGAGCACTCAGAAAGGATTTTCCGAAAATCGACCCCCAACGGGAAGAAATGGGTGTAGTAGCGGGAAACTAATTCTACGCGTACGAAGTCGCGGGCGTCCTCTAGTAGAAATATAAAATGTTCTGTCAGTTTTTTTTATTAAATAAGGATAGTCGTCTCACCGCTGGCAAGGAAGCGATTAGCAATCGACTATTTTCTTGCTCAAGAAACTAACAAAAGATACAGATCCCGTGTCAATAAAAGAGACAAATATATTGATAGTCTGTTGATCGCTGGCTCTACTCGCTTCCCGCTCGTAGTTGGTATTTAATGGGACGACTGCCTTAACTTCAAACCATTTTCGTTTACGTAAGCTGTGTCACTAGCAATATATTACCAACCGTAGTTTTTATCGCTGACAATCTCGTAAGAATAAAAGAAATTCCTTTGCATTTCAATGGATCTATATATAGAAATGGAGACGTCAATATTCAAGTATTGGATGACACATGTTTTCACGAATTTCGAACTAAGAGCAGTTTCTTTTATATCCGAAATACAATGTAGTATTAGGTCCTTACCTATGAAATTGGCGTTTTATATGGAGAATTTTATGAAAACGGTGGTTTTCATACATTTAATTTTGCGGATTATTTAGTAACGTCAAATGCAAACCAAACAAAATTCCGTCAGGAATATTGGACACTTCTAAGCTATATTATACATATCTTAATTACTTAAAAATAGTTAGCTTCATAAAACTCTGCGTAATTGAAACACTTGAACTCACAGCACATGAAAAGAGTTGAGTTCACACTTTAATTTTAAACACTAAGTAAGAAATTGAACCATATTATTTGTATCTAAAACCTTTGTAACATAGGTACTGTATTAATGAAATTTAAAAATAGGTAATTTGGAAGTTAAAATTGAAATGAATAAATTCCGTACGAAATAAAACACGTAAAAATAACGCCAATTTCATAGGTAAGGACCCAATATTACAGAAGGAGGAAGATAATAGGACATTTGCTTCTTTGTTTTATTTACCTGATGGTAAGTGGGCTCATCCTCAAGACTTCGATCATAAGACTCCAATCCTAAGACCATAAATGCATTGCCGACCCTGAGGGCTAAGATGAACTGCCTCTGAATTTCACCGGTTCTTTTATCCCCACGCCGGATTGTAACATGATAAGAACGACACGTCATTATTTTTAAATGTATTAGGGATTTTTTTCCCTCAAGTGATATTGATTTTTATACTGTACTAGAGGACGCCCGCGACTTCGTATGCGTAGAATTAGTTTCCCGCTACTCCCCTTCTTGCCGTTGAGAGTCGGTCGAAATCCTTTATTTTTTTTCTTTTTTTCCCTTACTTAGATTAATTCTATATTGGCAAAGTATAAAAGAGGCCTGAGTATAATTAAATTTGATTTGCGCACTGGACCAATTTAAAACTTTTAAAAGTGAGTCTCGTCAAAGATGACAATGATACCTAACACGTGTATGTTATGTATAAATTATTGAAGCAATAAACAATTGAGAATTGAGAACTGATAATTATATATGGTGTGCTAAAACCCTTAACAGTCTATATCTACCGAGAGGTCAGATAAGATGACAAACGTAAACGATTTTCGATTACTGTCAAAATATATGGAACTGACGTAAGCACTCGACGCGACCGTCTGGCAGCCGTCACTTTTACTAATCTATACTAATAAGTAATATTTTGAAAATTCTTTTCCCAATAGAAAACCACGTTATTTGCGAGTGTCATAGGCTATATCAACCCAAAAAAGGTTTATTGCCCAACAAAGTGAGCACGGGAACAGCTAGTCTTCTAATAGTAGGGGAGCCCAAGAGGGGATTTCGGGATTTACTCGAGCGCGGCAGATTAACATAAGGGGGCATCCTTGTACCCTGTTGAGTACCTCCAGCATATATGAGCACTTTATCCTGGAACGTGCGTCCAGGATAACCGATCAGAATAGTAAAAAAAAAACGATAGCTTGAAATACTCCAGCGCGTCAGATTAAGGTAAGGTAGGTTAATTACATGCAAAAAAGGATATATTTCAATAATCTGACGATTTAAGCGTAACGCAAGAGGGTAGATGGGTCACAAATTTGCAAAAAAAAAAAACGTGACCTTGACTCTCGAGCGCGGTCGTTTTTTATTTATTTTATTTTGAAGGAAATAGTTCAAGGATAATAGAAAAAATATATTCTGACGATTTCCATAAGCCGAAGTATCAAAAATTATCATTAAAGTTTAGCGCGTGTAACTGTAGTAGGTCACTCTTTCTTATAGTTTGCAAGCCCATCGCCTATCAATGTTACAAGCCTTCCACGGGAAAACATGAATTGGTACCTACTATGCAAAACCGGCAACAATAAAGCTAAAAAAATAATTAGTCACATATTGCTATTTTTTCAGAAAAAATATATATGAAAACTAAAAGAAATATTTTTTTATTTGCATTCGTCCGTCTCCTTGCATTTTTTTGTACATTAATTGATTTATTAAAAAAAATATTTTTTAAACCGTCAGATTAAGAAAACCCCTCCAAATAATCGTCAGATTATGGGTCAGCACATCTTAGACATCAAGCTCCACCATGACCATCTATATAAAAATCTGACGCGCTCGAGTTTTTCAATATATCGATTTTTTTTTGCATTTTCCGAAAGCCGCCATGAGCTTGCGTCACGTCCGAATCACCGGTCTTTGCAATGGGAGGTTCTTTCGGGTTCACTTAACATCCCGTATGAAAATGTGACGCGCTCGAATATATTTTTTTTTTTCCTATTTTCAACCCTTCTGCACGGCTACCCCCACCATGTAAACCGGCAGATTAACATGCCTCCGTTATCAGAGACACGTGGGAGTTATACACTATCAAAATCTGACGCGCTCGCGTATTTCCGTTTGACTGTTTTTTTTTTACATTTTTGAAAACCTGTACACGCTTCCCCCACCGCTGAAAAGATACACATCATATAACGTTTTTTCCTTTTTACCATCTAATCTTCAAAATCTAATAGGTCCCCATGACGCTCGAGTAAATCCCCAATTAGCACATTGGGCTCCCCCACTATAATATATGTATAAAATTCTCGTGTCACAGTGTTTGGAACAAAACTCCTCCGAAACGGCTTGAATGATTCTTATGAAATTTTGTGTGTATGTTCAGTAGGTTTGAGAATCGACGTAAAGTAATTTCATAAGGTTTCGGGATGAAATTTGGCACACATATAGGTTGGGTCCTAGAATAGGACATAGAATAGTTTTTATCCCGAAAAAATGATCGGTGAATGTGGGATTGCAAAATTTCGAATTCTACGCGGACGGAGTCGCGGGCTGAAGCTAGTCCTCCCTATATATTTTCGATACGTTTACTTTCTCGTAATGCATCTTGTCTTGAGCTATAAATAATATTTTGTTGTCCTGAAAGAAAAGGACTAGTGGCAATAAATCCTATTATATCCTTTAAATTCCAATCGTGTTTAAAATGAGATTTCTTATTGACTTATTCTTTTCGGACCCTACGTAAAGGGATTTGTTGAAGAGGATAAATCTTTCAACAAAATAATTTATACTAAGAGTACTTATTATACTTTTGTATTTAAATTTAAAAGAAGATGGCGTGATAAAACAAGTGTTTTACTTTTACTTGATACTAAGTTGTCATAGGAATGAGTTTTGGTACTTAAAAAAAAACATTTATTCTTAATTTAAATTAGCCTAAAGCACATTTTTGGTGACAACCACCCTGGGTCTTGTTCGTTAGGAGTATGTTTGTAATAAAATTTAGACTCGTCAACCTTTAAAACATAGAAAAAAAGTTTACAACAATAATGTGTATTTTCTTTTGCGGTTACAAAGCATTATCTTAAATACGGAACCCTCGGTGCGCGAGTCCGACTCGCACTTGACCGGTTTTTTTAATTATGGTATATGCAAATTGACTTCATAGGCACCAAAAGTTGGACCCCTGATAATATGGCATTGTTGTTGTCACATATCAAAACAACCCCCGTAAATTCTAAATACTTCCAAACGTCATGATTTACGTCACAACAAAATGTGATATAACTTTACAGCTGGCAATAAAGGTCTTACGAATATCTGAATCGTTAAAATCACACGTGACTGTATTTGTAAGTCTGCGTAGTACGCGATGCATACAACAATATATTATTGTGTATTTATTTATTTATAAAATACGTTACTTTTTCCGTTATACTTAACCATTTATTTTTAAAGGGTTAACTCGTTAATCTACTGATCCAATGTTCTGTTAAAACCTAAAACTTGTCATACTACACTGTAATTTGTGCTGTGGATTTATTGTGTATTAAAAAAAAATATATATATATATTTCAGTGATGGTCAAGCCACGTATACAAGAAATTTTGAGTTGAAGCTTAGATAAAAGATTTTTCCCTTATGATTGTTTATTTTTTAATCTTAGCGATGTAGAAACTAATCGGTTACCATGTCGCCTGGACAGTGACAAATGGGTCCCAGGTGAGCCAGAGTGCACAGACGAGATCATTGATAAAAAAAATACTTTTTAGACCTTTTTGTGTATTTATTGCAACGAAAAATAAATTTTGTGATAGCAATTTTGTAAATTATCTGTTTGATCGAGTAGATTTTGAATTATGTTAAATTACTATGACGTGTATCTGATATCTCTTAAACAGCCAAGCCAATTTTGATGAAACGAAGAGCCATCCCGAATTAATCAACTTTTTGTATCGGCACACACAGACACATACACAGACACAAATATCGAATTAATAACACCCCTTTTTTGCTATAGGGGTTAAAAAAAAAACAAGAATCATACCTTGGCACTCGATTTCTATTCCCTATCAAATTCCCTTCTCTAACCTTTTGTAGCCAGGTAACAATACAATATACAGTAAGCAAAAACGTCTTAACAACACCAAATATTTTACCAATCTTGAACTTACAAACAAGTACTTTAAGTGTCAAATTAAAGTGCATTATCCAAGCCATTAAGATATTACCGGACGTAGCTGAAAATCTATAGTTCGTGACCGGAAATACTATTGAAAGCCTCCAGGGTTAGTCTAATGGTGAAACATGCCATTATATACCTCTAACGTGAGACGGCAGTTTTCATTATTGCCCTCTTTATGAAAGTATAATAATAACGTACTTTCCATGATTTTGTTATGATGAAATTCGCCAAGTAATATCCATGTTCATGCTTAAAAAATAGTTTTCTATTTTTAGAGTTGCTCTAGTAAATGAACTAATGTGAATGTAGTTAAACTAACTTAATAATTTCACTAGTTTTGGATTCATGGGATATTTTATAGTATGAACTTATGCTTCGTTAATCAGTAAACTTATACTCTCTTACCTTAATATGCAATCGTTTGTACACATAGTACAAACCTAGATAGAGTTTAGGTTGTAACCTAAAATTATTAATTGGTATTTTAAAAAAAAGTCATAGTCATAGCATATTATTATCAATAATTATCTAGAGCGCTCGATGCGTGAGTTCGTCTAGCACTAGACAGAGTTTTTTTAGTCTTTTAAAATATCTACTGATTAAATGTTTGTACGTAATTTATTATTTGTTATATTGTCATACCCTATCGTAAGTCCGAACTTTTGTATCCGAATTGTTTTGTTTTCCAAACTTCTAATATGTAAATTGCAAAAATAATTAATAATGAAATGCACATTTTTTCTGAATCCACTTACTTTTCAAAATAAAATATATTTTTAACTATAGAAAATCGTTGTCTAGTACTCAGACTCTAGCTTAAGGATAATTTATGTGACAATATCCCCGGATATTAATTAGAATAGAATCTTACTATCCATATACCTTTTTAAGCATAGAACCTATAGGTTAGTTTCCATTTATTTTGTAACAATTTACACATATTACTTATAAACATTTGGCAAATGAAGTTGTTACTTCCCGTAAATATAACTTAAAATAATTTCTTCGCAGCTGAAATCGCGTGCAATAATATCTCAAACATACTGAGATTTATCGAAGAAATGGTGCATTTCCTGCTCCATATTCCTGCTAATAAAACGGTATCGGCTTATCATAACTCAGTTTACATTTCCTTACCGTAACTCAATAATAGTCTGCCCCCATTACTTGTAATTTATTGACTTGGGTTCACGCGGAGAAGCTAGTTTGATTTGTTATGTATGTATGAAAACACTTTATTGCACAAGGGAGAAAAACAACATTATAATGAAAATAAAAAAATGTGTCTAGTGCTGGTTTCACGCGGAAACACAACAGTGGACAGTAGAGTAATGATACTGTGTGAACGCACACGCCGGGACAGTACAGTAACCGGGACGGTTAAGTCGTGTTTTTTATCAATGCGGCATAAATTGATTTTGAATGGTTTTATTTTTAAATTTATGACGGGATTATTAATTAAGCTTATTTCCCGAATAAATCTACTTATTTGTTTTATTTTGCGTCTCAATTCCTCTGTTTAATGGTGGCGTCACATTTATCAGCATCAAATCGCATTTTTTATATGAAAAGTCGGTGTATTGTATGAAGAGATGTCCGCATCAAATCACCTTTCCGCATCAATACAGCTTCACAATTAAATGCGTTTATGTATAGCAACCCATGTCACGAGCTGAAGGATGCTTATGCAAGTTAACGCACGAGAACAGCTTGCGCGTGAGACCGGATGCTTAAGCATGAGAACTGTTGCTTAAGCATACGACGGTATGCTTGCGAATGAGAATGGCTCCTAACGCACGTGAAAGGGGGAGGAGCTGAAAGCATGCAATGACATCATTTAGCAGCTGAAATCATGCGATGACATTCTTTAGCAGCTCTAAAAGCATGTGATGACATCCTTTAGCAGCTGAAAGCATGCGATGACATCCTTTAGCAGCTCTGAAAGCATGTGATGACATCCTTTAGCAGCTGTAAGCATGCGATGGCATCCTTCAGCAGGTAAAAGCATGTGATAGTATACTCTGACCAGCAATGCATATAGTGTGTCTGAAATCGTCCAGCTAAATGCAATTCAATGCTGATAGATGTGACTCCACCCTTAGTATTTCGTGGATTAACAACAAGAAACTCGTTTAAATTTATCTTAGGAACTTGTTGATTAATTCCTTTTCAATAATTCGGTTTCAATCAGATTTAGTTAATGTCTCTTTAATTATAATTAATTACTTCGTACCTACGTATATTTAGTAGCCAAATAATTTTGGACATGCATTAGCAAACGGCATGGATGAAAAGAAATAATTTGCAATGACACACTTGACAGTATAGCCCCAAAGGAGGGGTATCTATTACTTTATCGAAACACTTTTCAACAAACTTAACATTACGCAGAATTTTCATTACACCGAAAGGCATTTCTCGCCACATGAGGGACTGTTTTTTGGTAGTCACTAGTCTAACCTAACCTAACCTACGTAATTAATGTTTCAAAGATCCCGAAAACATCATGGGTTCGGCAGAAAATAGCGTTAGATGAAATTAAATTCGATGAAATAATACAATCGATGAAGAGAAATTCGATAAAATTATGAGTTATATATTATATTATATTTATCATCATCATTTTAGCCGAAAGACGCCCACTACTGGACACAGGCCTCCCCTTAAGGCCCAGTTTAATTGGTTGATAGACCTTATGCTTGTAGATATCCATTGACGAGTTATTTTAACATTATTGCGCTGGCAGGTATAGCAGCGACGCAATGTACCACTAACAGCATGCGGGTTATTTCCTAATGAAACAGTAACTGAGCCTTTAGGTTTACCATAAGGACCAGCAGGCTTATTGCCTAACGAACTCGCAATCGAAATCGTTTTCATTTTGATAGTCCGAAGGCGAGTCTGCATACAAATTTCATTTTTCAACCCCTTTTCAAATATTTAGAAAAATGTTTTTTTTTTTACTAAAAACTGATGCGAGCAAGCAATTTGATAACCTCTATACTTTCAGAGAAAAACAGACACAGACATGTGAGATACAGACAATCATACAAACATCGAAGTGTGACCATAAGGGCTCCTTTTTTACCATTTTGGTATGGAACCCTGAAAACATTCACGACCTTACTGGGAATCGAACTCTGAACCGCTAGCGTCACTCCCAACTAGGTTAACCGCGTCACCAACCCCACATACTAAAGTGGCAAGCCTTAATTGGGCAAAAAGGATCCTTCTCACGCCACCTTTGTCTTTATAATGACGTTAGCAATACCGCGTTAGATCATAAAAGTTAAAAAGGATTCACTACAATTTCACAATTAAATCAGATTGAAATCTCTTCCGTGATTAATAAAGTAGCAAATGCAAAAGCAGCTGCTTCTGCAGTTGTTTCCTTTCTATAGGATGGCTGTGTTGTAGCGAAGCAGTAAAATTTCACGGTAACTTCATTATGAACCTTTCAAGGGTGCTCAAATGTGGCGTTTGTTTAAAACCTGACTGCTTTTGGAGCGTCGTGGCAATTTTAATTTCACAAAATATTTAAATTTGCTTTTGGAAGGTCACTATTTTTGAAACAGAAGCTGTTGCTCACATTTTATTAGGTAATAATTTTGTCAGCGCTTCAGTTAAGATCACCAAAGTCATCAAAACGTAAATAAGAGAACGGCATAATACATACAGTAGGACATTTATTACTCACAAAAAAATATGGGCCTATAAATGACCCTTGTGGTACTCCAATAGGGATTGATAAGATATTTTTTCAATTGAAGTGTAGTTATTGGGTTTTAAATGAGAATAATTTTAAATTTGCCACGGTACATGTACCGTAATGTCATGTCTGTATCGCCTTCCGTGTTTTCACCTAGCAGCGCAGCGGTCCCATCGGACGACCAGAGCGTTGGCTTCACAACCGTTTCGCAACACTAGCGCTAGGTGTCTTTTTTCCTTTATTTTCATTGTTGTTTTTTTTGTCTCTGTGTTATTGTCGTGAATAAATGTTTTATTTACTTACTTATTTCAACTCAAATCGATTTATAGTGCGTTTATGAATAGAAGGTTAGTAGGTCCCGTTGCAATCCGTTAGTTACGAAACCCCAAAAAAATAAAAAAGTTCAAAATCATATGAATAGCTTTAGATTTTAAGCAGTTGATATATCAAATGCCCCCCATTAGCTAAAGATCTCACATTAATCGATTTATGCGTGTATTGACTATAAGGAAATATGCCAAAGTATAAAAATGACCACTTGAATAATTTCGTCCGTGCATAATTTGGTCAAAGTGCACTTATATATTTAGACGACGTATAAAGATGTTACGACAATAGACTATAAGGAAATATGCCGAAGTATAAAAATGTCCACTTGAATATTTATATACATAGTCGATTTTTATATAAGACATTTACTTACTATGATTGTAGACATTTTTATACTTTGAGAGTAGTCATTTCTATATTTCGACTTAATAAGACTTAGACGTTTTGAAGTACTGGCTTTCTTATACTTAGACTAATTTATGTTTTAAAGGTAGACATTTTTATACTTCGGCATATTTCCTTATAGTTAATACACGCATAAATCCATTAATCGTAAATATTCTTCCCATTCTGCAGCAAACTTCAGTAAATGGTTTACTGAAGTGTTAACTTGGCTAGCGTCCCATTTCACTAATTGATGAACTCAAGAGCTGCCACGTTCTCTTTTAAAGGCCTTTTAGACACTGCTTTATTATCACTACATAATTTTAATACAAAAAGTGTGTTCGTAATTGATAAGACAAGGTCTGCATAAAGTCAGCAACGCCGGGCACAAACAGCGAGTATTTATAATAAATTCGAAAGTGTCTTTCGGTTTTTAATCCCCGACGCAAAAAAGAGGGGTGTTATAAGTTTGACGTGTAAGTGTGTGTGCGTGTGTGTCTGTCTGTGGCACCGTAGCTCTTAAACGGATGAACCGAATTGGATGCGGTTTTTTTATTTGAAAGCAGGTTTTCTAGCGGTGGTTCTAAGACATTTTATATCGAAATTGGTTCAGCCGTTTTTGAAGTATTGAACTTTGAAATGTCAATGTCGGGGGTTTTCCAACTTTTTGTTGGTTAGGTTATCGGTTTAAAAGATGTGAGCCACCGAGATAGTCCAGAGACCGACATACATAATGGTACGTACTTTTTATGGCTTTTGACGTAGAGACCTCGTCGTGTTGTTCTCCTGTTCATTATTTCTAATATAATGTCATTGACCTTACATTTTGTATTGATTTTATTTATGTTAGTTTTAATCATTATTATTTATTACTTTATTACCTAGAAATATACTGCATATGATTGAAAACAAGACCTGCTATCATCCAAAACCGTACTCATTAATTTACTTGCCACATTTAAATATGCTTATTGTGCATGCTTGTGTGTTTCAGATTTGTGTGAAAACTTGGTACTCAATAGTTCTTTAATGTCCTCGTTATATAAAAAAATGAAACATTTAAAACGTTTCAAGATGTCTTTTTACACTAGAATAGAAACTTTTTTTATGAATGAACACTAACTAGACAGCGGATTCACTCGGATCAACGTGATGAAATCTAGCGACCGACGCTTGATGGAATTAACCCGGACCGGCTTCTGCGTCGCAATTCAACGAACCTTATTAGCTCAGAGACAGTAATTTTAACTTAAATGAAAAATGAAAATATTTATTTGAGAAACAAGAAGAAATAAAGCGGCAATAGGCTAGTGTCCTAAAAAAATCTAATTAGTACGTCACGTTAAGACCATCCATTCAGCCTCTACAAGAAAATAAAGGACCATACATACCAATCCCCATACATACATGTATACATTGCTCTGTTTGGCAGTTGGCTAAAAAGCGATTATGTTTCTGGAAACAAAATAGATAAAGACTTTATTAAGTTTTAATCTGAAGATATTTTTAAAAGCCTTTCCATTGGATTTGAAAAACAACTTGTTTGTAGACTCATTTTCCTTAGTAAACATCATAATAACTTAATAAAATTTTAAGGTGGCGTATCATCACGGGATAATGATGTTAATCGTGATTTAATAAACATCTTTAAGGACTAAAGTCCTTAAGGATAAACCTTAAAAGGTTGTTTTATTTTTGCCAGCAATCAGAGCAAAATGAAGAATGTACCTTAGTCAAATGATTTTCTAAAATAAACAGCTTAAATTGAATTCGATTATTTTCATTTCATGGCATGGCTTGGGAACGTGGTATATCTTTCAAACGCCATACATTTCAAAAAGAGCATTTCGAGTCTGATCAACAAAATAAAAAACTTCCTGCTTGAAATAACGGATAATTTCGCTCGGTAATTTGTTCACACCGCTATCGTTTAAAGGGTAAGCGGTTCCGGTCCCTGAACACGTCAAAGACAAAATTATGATTTTTACCGCCTGCATTACAGACGTTGGTAACTATACAGCAGCGTAAGAAATGTCAAACCAGATTCTCGAATATGTTAATGCGATAAAGTACAAAAGTGAGTTTCTTTCTTTGACGTTGACAAAACGAAAGAAACAAAACAGATCTTTTAAGCCGCATGGATTTCAAACATTCCCATCGACTTAATTTTTTTCCGACAAACAAAAAGATTTTGAGGTAAAACTCCACGCGAACAATTTTTTTAAGTCTATTATGTTTGTTTTTATCATAACAAAGCCTACGCTTATCTTGTATCTCTAATAATAATGTCCGTGCAATAACGCGTAAAACTTTGTCACAGCAATATTACCAAGTTATAAGTTGTTGCGAGTTTTTCTTATATTTGTTGCGACAGAATAGTATCGAGGGCTTTGTCGAATCAATAACATGATTATTATCGGGATCTATGTAGCTAACGTTCGTAAATGTATTTTACGTCACACCTGGCCATAATGTGAGTTTTATCGCACGCTGCGCGCACGGTAAAACTCGCATTGTGGACAGGTGAAGACGTAAAATTGTGTACTCATCACGGGCAGTAAAAAAGAAAGCCCTCTATCGCATATTTACAACCCTCGCCTACGGCTCGGGTCTCAAATACCTGCGATTTCGGGCTTTCTTTCTTTTACAGCCCTTGTTAAGTAATGTACTATTATAACGCATGAAGAAAAAGTGTGGTTGCCGGGTTAGAATAGTGCCACTCCATGTCTTCCCATAGTTTCCATGGATGTCGTAAGAGGTGACTAACACCCGTATTCACAAACAATACTTAAGGGATCCTTCACTGAGTAAACGCACTGCATTCAATAAAGCTTTGTGATTGGTCCTTTTTGACTTACCTTTTGTTTATGAGACGATTTAACCACCCTGTGCGTTCGTGAGAACTGTGAGACGTCATAGTGACGTTTGTGGTTTTTTATTAGTTTATAGAAATCTCGGGGAGCTTAATTTTGTAAGCAAATACGTTTCTCACCTCAGTTACCAGACTTTTGCCACTAATTGAAACTTGTTAGTATGACAGAGTTCTTGAACTTGCATTAATATGCTATAGGGAATATTCATAGCTTTTTTTACAGCTTCAATGAAAGCTGATTCATCTAACAAACGGTTCAGAAATATATTTTTTTGAATAGGCATAAAAGAAATAAAGATAAGTATAGGCCAACAAAGATTTGTTCCTATCTCTTTCTAGCAAAACAGAATATAATTATCATGAAGTTTATATGGCCGACCTGTTACATGACGTCACAGTGCATATCGGATCTCTGTCTAATCGCTGTCTAATTATCAGTTTAAAATGCTTGTATCATCCGTATTTCTTGGCCGATTTCAATTTAAATTTCACTTTTGGTGATCTCTTTTACTTTATTTTCATATTTTGTTAAGAAATGCCATTTAAAATCCATGCATATCTAATTATTATTAAGTTTAAAGATTAGTTTAATACAGACGGGTTATAAGTTTTAACTAATTCGTTCAATTGCTAGCCTTCGTCCATTCTATTACTTCTGTCTAATACCTACGTTTAACCAATATCTTTAGCAAATTGTTAAGCTTCTTTGATTATCTACCCACTACCCACACACACATATTAAAACCATTGCATTTAAGCTTTTTCTAAGTATCTAATTGCTTCTACATTATCTTTCGCGAAAATCCTCTCTATAGAATTTATTTCTATACTGCCGTGTAATAAGGCAGTATACGTATAAGGATTTCACTTTCTTGTACTGCCTTTTTCGTTTGGGCAGTAGAAACACAGAAAGAAAACCTTTTTTCCCAGAGTCAAATAAAATCTGGTCCTTTTCTCTAAGAAACGCCAATATTTTGTATCTTTTATTAGAAGTCTTTTCTTTAATAACTATAAGTCTATGATAAGTAAGACTACGTGTTTTTTTTTAATTAATACAGAATATAAAATTAATGTTTTTATTTCGTTAATTCTATTTAATTTAAGTTTTGGCTTTTTAGTTTTTTGTGTGACCTGCCGTGGTGTCACCAAATGGTTCCTGAGGAAGACCAGCTCTGGCCTCAAAACCAGTACATGCTGAGCAGGAACCATTTTGCTCCGTCTGGCACTGGTTCAGATGTTTTGTATTTTTGTTTTTGTTTGTTAATTTCCTTTTCTGTACTTGTGTTAGATGTAAGCAAATAAATGTTTTTTCTTTCCTTCTTTCTATTGGCAAATATAAAATAAAATTGTACAAAGTAATTTAATTATTTAAAATAAGTATAGTCATTAAGTTACAAAAATATTTAAATATTAGATTTACAAAAAATTTCATTGATAAAAGTCATGCTATCAATGCTGTCACTACATGTTTAGTTTGTTGGGTCAATGACCCATCTAAGTGAATTTATCATTGCTATAACATGTCCATGGTCAATCAAAAGAGATTTATGCTAGTTTTTAAGAATACTAGCACTTTGGAGTCTTAAATTTTGGTCGAAACTGACTTGTAAATAGCTGGTTTTGCTGTTCAAAGACAGCGAGACGACATTTAAATTTAAAAAAAATGCCTAAATAGCGCTGTGTCAATATGCTGGGTGGAATTTACACCATGTTGTATTTTTTTACTCTCGCTGCTGAGGTGAAAAGTTGTATGTGCAACACTAGATAGATAGTTATTTTCACCTCACTAGCTCGGAAAGCCCGTTTTGTTTGTTTGATATCTATTGAGAAAATCGCTTTTGATCCACAAGTGAAGAAAGAATTTTGACATTTGAAGGCAGCTTATTTTTTTTTTTCGTGGTCTTTATTTCAGAGGGAAAGGCAAAGGACATTAATCCATACAGCCTGATGGCAGCTTAAGTGACATTTGACAGCTCTAACAAAACGTAACATTAAAAGTGCTGAATTTTTAACATCACAAAATAATGAATTGCATCGAGTAAAAAACACTAAATAGAGTGTTACAACTTTATTTTAATTCATAAATATTAGCATTCAATATTAACCTTCATTCTTGTTGTAAAAATGGATGAAATGTTCTGACAGTCCAAGTAAGTCGATGTGCGAACAAAACGCATCCGAAATAGTAAAAAAAAAACTTGTCAATACTTTTCAATTAAGCCGTCAACGTTAAATATTCGCATGTTTTTCTAGTTTGTTTTGTTATTAAAAATGAGTGATTCGAGTAACAAAGACGTACCTATTAACACCTGTGGAATTACGGGAAACCGTGCAAAATGCGCAATTGAGCTTATTGCCTAAAAAAATCATATTTTCCTCGCTGTAGTGAGATGAAAAGTTTTGTGTTATACACGGGTGGAAAGTTATTTCACGTCTCGTGTGTTGAAACACTCGCTATGCTCAGGATTCTATTTATGAACCACTCGCTCTGCTCGTGGTCAATCATAGAATCCTTTCGCTAGCTCGTGTTTCAAATGAACACTCGCAGGTAAAATACAACTTTCCCCTCTTGTATAACAAATAACTATTGTTATACAAGGGGGGAAAGTTGTATTTTACCTGCGAGTGTTTCAACACACGAAACGTAAATTAATAACTTTTCACCCGTGTATAACACAAAACTTTTGACCTCACTACAGCGAGGAAAATAAGAAAAAGGGTTTGTACTATCAATTATTATTTATTTACCTCTTTGTCAATACAATTTTTTTGATGTATAGAAGTATTTAACGTTTTACGTTTTGTTAGCTGTCAAATATCACTTAAGCTGCCTTCAAATGTCAAAACTCTTTCTTCACATGTGGATAAAAAGCGATTTTCTCATTAGATATCAAGCAAACAAAAAGGGCTTTCCGAGCTAGTGAGATGAAAAACTTATTTGCATCTCGGTGTCTTTAAATTCCTGGCTGCGTTTACCTACAGACAGACTCCATCCTAATTTCAAAGAGATGTATCTTTTAAATCGTAATGGATAGCCGGTTGATTTATTACAGAATATGGTCAAGTGCGAGTCGGACTCACGTGGACGGACGGATTTCTCGTCTCACCTTGCTGCTACGAAAAACACTTTTAATTTGAAAGACCGTCGTGGATCGAAATCATGATAACATGAAGACAATGTTGGTGCTTGAACCTTTTTTTTTACGGATTCCCACGAAAAAGCATAAAATTCAATAACAGCCTAATTGAGGCTTAAACTAAGATTAGATTTCGTTGTACGTAGCGCAGACGTCATTGAATGTATGATAAGATAACCGTTTCCATACAATTAGGTACAGCGTTGGTCATTTTCTAAATGGTCGGACGGATTCGGATGAAATTTGAAATGGATATAGCTTATTTGTATGCCCTGGATAAACAAAAAGACTAATTTTCATCCCGGAATAACTAAAAGTTCCCGAGGGAATAACGATAATAGAAACCTACGCGGACGAAGTCGTGTGCAGAAGCTAGAGAGATATTTATAATAGTAATAAGTAAAATAATTTCAAATAAGTATTACTTTCCAAAAGCTATTGATATATTATGATCTAAAAAAAAATGGTTGATTTTACACGACTGCCAAAAAAAAGGAGTGTAATGTTTTGAGGGTTCATGTATGTATGTATTTACGATTATTTATTCAACCATATCTTCTAAACGCTTGAGCCGATTTAGATGTGTATGGTATAGGTAGTTAGAATCCTTTCTCCATCCCGGGTGACATAGGATACCTAAACTTAAAATTGAAATAACGACAATGGCAAAATGAAATTATTAACATCGGTATATCGACGGCATTATATAAAATGCAGTCGGGTTAAAGCTTGCTTTTCATTTAGTTATTTTATTTTCTTATCAAACAAAATAATAATAAGTAATCAAATCTTTGAAATCAATTTTAACCCAATTTTAACTGTCAGATGAACTTAAAATTAGGCATTTTTTTATTGCAAAGGCTCGACACGCATCCTCAAGACCGCATTCGAAGAACGCAAATGCGTAGTCAAACCTGAAGACGAAGATGGAAAGCCTCACGCTGGTAATTTCTCCGGTTGTCTCATCTCCATACCGGAACACAACAATACAAATGCTGCTTGGGCGGTAGGTTGAAGTATAAGATGGTGGTAGCGATCCGGACAGATGCACAAGGTCCTACCACCAGAGAATTCTGACACAGTTACTTTTAATTCAATACATACATACATACATACATTAAATCACGCCTGTTTCCCAGAGGGGTAGGTAGAGACCACTTCTTTCCACCTGCTACGATCTTGACACATCTCTTTCGCTTCTTCCACATTCATACATCGAGTCATGCACGCACGTCGGTTTCGGTTACTTAAAATTGGACCTTTTCCAGTATTTCTCCGATTTGATTCGAAAAAGTACGCCTAGGGCGGCCCCTTCCGACCCTTCCACTCACTTTAGCTCTGTATATCTCTTTCGTCAATCTTCTTTCATCCATTCTTTCCAAATGACCGAACCATCGAAGCATGCCCTTTTCAATCTTAGTCACTACATCTTCTTTTAGTCCACATTTCTCTCTGACTTCTTCATTTCTTACTGTATCAGTCAGTTTCACACCACACATACTACGCAAAGAGCGCATTTCAACTGCATTTATACGACTTTCATGCTTGTCCTGCCACACCCAACATTCACTACCATACATCAGTGTAGGGGCTAGCACTCCTTTATTCAATTCAATACATTTTATTTAATAGATATGGTCTAAGTCGCATAGGTAATCATTGTATTCATCATCATCATCATCATGTCAGCCGAAAGGTGTCCACTGCTGGACATAGGCCTCCCCCAAGGCTCTCCACTCAGACCGGTCTTGTGCTTTTCGCATCCACATTCATATGAGGCCCATTGTTAGCGCCCACATCTCAGATCCGTAAGTCATTACTGGCAACACACCATTGTATTGCGAGCCCTATTTTACCCGACTACGTCAAAGCCCAAAAAGACGGTTATGTGTTTGACCTGTATGTATGACCGACTCTATGTTCCCTCGTAACTACTTAAAGGCTAAACCGATTTTAATAAATTATACGTGGTTAGATTGGTCTTAACCACTAGTGTCATAGGCTGTAAAATTAATAGAAATCAAAATGGCGGATTTTTGACGCCAAATTACGCGGCATGAAAACTAACATTATGTTGACGACATTATTCAAACAGCAGTTGGGTTTTTAAAGCATGCTTTTTGTTAGTTTTTTTTTCATAATCAGTATTTAATGGACATCATAATATTATTTAGGGTACATTTGAAAAACGACATAAAATGTATCCATGATAATTATATGAAACAATTAAAACTAAGCTTAAATAAAAGTAAATCTTAGATGTATAAAAAAAATGAAACGTTAAATCTAAGAATGCCTTCTGTGGCATTTTACTAAAGATGTTGGCAGGTTTTCTTGTTGAATGGCTAAACTAATTCGTTGAGCGAGGAAACTGCCAGCTCTTCGGTCTCTTTTAAGTACAATTGGTATAGTTGAAATGGAAGTCGTTGACTTCTTAGAATTTCTTATAATATATCTAACGTGTATAAAAGCTAAGAATTCAAAATTCAAAATTGAAAATATTTATTCAGTAAATAGGCCAAATGAGGGCTCTTTTAATTGACACCCGTATTACAAACAATACTTAAGGGATCCTTTACTGATTAAACGCACTGGGTTCAATACAGCTTTGTTTATGGTCCTTTTTGACAGACCTTTTGTTTATGAGACGATTTGAATCACCCTGTGCGTTCGTGAGCACTGTGAGACCTCATAGTGACGTTTGTGAATACGGGTGGAAGATTTTTACCAGCGTATTTATTAGTGCCAGGTTGCAAGCCCATCGCCTAACAGTATTACAAGCCTATATTCCCTTAGTCGCCTCTTACGACATCCACGGGAAGACATGGAGCCGCACTATTTTTACCCAGCAACCACACGGGACCAATCATCTAAACAATAACAGACAAGATAGACTTAATTATATTTTATTGTATTATTAATGATTTTACACTTCATTGATGCGTGAAAATAATTTATCTAACTAATGAGTATCCTCTAAACGTCCATGGAAAAATTACTGCTTATCTTTAGTAAATATTATCCACTATTTATCTAGACCTTATCTATGAAACGTTTTTAATTTGCCATTTGTTATGATTAGGCCAGCATTTGTTTTTATAAAAAGTGGACAATAGACGGCTTCATCCGTCAATGAAGGTTTAAGTATATATTATTAGTAGGTACCTATTTTTTTTCCATGAAAATATTCTAAGAAAATAGGTACTGTTTTTGTAAGTGTGACGCTTAAAATGCTTGCATATTTTGCCAACAGATTCAAACTTGAAAACTATTTTAAAACTAATCTGAACATGTATAATAAAATGAATTCATCCTTAATTTTAGTAAATAGATTCATATTCGTATAATCGAGCTTTACGATTTTTTTCTTATATTTTTGCACAGTTGTCATTTTGAGGTTATTTCCACGCCAAAAAGAAATCTGAAAATGACGATAATCCTCCATTTGGAAACATCGTGATTGGTTGTTTAGGGGTTTCCAAAGTAAATTTAAAAAATACTTTAGTCCCTAGAAACTAATATACAAGAATGTTCTGCTAAAAGAAAAATATTTCAAAGAACATTTTTGGTAAAAAAAACTATATTACTACTAAATGAAGGTCAACCGGTCAGATTTTCTGGACGTTAGTTGATGGATCGTTTCAAGTCTCGAGTAAAAAGACATTGAGTGAGCTTTCAATAAGGATTTATGATGCGACGATGAGACTGACGAAAATCACAAGGGAATAAAGGATTGTAGGGGCAAATAAGTAGTCTTCAAAAATTACACGAATTCATATTAAAAAATATAATTATATACCTATATCGGAAGTCCGTCATTTTTAACCAACTTCAAAATCAAAATCAAGTTCTATGTTCCAATTTGTTTTTTTTTTAAATGTATATTCACTGATTTCTCCGTAAATAGAAGAACGATTTAAAAAAAATTGTATTGGTTTGATAGAGTATTATATACTTCCGAGGTCCGAGGGGATCCTTAAGCAATGAGGGAACTTCTCAAACATAAAAGGCAAACATATATCGATTTCAGTATTTTTAGGAACAAGTCCAGCATTTGCATTCAGAAAGTAAGTATAATTTATTTGGTGAAGTGGAACTGATGATCAGTGATCGTTATCAACGTCCACTTTTCGTATCAAAGTATGGTTGACAAAAAAACAAATACACAAGTATTTAAAACAATATTAAATTTTTGAAAGATATTTCAGCCTTATATTGGATTCACTTGGTAAATTGACGCTATTTCCGTATTTATTGTTTAAAAGGTTTTCCATTTAAAATTCCGAAATTTTGGGTTGTCAAGTTTTAACCACGGTATATTAGAATGAATCCTAAATTCAGTCAAGTCTTTGTTGAACTGTTTTTTGGTGTGAATCAGTTTTCATATGCCGGTACAAACTAAATAAAGAGGAATGAAATGTCGAATCTCATAATTTACAAAATAACTTACTGTCTTTGACTTCAAAGACAGGGTTCTTTTTTAAGCTTTGTAGTAGCTTATTTTATTTAGATGAGATTTTGACTTTAGGTACTTATTTATATTGTGTATTTTGCTTTTAATATGGAGATTGCAAATAGTGCATAGCGTACCTTCGTCCGTCGATATAAAATCCGGGTATTGTGTCAAATCCATACTGTGAATGTAAATACTGTGATCATACGTGCACTTTATTAGGACTCCACTTGAAAAACTTGAATATCAACTCTAAATACGATGTGCATTGGATTATTTAGATTAAAATAAACACTACGCGTAATGTAATTAGAATTTCAACTATAGTTGTATTTTTATGACATAAATTAATGACATTTCACGTATATCCTTTTACAAATATATTAGGGCGGAAAAGGTTTTGAACCGTAAAGAGTTATATCTAGAGGTGTAATCCTAAGAAGGTAAGTAGGTATTTATTTTATAGCTAAGGACAAAAGTGAATATTCAAATGTATTTGTTTTTTCTGCCAACCATACCCTTTGATACGAAAAGTGGACGTTGATAACGATCACTGCTGATGATCAATACTACAGATGCCCAACGGAACTCCTCTATGTTACCTTTTTTAAGGGTGGCGATAAGATATCTTGATAAGATAGTTGAGCGACTATACCGAAGAACAATTAATTAATTAAATATGACTATGACTTTTCCGCGGCATTGCTTGCGGCGAGCTTGAAATGTCTTAAAGTTTCATATGAATTAAGAAGTGAGACAATACAAAAATATTATTATTTTATTATGATCACTAAAAAGTATAAAATAAATGGTTTACAAAAACAAAAAACCACCTTCCAAAACGCAAAAAAAAACTTCTTTTGGTAGGTAATACCGGTCAGTCCAACCGAAGTCGACATCTCACCATATTTTTAACCAAAACCCGACACAAAATTATTATCCGTCTGACAGATAATCACCACTCGCTTGACTATGGCCCACTTCTCACCAGGACACCATGGCGGCG
This sequence comes from Acleris cristana, assembly GCA_948252455.1. NCBI lineage: Eukaryota > Metazoa > Arthropoda > Insecta > Lepidoptera > Tortricidae > Acleris > Acleris cristana. Next base: position 12,121,034 of record OX411793.1, read on the forward strand.
CAGTCGCCACTACCAATAAATTGTATGACACTATGCGCAACCAAGCGGACGCCAGAGAGCCCTGCCAAGATGCACTACGCTAACTAGCGTTTCTATTCGTTTAGTTTTTAACCAATCGCGTCACTGGTAAATCACGTGACTTTTCGTATCACGCCATATACCAGTGACGCGATTGGTTTAAACACGAAACGAATAGAAACGGCGTACCTATTAGTTTATCGAAACACCTTTCATCGAACGCATCATTACGCAGAATTTTCATTTCATCGAAAGGCATTTCTCGCCGCATGAGTTATTTTTTTTTGGTCGTCACAAGTCTATCCTAACCTAACGGACGTAATTAGCGTTTAAGATATCCTGGAAAACGTCATGGTTTCAGCAGAAAATAGTGTTCGATGAAATGAAATTCGATGAAATGGTACAATCGATGAAGTGCAATTCGATAAAATGATGGGTTACCATAGAAACGCTTGTTACCGTAGTGCATCTTGACAGGGACCTTAGGTGAGATACCCTCCATAGAGCTGTATATTGTTTGTTGATGGTGGCGTCTGGTTGCGCCGCCATGGTGTCCAGGTGAGAACGGGACATACGCAATATTTATTATGAGAATCACAACCACAGCTGTTTAAAGTTAAGATAGACGGACGGACAGCGGAGGCATATTAATAGGATCCTGTAGGGCTCCCTTCGCGCACGGAATCCTAAAAACTACACATGCAAAAATAACCTCTCTTAAATGCAGCGTTTAAAAACAAACATTTCAACTGAAGCAAACCAGGTAACGAAAGTACTGACACTTTTATCGACACCTGACTTTGTTTTTATTCGCGTGATAAAGTAAATCCGGGCCTGGGATAAAATTGAAACTATAAATTACTTCTTATCTATTATTGGAAATCTGTTTGGTGTTGTTTTCAGAGGATTTGGGCTTTTGGGATAAATATTAACGTGCTAATTAAATTTTATTCATAGTATCTTGGACGCTGAACACAATTTAATTATGAACATAATTTAAGTAGTATAGCAAGTATTGAGAAAGTTTAACCATACCACCTGAGTGAAAACAAAACTAATATCTAACTACCAACTTAATATGAGTTAGTTTACTTAAAATTAGATTATTAAGACTAATCGACCAATCACAAGTTTAGTTTAGTTTATTTATTAATCAATGTAATATTACAATATAAATTGCATTGCATGTCAAAAAATACGAAATTACATTGAGATCGTCAAAACATAAATACATTATATTCAAAGAACACAAGAATACTTAATAATAATTAAAACAACAACAATTAAACACCTAATAATGGTAATCGTTTTCATTTTGAAAATCGAAGGCTTGTCTTCATACAAAATAAAAACAATTGTTCCGCTTTGAAGTCGATTGCGATAGCGAGTGCGTTAGGCAATAGGCCAGCAGGTCAGCCATATAAACTCCATGTTAAATTTCATTTCGCTGGAAAGAGATAAGAACAAATCTATGTAGGTTTATTTCTCTCAATAGTTTGTTACATGTATCAGCTTTTATTGAAGCTGTGAAAATGGTCATGAATATTCCCTATTGTCTCGCTCGCTTGTTTGACAATCTTTAAGAGAATATCACATGTAGCTCTAGACAAGAAGCAATCGGCAACCGTTATTGCTATCGAACAGAGGGCTTATTGTCTAACGCACTCGCAATCGCAATCGGATTCAAAGTGGAGCAGTTGTTTTCATCTTGTATGTAGATAAGCCTTCGATTTTCAAAATGAAAACGATCGTGATTGCGAGTGCGTTAGACAATAAGCCCTCAGGGTAGACGCAAGCTGTCGGACGGGCGCGTCAAGCGATTATGTTACGTCAATTCGACAGTTTGGCAGTTCTCGAAAATGGTTTACGTTAGCGTTTCGCATCTTGTTTGTTGCGGGCAACAGCGAAAATTTATAAATACATGGATATCACAACTTTTGAACAGCGCTAGATCATTTGCGTCTATTACAGTTATTTTCCAAGCACCTTTATAGGGTTCCGTACAATAAAAAAAAATATTTTAACAAGATGAATATTTTTTAAGCGTATTTATTTCATGCGGGTCTAACAAGACATTAGAAGTATGTGTATACATACATACGTACCTTCACGCCTGTCATTATGGGGTAGGCAGAGACTATAAATAAATAAATATCATAAATATCAGGGGACAACGTCACACCAATTGAGCTAGTCCCAAACTAAGCACTAGGCTTGTACTGTGGGTACTAGACAACGATATAAATACTTATAAAGAGAAATATATACTTAAACACATAGAAAACATCCATGACTCAGGAACAAATATTCGTGCTCATGACACAAATATCAGCCCTTACCGGAATTTGAACCCAGGACCGCTAGCTTCGTAGGCAGGGTCACTACCAACTAGGCCAGCGCGTAGTGAAAGTACGCCAGTAGCTGTAGCTGTAGCGTCAAAGTACGCTAGTAGCTGGAACGCCAGGTGCCCGGTCTAAACATATGTATGTTCGCTTTCAAAAGAAGTATAAGAATATATTCTACTAAGATGTTAGTTGAATAAATCACAAAAGTGCTTGCAGTTTTTAGTGTTGTTACCAGCTATGATTTTTGATTCAATTTATGCCATCTAAGAATTTTTTGTTAAGGCGGTCTATCGTCCCTAACGGCTAAAGCTAGTTGAAATTTGATTCAATTTTTAATTTCTTTTATTATTGTTCCTTTTATTCTAAAATACCTCTGTTATATTCCCGCTTTTAAGTTATTTTTTTTTTAATTTATTATTTAAGTTCCGATTTTGGTTTTATCATTAAGAATTGGGAACGTATTTATTAATATTTTTTTAAAGGTCGACTTTGCAAAATATATTAGATGCTTACAAGCGAAATATTATGGCGGATAAAATAGTGTGTACAGTTGACCATTTGAACACCAACGACGCCTAAAGTCGTCATGAGCTGTCGTGTCTACGAGACGACGCCACCTACGCTTACAGTTACAGATATACTTTAAGAAAGGCGTTGTTTCGTATGGATAAAGTCGAAGTTTATATAGCTTTTAAAACATGCTTGGTGTGGGAGTGAAACACTTGTACTTGCCGTGGAGCGTTGAAAAAATTAAATGTACGGAACCCTTAGCACGCGAGTCCAACTCACACCTAACCGGATTTTTTATGCAATAAAGCGGCGGGCAACGTGCGCGTACACACGAAATCATTCTTAAAATAGACTCCATTATGCTCTTAAGTAAATAAAACGAATCGATCACTACGCTTCACGGATTGTATTCAAAGGAATACTAATTTTGTTTATAATATTACACTTTGGCACTTCTATTTGTATATGAAATAAAAGGTACTTTACAGTACTGTAGTTGGCGTGGTTGCGTAATGATAGGCATTTCGACACGAGTGTTGCAATACCAATTACGCTCAGTCGCGTTCATTTATTTAATTTAATAATCTCTTAGAAATTGATAACAGGAACTTTAATAAAGAATGTTTTTAAAAAATCATGCTAATATAATAATAATCTAATGCTGAGATATTAAATAAACTTTCTGCTAACGGCTAAAGATCTTAAACGCCACATGGACTTTTCTACGTCACAGCTAGACTTTTAAAAAAACGTGGTTACAAACATAATGACGTCATTCCGATCACTAGTCAAAAGCACTGATAATATTAAATATTTTTTTCTTAGCAAAAAAAACACTGAACACCATTTCCTGTTTGTTGTCAATTACCCTAAATCGCGTTCAAATTGTAACTGTCTTTGTCAATCTCTTAGATGCTACCGAATAATGCAAAAAACTTTTCCTAAGTAAATCAATAATATCGGAGGACAAACACACACAAAGTGATCTAAAAAAAAACTAAGCTCTAAGCTTGTACTATGGGTACTAGACAACGATATAAATACTTATATAGAGAAATACATAAATACGATTTACTGTCATTAGGTACAAATGGAAAATCGTCCACGTGAAATAACCATTCTGAAAATGGGTCAAAAGTAATAGTGTCCAAAGTGAATTTAGTCCAAATGTAATTGTGCTCAAAAGTATTTACAACCAAATTTATTTTCGTTGTAAATTAATTAAGTCCCAATGGAATTTTGTCCATTATAAATTATGACCAAAATGAAATACGCACAAGTGAATGTAGTGTAATATGAATCAAGACCATATAATATAATATAAATTGTACAAATTTCAGGTAGGACTATTTTACAATTGGTCATATTTCTGAGTGTACGTAAATACAAATAGACATAATTTTTTCGTCCAATGTCATATTGGACAATTTTACCATGGGACATGATTCCATTTTAGACGTTTTTCAAGAAGGACAATTTTCCTTTTTGTTGTATTTCAAATGGTCATTTTTCTGAACTGACGTATAATTTCAAGTGGACGATTTTCCATTTGAACCTAATGACAGTAAATCATAAATACATAGAAAACATCCAAGACTCCGTAACAAATATTCGCGCTCATCACACAAATATCGGCCCTTACAGGGATTTGAACCCAGGACCGCTAGTTTTGTAGCACTACCAACCATCTAGGTTAATGTGCCGCCAAAGTCAAAGTTATTATTTTTCGATTCGTACATTAATGTACTCTATAATATCGAATTTTGAGGCGCTTGCAGTTGAGACCATATGAGAGAGCTGATATGAAAAGCTTTATTAAGGTCATGTCATCTCGGCTCATAGACTCCTCCTGAGATCCTAGAGCTGGTGCTTACCTTTCGCAAAAGATTGAGCTAGCTATCCAGAGAGGTAATGCAGCCAGTGTCATAGGGACTAGAGGGGGGTGTTCTCTTTATACCGTGCTAGCGGAACGCCCGCCAGCGGCTTCGCCCCGCTGCAAATTTCCGAAAAAAAAAATATGCGAAAGTTGCGCAGAAATTAATAAAAAACCCACAGGCAAATTTCCGACTTTCCCTATGGATTTTTTATTAATTTCTGCGCAACTTTCGTATTTTTTTTAAATCTTAGAATCTTCTTCGAAGAATTAAAAAAACATTTTTAAAAAAGATGAATGAAATCGGTAAAGCCGTTCGGGCAATTCCATGGCAGAGAATAACGTAAGTTACCAATTTCTAGCATTCTACTTGTTTTTTCAGTTAACTTTCAAAATGGAAGAATTTATTTATGTCTTTATACTTGTTTAAATTTATATCTAGACAAATATTAGCATTAAAAGTTTTAAAAAACACGCATTGAAATGGTAACTTTCGTTACATTATCGTGGAATTACTCGTTCTCAAGTTATAGCGTGCGTGACCAGGAGTAATAGGGGTTATTTTTTATATATAATTGTAGGATTAAACGAACTTACCTGAAGTGAAGTTCTATCCTAATTATATGAAGTACTTAGTCCGAGGTAGTTCACTGTGTAGTACTCGCCTTATCTTGCTCATAACGTCGCGATTTTTAAAGTCTAGATAAAAAAATAAAAAATAGTAGCTAGCAACACTATTCACCAATGTCATTAAGTTTAGAGCTAAGTAAACAGAGGGTAAATAATAAAAAACTAACATCATAATGTTTAAGTTGGGAGGGAGGGAAGCTCCTACCTCGGACTAAGTACTTCATATAATTAGGATAGAACTTCACTTCAGGTAAGTTCGTTTAATCCTACAATTATATTCATACTTAGTCCGAGGTAGTTCACTGTGTAGATGTTTAGAGATATTAAAATCAAAAATGTATCTCATCTTCTAAAACATATCTTTATTTAAAGACCAATGAAAATCTAAAACCTAGTTTTCCTCTTTAATTACTAGGTAAGTACACGCTTACTGTCTTTAACAGGTCACAAATGAGATCAACAAGTATTTACTCAATACAAAATAAAACTATGTTTAAACTAAGTATAAACTCAATTAAAATTTTAATTAAAATCAACATTTATTCTCCAAGAACAACTCTTGCAAACTGTACCTGATCGTTTTCTTCCTCAGGCACAGGTCTATTATAATGATTCGCAAAAATGCGAGATCTTGACGACCACCCTACAGCTTTCAATATGCTGTCTACGCTAAGACCTTCTCGGCAAGCTCTAGAAGACGAAGCATGTCGTGTAGAGTGAGCAGAGAACATAGACATATCAATCCCACTATCCTTCATAATTTGTCTCAGCCATCGACTTATGGTCTGAGTAGAGGCTTGTTTAATGGGTCTTTTAAAAGTAAGAAAAAGATTAGTAAGTAAATTATTTTGTTGGCGGAATGGGTGAGTCATTTCTAAATATTTAATCAGAGCTTTAGCTGGACAAATTTCAGGTTTATTAACTAAGTAGGGTAGAATTAGTTTTGGTGGGGGTCTTCTGGGCCCTGATGTTTTCAATAGATCCGTAATGGTTATAGTAATACTCTCTTCAGAAATCTTTATATTGTTAGTTCTTATATGAAAAAGAGTCTGTACTCTTTGACCAGTCGCCAAAGCTATTAACATAGCAGACTTCTTGGTAATTTCTTCTAATTGTAATCCCTCTAAGGGGTATAAATTGCCTAAGTATGTTAACACTACATCAGGGTTCCAAATCTGGTTATATTTAGGTTTAACGGGACGCAATTTGAAGAATCCTTTAAATAGGCGTTTAATATTTTCGTCCGAACCTATGTGACTACCAATTATTAGAGATAGCGCCGAACGATAAGTATTAAGTGATTGGTAAGATAAACCTTTTTTGAAACTTTCTGTTAAATATGAAATAATGTTAGAAACTGATGTATTAAACATGTCAATATTGTGACATGTACAATATGACCACCACCGATGTAGGCAACTATTATATTGTTTTAATGAATTTTGAGATAAAGAGGCAATCATGATGTCCACAGAATGATCTGGAATTAATCTTCTTTTAAAAGCTTCCCTGATAAAATGCACGCCGCCAGGGTAAGTTGCGTCCGAAGAGGGTGTAGGGTTCTGAAAGGAGATATGACAAGATCTTCAGAAGGACCAAACGTCTGAATGTCAGATACGATCATTGACTTCAAAAGTGGGTACCAAACTTGAGATGGCCATAATGGAAAGACTAATATACCAGTGGCCTTTTCTAATTTAATTTTATGAAGGACTTTAAGTAAAATTCCGAAGGGTGGGAATGCGTAAAAGAAAAATGTATTCCATTTTACTGTGAAGGCATCAATGTTCCATGCAAATGGATCCCTATGCCATGATATATATTTTACACATTTATAATTAGTTCGAGAGGCAAATAAATCTACTTCAGGCGTACCTAATTTCTTAGTAATTAAATTAAAAACGTCATTCTTAAGTTCCCACTCTGTATCTACATTAAAATTACGGGACTGAAAATCTGCCTCCACATTATCTTTAGATTTAATGTATGAAGCAAATATCCAAAGATTTCTTTCTTCACACCATTCCCAGATTTTTCTAGTTATATCATTTAGCATAGGGTATTGTACCCCACCCATACGATTTATGTAGGCTATCGCCGTGGTGTTATCTATTCTAAGAAGGACTTCACGATTTTTATATTTGTCTGCAAAACATCTAAGTGCAAAGAAAGCAGCTAACAGTTCGAGGTAGTTAATGTGTTGGTGACTCTCCCATTCAGACCAATTACCCTGTGTACTTTGACCATCACAATGTGCACCCCAACCAACTAAAGAAGCATCTGAAAATATTTCCAAGACAAAATTGTACTGTTTGATGCGATTACATTTTACTAGAATATTGTTCTTCCACCACACTAAGTCTTTCTTAACCTGTTTATTTATGTATATAATACCCTCAAAGTTGTCTTTATGTCTTTCAAGTGCTAAAAACTTTTCTCTTTCAAGATTCTTTGTGTAAACAAATCCAAAAGGAATAGCTATGCAAACTGAAACTAATGTACCTAATAATTTAGCAAATTCTCTAATAGTACAAGATTCAATCTTTAAAAAATCATTAATAAAGGAAAAAAGGTAGTTTCGTTTCTTTAATGTGGGGCTCAATGTCATGTCATTTGAGTTAATAATAAAGCCTAAATATTCCCTTATTTGAGATGGTACAATACAGCTCTTTTCCTTGTTAATTATAAAACCCAAACATTTCAGTAATTTACAGGTTTTTTGAGTATTTTCCAAGCATTCCTCATATGTAGTTCCAAGGCAAATTATATCATCTAGGTATATAATTACTCGAATACCCTCTCTTCTTAGTAATTCAATAGGGGGTTTCAAAAGTTTTGTAAAGACAAAAGGGGCAGTGGACAAGCCAAATGGAAGGCAGTTAAACTCATATAGCTTATTTTTAAACCAGAATCTCAAATACTTTTTGTGAATATCATTAATTGGTACTAAATAATATGCATTTTTTAAATCAATAGTGCACATATAGTCATCTTTTGTGACAAGTTTACACAGAGTTCTGATATCTTCAAGTTTAAAGTGATTTGTTTTGACAAATTTATTAAGACATTTTAAATTAAGAATAAATCTGTGAGTGCCATCATTCTTTGGAATTGTGAAAATACTAGATACAAACTGTTCTTTAGTTTCCTGGCATTGGGTAACTGTCCCCATTTGTATAAGTTTATGAATTTCTGTTGAAATAATGTTCAATTCAGCTTTATTAAATGAATTATTTAGAATAATACTCCTTTGTATAGGGTCACTTACAAAAGGGATAGAATAACCATTTACCCACTCTAAAATAGTGGGGTCATTTGTTATATATGTCCAACACTTATAAAAATGTTTAAGCCGAGCAGCAAAAGTTACCTCTATGGATATCTCGCACGACCTCCCCGGTTGGAGGGCATTGGTCGTCGGGTGTATGGTCTCACTTGGGGTGGTGGACGTGGAGGGTTGCGGGGTGGCTTGTATGATGGTTGTGCTGGACCTGGCTTGTAACTGGTGTTGTTGAATGCTGGTCTTGTCTGATAGTTTTGGCGCCTTGGCGCTTGGTAGTTTTTTGGCTGATTTTTTGGCTTCAGAATGTTTATTGTGCGTTTCATGGCTGTGGAAGTCTTTACCGATTCCTCTAGTTTTGAGTACAAACAGTCAGACCTCTTATTTTCATTCAAATTCATCGTCAAAGATTTGTCCAGGCCTGGTGCTATCAGTTTTCTACGTATCTGTGTGTATTGGTGATGAAGGTTAGCTTGCAATCTTATGCTATCACCTAGGATCTTTATAATAAACATCTTATCAAATTCGTTTTTGGACAATTCGTTTATTGCTTGGCATGTCAAACCAGTTCCTTGTCCAAGCTGTTGTTGCCTCTCTCTTAGCATATTGTCTCTACTTATAGTAGAGTTATTAAGCACACCTATAAACTCAGAGTTGAGTTTTGGAGCGTCTAGCAGTTTGGCATTTCTTGGAATTTTAGAAATTTTTATCAAGTTGTCAAGTTGATCTTTGTTAAGACCATCTGTTAGAATATTTTTAATTATTTTAACAACGCCTGGTTTTATCTCCTCACTATAATTAGCGTCTTTGTCTTGATCAATCTCTCCTAAGGCTTGAAGGACTTCTAGCGGTAGATCTTCCTGATTAGAGGTCTCAGTTTGTATATCACATCCATCCTCTAATTGCTGTTCCATATCTTCGTCCTGATTTTCCTCTTCCTGTTGAGTCTCATCTTTCTCGAGCGGAACATGAACTTCATCAACCACATTTTGCTGTGGTATATTTTCTGCACTACTTCCCCCAAAAACTGAGGTAGCTTCTGGATCAGAGGCTGAAATAAATATCATATGACCAATCAGCATGGATCATAATCTTAGACTGTCCGGTCTGATAGAGCCAATCAAGGTAGGTATATATGTGGATATCACAGATTCACCCATATGTTTAGAGTAGCCCTTTCCAACGGAAAAAGTACAGTAATTAAGGACAATTTATGCCCTTTATTTACATCTATGTAAGAATTATCTTTCACCAACGGCGAAAGTGCATTTTCGAAACTCGAAATGCCGGGTCGGGTGAGGTTATAATGAACCAAATTTTTTCATAAAAAGTAGATAATCTCAAAGAGATCTTCCTTTCCAACGGAAAGGGGACATAATATAACCTATTTTGTCGAGATTATTCATGCCATTATTGGCATTAAGCGTGAAAACGCAAGTTCTTTGGATAAAACTTACCCGCCATATCCTTCTTGTATTTTTCAATTTTCTTTTCTAATTTTCGTATTTTACGCCACTTCTTTTCTTCTTCCTTGTTTTCTTTCGCCCTTTTAGGCATGATGAGGGTTTTAAAACCAATAATTTCACAAAAAACAATTTCCTAACGCTACTTCGATGACGTTCCGTGAGCGCGAAAAGAACGAATGACATTGGTGAATAGTGTTGCTAGCTACTATTTTTTATTTTTTTATCTAGACTTTAAAAATCGCGACGTTATGAGCAAGATAAGGCGAGTACTACACAGTGAACTACCTCGGACTAAGTATGAATATAATAGATTATTATTTGTCTTTAATATTTGCGTAGCTTAGTTTTATTTTAATTTAAATACGTTTAGTTTTAATGTTTAATTATATTTTTGTTGAATTCTGTAGATACATATTATTATTAAGTTGATTGTAATATGTAAGTATATCAAATAGTTGTTAGTCCTTAATTAGGTATGCCGAGACACGAATGGACTACTTCCACGCAATCATGAGGAAGCGTTGCCCGGCACTGTTCCACCGCATCCGCGATAACCTGCTGCGAAGCTAGCGGTCCCGAGTTCGATTCCCGGCATCGCCGAACTATACAGAACGAACAAACAATCTGAACTATTTGTATAGTTCGTCGATGTTCCCGGTTAGGTCAAATACCTATTGTGAGGAGCGCGGGTATTTGTTTTTGAGTCTTGGATGTTTTCTATGTAATATAAGTATTTATTTCTGTATATTAGTATGTTTATCGTTGTCTAGTACCCATAGTACAAGCCTAGAGCTTAGTTTGGGACTAGGTCAATATATGTGAGATTGTCCCCCTGATATTTATTTTAATTACTTGCTTCTGCCCGCAACTTCGTCCGAGTAGATTATTGTTATTATTATTATTCCTTTGGAAAATCGTATATTTCCCTAAGTAGCTTATGTGTTAATCCAGGGTATTAGCTTCCAAATTTCATGCAAATCCGTTTAGTTTTTATATTTCAAACGTTATTTAGTAAGGTAAATACATGAACTGACAACAATATGTCATGTTTAGTAGAATTTATCTATGTTCATATTTACGCACTAACAGCAACGAATTTCCTAATAAAATCACGCAGCACTTTTATCAAAATTTCAAATTAAGAATACACTAGACCGTGAAAATGGCTGCACTGGCTTGCGCGTCAACCGAGCGCCGAGCATGAGGAACATTCAGTCTTACTCAGCCAACCGCCCGCGTCGCTTGCTCGTAACACTGGCCGGCTGGAAACGCGCGAACTCTCGAAAAAAAGTGCGAATTCGAATTTCGAAAAATTTAAAAGTGTAGTGTTTTATTATGAATATTGTGTAATCGTAAATTAGTAGTGTTTAGTGTGTGTAATGTAATGTGTAGTGATTAGGAAATATTTGAACGGCTGCCAATATTGTGTGTAAGTAAATAGGTAGTAATTATTACTAAATTATAGTTCCTGTTTTAGTGAGTATAATTGAGTTTATTTTTGTACTAATACTTATTTAAATATGTGTTATAAGTCTGTTTTTAGATGTAAGATTGAACAAGGAAAAAGTTGAAGCGGATTTAAGACTTGCTTTGTTATGCTAATTGTTTAATTTAAAAGTGGATTGGAGTTCAGATGCAGTTCTGAGGACTATTATTAACATAAGAATAGGATAAAAGAATGCGTTAAGAAGTTTTTCTTTCGTATTTGTGGATCAGAATTGGTTGTTAAAAAGTTTTCCTTTTTCCTCGTAGGTACTTCACATGTCTTAATGCTTAAAAAATGCAGTACTATAATGACTATATTTAAAACATTTTTCTTGTGTTTAGGTAATATTTAATCCAAGTTATTATAAATAATTATAAGTATTTTTGGTGACACGGTAAACTACGAGTAGTGTTAAATATTCTCAAAACCTTTTTTCCAAGCTATTAAGGAATTCTCAAAATATGAACTTAAAAAGCTGGTTAGCATTAACATGAGGTATCATATTCATAATAATAATTTTGTGAAGTTACATATAAGCCTTCTGTTCGTTTCTTTTTTACTTAGTGTGTATCACAAATGAATGGTTTTTAATTCTTTATTTTTTCACAATATAATAAATTATAATTATTGCCAAACCTGGGACACGGTTAAAAACCTAATTGAGACAAGGAAAAATGGTGAAACGGGTTCCGTCGTTGAAACAACTCGGCCGAACTAGTAGGTCGGTAACTCTGCCTTATGCCTACAACGCGACACATGTCGGTGACAATTGTCGGATGGCTTAGTTTATAAGACCCATGACTCTTATAGCCGAACCCTATATTCAAACAGCGGATAGATAGGCTTACTTCGGATTAAAATTGGACCATTTTGTATGGGCAAATGTCAAATTTTAACCCGAAGTAAGCCTTATCTGTCCACGGTTTGAATATACTCGTAGAGTAATTGCTGATTTACATTGGGTCAGCAAAAGCATGCCAGTTGTACATTGACGAGTTGATTTTTACGGCGAGAGCTATTGTAACGACGCAATGTACTTCTACTGGCATGCTTTTGCTGACCCAATGTAAATCAGCCATTAGTCCTCAGTGTTGGCGATGCAGTCTTCGTAGTCTTGACAATGTAACATTTTCCATACACGACACGATTTGTCTGTACGATCCGTCGCTTCAGACCGATCGAAACGACGAATCGATAGTGTATGTCAAGATCGTTAACGATTTAATTCTTCGAAGACGATGTCGGAAATCGCAACAAAAACCCATGCAATCATGAATATCGTAACGATGAATCGACAGTGTTCAGATGACAGATCTTTACGATCAACGAGTCGATTTTATCTCACACACGTCTTTTATCCTTTAGTTTCAAAAAATTAAACGATGGATTGTTACGACCAATGGTTTTGTGTTGAGCGTCATTTAAGATGCGATCAATCGTCACGATTTTCATCATATCCATCGTACAGACGAATCGTACCGTATGTATATGGGGCCCTTAAATTTCAATGGACCTGAGATCAAACTTATGATCAGGGGAATAATAATGGCTGCGATAAACGCGTGACAAAATGCGGATAAAACATTCGTCACTTTCTGACACGTATATATACTCGTAGGCACCAGAGTGACGAATGCTTTATCCACATTTTGTTACGCGATAAACGCAACCATACTAGGCCTGCCGGTAAGGTTAGACCAGTTGTTTATTTAATGCTAACGTAAACGATTTTCGAAAACTGACAAAATGTATGGAATAATTGACGGGACGCTGACAGCTTACATCAATCCTATACATTTTTAACCTCCGACGCAAAAATAGGGGTGTTATAAGTTTGATAGCTCTTAAATGGGTGAACCGATTTAGATGTTTTTTTTTTAATTTGATAGCAAATTTTCTAGCAGTGGTTCTTAGCTAGGTTTTATGAAATTCGGCTTGTACGTTTATGAGATATCAGCTCTGAAAGAAGAGGTATTAATAATGATAACAAATGACGAATCCATCTGGCTGGTCTAGGGCTTTTGGTGGTCTGTGTGCTAGTTTTCATCTCTTTACCATAAACAAGTGCGTTTCCATTAAATGACAATCGATCACGGCCTCTATACCCGGCGGTACAAACCATATCGTATTTGACCTGTTACGGTATTGTTTTGACGTCAGCCGCCATTACTGTCAAGGAAATAAGAGCTATCAAAACGTTAACAATACGATAACAGATCAAAGATGATGGTTATAACCGTGTTGAATAGGCGCAGCTCTGGTTAGCTATAGAGTAAAAGAGGAAAGATGACGGGCCACCTGAGACGGCACATTTCTGTTCACCCGACTGCCGAAAGAAGAGGGTAATGTGTTTATCAGCCTATATATGTATGTTTGTTCCTTTGTGGCGCTCTAGAAGCTAAACGCGTGGAGCGATTTTGATGATTCTTATGGCAATCGATTTGTCTTAATCTTGTGAGTGTCACTAAAAATATGATAGTAGTTTAAATTCAATATGGCGGCAGCTAGACGCCATATTAAAAAAAAGGAAAAACACGACGTTCTATGACAAATGGGGTATAATTTAAAAGGTCTTTAAAAATCATCTTTAGGTTACTTTAATCATTTTTCATTTTGAACGATAATTTAGGATTTGTAACGATTTAAAGTTGGCCAGCAACAACAGCCGGGTTTTTTAAAGCTTGCTTTTTGTTGCTATTCAACATTTTAGAAACCAATGCCTGAGAAAAAGAGGAAGACCTAGGCTTATTTGCTTAATCGACAGAAAGTTGTGTCGTATGATGAGGTCAAAAAACTGACGGAAAATAGAAAAGTGGTAATTACTCTACACAAGAGTAGGTACAGGGCTTCATTTCTACTCGGTAAAGCAATATAGCTTTCGACATGTTATCGCGTTGTCAACGTTACGATAGCTATTATTTACTTAACAGTAATGGCGGCCGAGTTAACAACAATAAGAGCTATAACCTACAAAATTGAATTGAATTAAATTGATAGGTAACATGTAAAAAGTAATATACTTATGAATGCACTGGGCCTCTATTCAACACGGTACCTAGTAACCATATCGTTTTTGATCTGTTATCGTATTGGCACCGTTTTGATAGCTCTTATTTACTTGACAGTAATGGCGTCTGACGTCATAACAATACCATAACAGGTCAACTACGATATCGTGTTTACCGTCGGGAATAAACTGAAAAAAATAATTGGTCGCTTCTAACAAGATTGTAATTGTTGTGCATAGGCGTCTTGAATCCATACGAGCCTGACAACACGTTAGACGCATCAACTAAGATGTTAGTTGAATCGCTAAAGAACTTGCTGTTTTCACTATAAGTTTTGTTTGATATAACTAATATCATGAATAGTGTATTCATTTTCAACTAAGAGAAAACCTCTCTTGGTTAGCTTACATTTTTTTGAGTGTAGAGGCGCAGGTCAAATACGATTTGTATTTTATCGCCTAGCATATAGGCGCTGGAAAGGTTTCGTAGGTACCATTATTGAAACGGGGCCCCCTTTTATTTTTAATTTAACTGTTTTTTTATTGTTCAGTAATAAAAAAACACTCCGTTAAAATGACTACCTATAATGGTTCCTGAAATACATCTCGTTGACAAACGTACGGACTGACGGACAGCGGAATCTTAGTACCTAATAGGGTACCCTTTGGGTACGAAACCCTAAAACAATCGCCCAAAAAAGGTTACGGGCAAACCCTATTGAAATAGCAACGTCCGAACGCTTACGCTGCAAGTTCCATTGAACATTCCAGATAAGACAACAAAACGAGTGTCCCTTAGCAGTCCTTGGAGACCTCATTATATTGGACCTTTTACGTGTTAAATAAGCGACCATTCTTAGCGAACCTCTATGTATTTAGGGTAATGTGACAAAATTGCTGCTCTGCTCGCAATTTGTAACTTTTGTGCGAAAGAAGCAAGCAAATGGCACGGTTAAGGTGGAATCACAATGTAGAAATGCTGGCGAGATAGCGCGTAAATACGTCTCGACCATCTGAAGCAGCTAATTTTGTCATATCGTGATAGGTAATACCATATACATACATCCATACATACACACACACATACATTATATTGTGAATCCACCTTAAATCGTTCTTTGGGCGATATGTTTTTCACTTATACATGGTGTTGTCATCAAACAAAGATTTTTAACGAATTAACTTTAATAAAACGTCATTAACATTGATTGAAAATTTGCAGATTTTCAAATATATATTTTTTGCTTATTATTTGTGTTCATGACTTTTAGGTATAGTCGACCAAGAAACTCCTTTACCACTATTCAACTCTATTACAAATTAATAGAGTCCATTTCATATTCATATACATTTCGTCTGTCTTTCCAACCTTTTTTTTTTCCGTCCCTAGACACCTTTATGCATCAATTATATTTTACGGTTCCGCATTTATTTATAAACCGTAAGTATATTTCATTACCTATAATACAAAGTAATTTTAAACAAATATGTAATTTTTTCGGTGTCCTTTCATTTCGCCAAACAACGTTTCCCAAACTGATTCATTTCCCAACTGTTTCATTTGGGCAAATGCTTTCTTTTTCCAAAACTGTAAATATTTCAGGATTTATTTCAGGACCATCGTGTAGAACCCTATAGGTTAGGTTAGGTTAGTTTAAAAAAAAACCTGAAATATTTACAGTTTCAGAAAAAAAAAGCATTTGCCCACTCTGAAAAAAAAATTGGTCGGTTCTAACAAGATTTTGATTGTTGCGCATAAGCGTCTTGATTCCATACGAGCCCAACAAGACATTAGATACATCAACTAAGACGTCAGATACATCAACTAAGACGTTAGATACGTCAAATAAGATGTTAGTTGAATCACTAAAGAAATTGCTGTTGTTACTATCAGCTTTGGTTGATATAACTAATATCTTAACTATTGTATTCATTTTTTGTCAACTAACTACTAAGAGAAATTCTCTCTTTGTTGGCTCTCATTTTTTTGAGTGCAAATGAAACGGGAAATTAATCAGTTTGGGAAACGTTGTTTGGCGAAACGGCTGAGAACTCATTTTTTCATATAAACCAAACCATTAATAATTGCACTAAGTCAAACCTAGCAAGTCTGTACGTAACGAAACAATCCCACAATGATAATAAACTAACTATACCAGGGGCGCTCCTAAAATAGAATGTATCCATACCAACCTTTAATAAGGTGCAGAATTTATAAACATCAACATTGCAACGGCAAAACTTGGCTTATTAAAAGATGTTGTAAGTCGAAATGAGAAGTTGTTGTAATAAAAACCGTAATCTTTTTGAATAAGGCATAAAATTGTGAAACACAATCTATGAGTAATGCAGCTGTTTATAAACAATTTGATAATTGTAATCTTGTTATGTATCATATGAAATTATAAAAAAAAACTATGTTTACGTATGATGATGATGAATGCATTAAACTGCAATATTTAGGTACTTATTAAATAAAAAGGAAAACGACAAAAGCGAACGTATTATGGGTTTATCAATTTTAAACGTAGGTAGCTAACGTATTATGGGATTACCAATTTGATACGTAGGTAACGTATGAAATTGGCTTACCCTCTTTGTTGTTTTACTGGAGTTTTTTTTGTATGTTTATTTGCATTTTTAACCGACTTCAAAAAAGGAGGAGGTTATACGTTCCACTGTATGTATTTTTTTTTATGTATGTTCACCGATTACTCCGTCAATTGTGAACCGATTTTAAAATTTTTTTTTTTGGTTTAATAGAGTATACTTCCGAGGTGGTCCCATTGTCAGCAAATCTGAATCTGATGAAGGGATCAGTGAGGAATTGAGGGAACTCCTCAAATATTGTATGCAAACATATAGCGATTTTAGTATTTTTAGTAACAAGTGTAGCATTTGCATTCAGAAAGTGTCACTTGGTGAAGCGGAACTGATGATGAAGACCACAGATGGCCACCGGAACTCCTCAACGGTACCGATTTCAAGGGTGGCGATAAGATATTTCGATTAAGATAGTTGAGCGACTACAACGAAGCACATTTAATTGTTTTAAAATGACTATGATTTTCCCGCGGCGTTGCTTGCGGCGAGCTTGAAATGTCTTAAAGTTTCATATATCAACTAAGAAGTGGGACTACATAAGCTTATTATGATCACTAAAAAGTTTAAAATAAAATAAATGTTTTAAAAAACAAAAAACCGCCTTCAAAAACGCTAAAATAACTTCTACTACTAGGTACTTAGTAAGTCGGCTTTTTGTTGAAAATATTGTGGTCGCCGACTTCAGTTAGACTAACCTAATAGGATAGACAGATACCTACTACTAAGTACCTAGTAGTAGAAGTTATTTTAGCGTTTTTGAAGGCGGTTTTTTGTTTTTTAAAACATTTATTTTATTGTGCATAATTTTATTGGAATTATCAGCAAGACTGTAATTGTAAAATTAATTTTAAATAAAAGAGCCATGACTTTTGAGCATTTTAAATCTCTACATTGAAACGCCATAATACAAAAACAAACACAGCAAAAGAGCGTTTCTTCATGGCACTTACGTCCTTTTATAGTGAAGCGAAGTTTTTCAACAATATCTCAAAAACTGTATATTTGATCATGTTGAGAATAATTTTCGTTGAAAGTATTTATTAACGACCTAGTCAAAAAAACTGCTGAAACCTGGA
Organism: Acleris cristana; assembly: GCA_948252455.1. Taxonomy (NCBI): domain Eukaryota; kingdom Metazoa; phylum Arthropoda; class Insecta; order Lepidoptera; family Tortricidae; genus Acleris; species Acleris cristana. Next base: position 12,139,329 of record OX411793.1, read on the forward strand.
AAGGAAAGAAAAATAACCCCCTTCTCTTTACTTTGACTAAAATATAGCCTATGTCACTCCCACGACCAAGAAGAATCTATTAACACCTCATGTTATCCATCAAGCCGTTTAGGCTGCAGACCGTGCCAATAAAATATACATAGGTACATACATAATATATAAAAAAAAGCCTTTATTTGACCAAGCTGCAATCTACATTTTTTATCTTAGTTTCTAAATTGATTACTTACTCAACTAATAGCTAGGTATACATACTTAAATTTCTGTTTCTTTTAATGCTAAATGACTTATTTCTAGTTATCTATATCTATTTCTAGCATTAAGCTTAGGTCCCCAGGTTGGGTAAAGGCCTCCTCCAAAGATTCCCACTTCTCTCTGTCCTGCGCTATTAGCCACCAGTTAGAACCAGCGACTTTTTTGATCACGTCGTCCCATCGAGTAGAGCCTCTTCCTCTCCGTCTTTTCCCTTGGGCAAGGTACATACATCATCATCATCATCATAAACTCACGCCTTCACTCCCAGAGTGGGGTAGGCAGAGCCACAGACTCACCAACAACTCCAAAAACTTGTTGATAATTCTGTGACCACAGTTTGCACAACCAGGCTAAGATGTTATCCAGTGTATTAGTGACAGGTTGCAAACCCATCGCCTAACAGCACTACACAGCCTTTAGTCCCTTAGTCGTCTCTTACGACATCCACGGGAAGACATGGAGTGGCAACATTCTAAACCCGGCACCACACGGCATACATAGGTACATACCTACATAAACTCGTAAAATATAATCCTCCTTCTGACGGAGTCAGTTTAAATACACCTTTTGCATTTTTTATCGTCCAAGCTCATTAACTATGGTAATTTCATAAAAAGCAATGGAACGGTGTAACCGGAAAAAACGTAACGAACTGTTCTGTGATATCCATTGTTTTCTCAATTTTTATTTTATCCAAAAATGTATTTGGAGTTTATTTCGTAAAGCTGATTAAAAGATAAACTTTTTACAAAAAACCGAATACAAAATGTACCACTCACACGCCGAACCTGTTGCTATGAAAATTACACCTTATTGATACGAAACAAAGTCTCTTTTAATCTTGAACTTGTAACGGCTTTAGCCGTCGTGGCGTCCGTGGCACGACTTTCAGTTGACGGCCAGAGCCGTCGTCTGTGGCATTCGAAAGGTTTAAAGGGAAATGTTTATTAACTTGTTTCTCAGGTTGATCTTAATTAAGACTTAAGTTACTGTAAACAAAAACAATTCTGTAATCAAAATTTGTTTTATTTTTACATTGATATTTACAAAATACTAGCGACCCGCCCTCGCTCCGTTCGGTTTATATGAGTTATTTGTAACACACGTACCACAAACGAAAATCTGTTATATATAAAAAACCTTCCGTAAAAAATGGTGGAAATCGCAAAAAAATCCGTTGCGTGGTTTAAGAGGAGTTAGCGGATATATACAGACAGAAAGACAGACAGACGCGAAAAGCCACTTGTTTTATACCAAGTGAAGATAATAATAACGCAAATGTATAAAATATAAATAATAATAAGAATAGAAACGCTAGTTAGCGTAATGCATCTTTAGGTCTCCTGATTTATGTGAGATTTTTATCGAATTTGCGATACGAGAGTAGATAAAGAAATGTAGGCGACTGAGTAATAAGCATTTCTGTTACAATGCCTATGATTATGCAGTAGTCATGGAGTTTGATTGTAACAGAGTTTTAATACAATAACAAAAGAAATAAAATTATTCTATTTCTCAACATTGCCCAACATACTACAACAATGAAATTTTTTTTGAGTGGGAATTTCATCTTCTTGCAAGTACATAAAGTTTAATAACGTTTGTTCCACAATGCCAATTTTAGGGTTCCATAGCCAAAATGCCAAAAATGGAACACTAATAGTTTCGTCATGTCCATCCGTCCGTATGTCACAGGCATTTTTCTCGAAACTAAAGAGGTACATTCATGAAATTTGAAATATATGTTTTGTAGAAGCCAAAAAACATATAATACACTGGCATGTCCCAAACTCAGAATTTGATTCGTATGACATAATTATTAGCAATGTTTTACAATGTAATATGATTTCTCTATTGAACTTAAGAAGGTGAATACACGATCCATTATTCACTAATTATTTGAAGAGAAAGTCGGCAGGGGACTGTTTAAATTTTCCAATTAGTGGAGAAATGCCCTTATTCAGTGTGGGGATCATACAACCCGTGAAATTACTAGCATACATTCTTTTTTTTTTGACGACGCTCTGGCCTTGTTTGTAGTGTTGTGACCCTGCCTACGAAGCTAGCGGTCCTGGGTTCAAATCCCGGTAAGGGCAGATATTTGTGTGATGAGCGCGAATATTTGTTTTTGAGTCATGGATGTTTTCTATGTATATAAGTATTATTTCTCTATATAAGTATTTAAATCGTTGTCTAGTACCCATAGTACAAGCCTAGAGCTTAGTTTGGGACTAGGTCTATTGGTGTGATATTGTCCCCTGATTCCACCATGCATGCATGCAGTGTTAAGATAGTAGTTTTGAGAATGGAAATGTCTACGGATCTCAGGGGTGTTATTCTCTGAAAAGCAAAGGTGAGCGAACGCAGGAGTGAATTCCAAGCGGCGAGTTTAAGAAGTCCCGTCCGAGCGAACAAAACACATATTAGCGAGTGCATTCTCAATTAGGCAGCCTTATACGTTCGAGACGACATGCTGCCAAATTGAAAATGCACGCCCTAAAATGTGTTTTGTTCACTTTGACGGGACTACTTAATCTCGCCGCTTGGACTTCACTCGTTCATTCGCTCACCTTTGCTTCTTGATAGAATCACACCCCAGATCCCACTTATCATCAGGTGGCCTTTGCTTCGTTCTTCATCTGTAGGTATGCAAAAAGGGTGAGAAAAGTCACGTCTAACTATCTTGGGTTTATTTTTACACCTATTAGATAGTTCTCGGCAGACCATATCGATCTTGGCTATGAATAAATCTATTCGGGTCATGAGTGTATTTTAAGTGTACAGCTCGAAAGAGACAGTTTTGCGTTAAAAGATAAAAGACATTTATTCAGTAAGTAGGCTGCATGGGCACTTTTACACTTCAAGAATCTACCAGCGTTTCACAAGAGGAGACCACTGCTGAGAAGAAACGCTGCAAGAAACTCAGCAGTCAGTCTTTTTTAGGGTTCCGTACCCAAAGGGTAAAAACGGGACCCTATTACTAAGACTCCGCTGGCCGTCTGTCTGTCTGTCACCAGGCTGTATCTCATGAACCGTGATAGCTAGACAGTTGAAATTTTCACAGAAGATGTATTTCTGTTGCCGCTATAACAACAAATAATAAAAACAGAATAAAATAAATATTTAAGTGGGGCTCCCATACAACAAACGTGGTTTTTTGCCGTTTTTTGCTCGATAATGGTACGGAACCCTTCTTGCGCGAGATCGACTCGTACTTGACCGGTTTTTTTTAAACATATTTCTTATCACAATGGTACTACTTAGTCTAGCATTATATAAAGCTATAAATATTACATTAAATATATCTTAATGCATCTGTGAAAATGGTACTAATTTAAGCCTAAGATCTTTTTTACCCGACTATACAAGATATGTATGTATGTTTCTTTGCAACCTACTGTAGGTTAAACGCGTTGGGGGGTTTTAAAGTGTGGGGTGTTATTATTATTGGGGGTTGGGATTGGCTTTGTATGCCACTTTGACCATTGCTGCGCCTCTATTCCCGACTGTAAACACGATATTGTAGTTAACCTGTTATAGTATTGCTGTGACGGCAGACGCCATTACTGTCAAGTAAATAAGAGCTATCAAAACGGTGACAATACGATAACAGATCAAAAACGATATTGTTTTTACCGTGTTGAATAGAGGCCCTGATCTTTTGTGGCAGCCCTTTGTTTAGAGCACGGAATAGAAAAAACAGTGTAAGTGGCAAGAGCTTCGCTTAGTATCTATCAGAGCTGTTGTCGCCAATACTCAAACTATCATAAAAACAACACGCCACCATGGAAAATGTTTTTGGTGCGGCTATCGTTTTTGCACTCCAAAATAGCACAATAAGGCATGCTTCTGGATTTATCTCCTATTTTAGAAATGTAGAAATATTGAAATATCGAAATAAGTGATCGCGGCAAAAGTATGGTAGGTTATGCGGAACTCCCCATAACTATGCCATACATTACACGCTCACTTGATACTTCTACTGTTTTTTCTGTTCTGTGGCTTAGAGCTTACCGCAAAGGCCTATAGCGTCCAGGAATTTCTAGATGATTTGGGCAGTGAGGAGTTGTATCTCTTGTGGGTCCATGATATGTCGCCCTAGGTAGATACTTCTGTTGCGCATTAGTGGTCCGCATGAGCAGAGGATGTGCGTTGCTGTCTCTTCCATCTCCTGACTAAGGGTGTTACCAGATCAATCGATTGATCGCCGATCGACAGCATTGATTGACGTCGATCGAAGTCGATCGATTGGTCTGGAGGAACTATCAATCGACGGATATCGTTCGACTAACCAATCGATCGATTGCCGGTCGACGTTGATCGACTGGTCTGATAGCTTTAATTGATGAAGGAACTATCGATCGACTAATCCATTCTGCCATAGATCGACGATCGGTCGGACGTGTAAAAGAGCCCTCATGTGGCCAATTTACTGAATAAATATTTTGATTTTGATTTTGTGTTCCAGTGTTGGGATTTTCATCGGAATTTCACCGGTTAAGACAAAATTCCGGGATTCAGGGTTCATAAATATATTCTTGGTAAAATAAGTTATTATAAGAAGCCACCTTCACTTTAATTAAGCTTTCTTGATATTACGCAAATTTTAGGTAATTTTTGAATAGCTTCTGAATATACAACCTCTTAACTTCACACCTACACGGTTCTCAGGTTTAGCATATATTTTAAACTCCCGACCAAAAAAATAAGTGTTATAAGTTTAATACGTCTGTCTGTCTGTGTATTCATAACTCCAAAACTTAAAAAACGATTTGAACGCAGTTTTTTTTAAAGAAAGCTGTTTTATTCGTGATGGTTTTTAGCTAGGTTTAATGAAAATCGGTCAAGCCGTTTAAGAGATATTAGCTCTGGACTAGACAGATATAGATTGTTTCACAAAAAACTAGGTCTGTACGTTTATCTTTGCAAGAAAATTATCATTGGATAGAAATAATCCAAACCTCGATTTTCATAATAACTACAACAGTATTCAAATATCATGGAAATCGGACTTGATTTAGGGGGGGAGAAACGCTATCGCCCTGAGCTAAATTTGTATGGAAAATTTTGGTTAGCTTCGCGATTTAAGCGTGTGTTCATAATCCTCTTAAGGAATTAAGGTTTGAACATAAGGTTGGTTTAGGCTTCAACTGCAAACACTGTGTAAACACCGAATTTCTGTATGAAAGCGGCTGTCTCGTGTGTTTAAACCAAGTATCGAGGCTCGGAACACTTGGTGCATAATGAGTTTCGGGCGAATCGTTTTTAGGGTTCCGTACAGTCAAGGACTTTAATTGTTTTGCCACTATGGAACCCTGTCATAATGACAGCGTCAAACCACATGAAAGCAATGACGCCAAAATTAATGATTAACGCTATGCGACAGGGTTCCATACTGGCATAACAATTAAAGGCTCCGGCCTAAAACAGCGGATTTATTGCTAGATTTTAACACAGAATGTAATTTAATGTAAAAACTAGTAATATTCGCTGTTATTTTATCAAAATTCTAGACAAAAGTCCTCGATTGACTTGCATACCTTTTTGTCCGTAGCAATCTCCGTCCAATATTTCAGGAAAGCGTCGAAGTCATCCTATTTCTTCCACCTGGGTATCTTAATTTAGAACAACAAAAATAAAATAATATTAAACCAAACCATACATCATCCAAAAACTATTTTGTGGCACAATCTCTTTAGTCACACGTAATACATAAATGATTTATTGTGTTATGTCTTTCTTCTATTTTTAAAACACTTGTAAATAAGCCGTTTTGATTTGTGTGGCAGTCTTCGTCTGTGCACAGAAAACGCTGAATATTTATTTAAAAACCGGCCAAGTGCGAGTCGGATGCGCACGAACGGTTTCGTACCATTATCGAACAAAAAACGGCAAAAAATAACGTTTGTTGTATTGGAGCCCCGTAAATATTTATTTTATTTTATTTTTATTATTGGTAATTAAAACGGCAACAAAAATACATTATCTGTGAAAATTTCAACTACCTATCTAGCTATCACGGTTCATGAGTGACAAACAGACGGACAATGGAGTCGTAGTAATAGGGTTTTTACCCTTTGGGTACGGAACCCTAAAAATAAACACTTTTTATGACACTGGGAAACCAAACTAGCACACAGGCCACCTGTGGCCTATTGCATAATGAAGTACAAGCATCGAAGCATGCCCTACATAGATAAATAAATAATAAATAAATAAATATCAGGACAACAAAACACAATATCACAAAAATTGACCTAGTCCCAAACTAAGCTCTAGGCTTGTACTATGGGTACTAGACAACGATAAACATACTTACATAGAAAAATACATACTTAAATACATAGAAAACATCCATGACTCAGGAACAAATACCAGCGCTCATCACACAAATATCTGCCCTTACCGGGATTTGAACACGAGACCGCTACCTTCGTAGGCAGGGTCACAACCAACCTAGGCTATTGTGACGTCAAAACCAATAAGCCCGATTTGCATTGATCAAGTACAGTGGCAAGGACAGTGAAGTGAAGAAATAGAAAGCAATTCCATTTGGATCCACTGGCAAGGCAACTTGACTCGCTACTGTCCGATCAGTTTACACTATGTACCTACTGGGTATTGATTCTCTCAAAAGCAAAGGTGAGCGAATGCAGGAGTGAAGTCCAAGCGGCGAGTTTAAGTAGTACCGTCAGAGCGAACAAAACACATTATTAGCGCGTGCATTCTCAATTAGGCAGCCTTATACGTTCGAGAAGCCATGCTGCTAAATTGAATACACGCGCTGAAATGTGTTTTGTTCGCTTTGACGGGACTACTTAAACTCGCCGCTTGGACATCACTCCTGCGTTCGCTCACCTTTGAGTTTGAAAGAATCACTACCCAGTACACCTGTCCTTGGCCAATGTAAATCGGGCTATAAAGCGCAATTCACACAGGGGGCGGGAGCGGGTCAGGCGCCGAGCATGTCGTTTTCATCGCGGGACCCGCGCGGGTCGTCGTATTCACACATAGCGCCGAACCGCAGCAGGCACCGCCTGGCGAGCGCGTCGCCGAAATGCCGCGGCTCCGCCGCGGGTGCACAGGTGGGCATTCGGGATCGGATGGTAATGGCGAGTATATAGAGTTGAATTTACAACGCGCTCTGTGAGAATGCCAATCGGAGAATGCGTGCTATTACAACCAAGGACACCCGCGGCGGGCCCGCGACGGACGCCTCCCGCCGTGTGTGTGAATGCTTCCATATAACTCCATGTTAAAACACCCGCCGAACTTCCGACTCGCTCGGCGCACGACCCGCTCCCGCCCGCTATGTGAATTGTGCTTAAGGACCGGTGCCGCGCCGCTAGCATTCATTGGTTTCCCACAACATTAACCGCGTCGTTTCACTTACCCGTGTGAGCGAATACTGCAAGCGGTTTGAAGAATAACGCCATATTGAATTTTGCTGCGTTGACTCATTTTCGAGACAAAATTGTTAATGTCTAACACGTAATATACCGAAACAAGCGTTTTAGCAAAATTTACTAGCATGTTGTTATTGCTGACATACACAAGCATTAAATTAGCTGTTTAATAATTAAGAAGGCATTGAGATGTTAAATGTTTTACGGCTGGCTTTCCGTCTGAAACGTAAAATGGTATATTTATTGTCACTAGTAAAATAATGGAGTTATGTTTTTAATTTAGAATTTAGTACGTTATTCATCGCCATTGTATACAGGGTGTTATTGAGGATTTACGGGGACATTATTTTTAATTAAAAACTGATAATATTTTAAACGCAATATTAATGCTATAGCCAAGACTTAAGCCCAAGTAGTTCACTACATAAAAAAGCGGCCAAGTGCGAGTCGGACTCGCCCATGAACGGTTCCGTGAGAGGTAAATTGCGGTTTACGATTTATGACGTATTAAAAAAAATTACTTACTAGATCTCGTTCAAATCATTTCGGTGGAAGTTTGCATGGTAATATACATCATATATATTTTTTAGTTTTATCATTCTCTTATTTTAGAAGTTAGAGAGGGGGGAACACATTTTACCACTTTGGAAGTGTCTGAGTGTGAACTATTCAGTTTAGAAAAAAATTATATTAGAAACCTCAATATCATTTTTAAAGACCCTATCCATAGATACAACACACGTAGGGGTTTGATGAAAAAAATATATTTGAGTTTCAGTTCTAAGTATGGGGAACCCCCAAAATTTATTGTTTTTTTTTTCTATTTTTGTGTGAAAATCTTAATGCGGTTCACAGAATACATCTACTTACCAAGTTCAAGTTTCAAGTTCTTATAGTTTCAGAAAAAAGTGGCTGTGACATGCGAACGGACAGACAGACAGACATGACGAATCCATAAGGGTTCCGTTTTTTGCCATTTGGCTACGGAACCCTAAAAATTACCTGTGTAGTTAACTGCTTAGATTGCATTTAGCATTTAGCAATCAACGTACAGTAGGTCGTAAAAAAGTATGTTAACATTTAAACTAATTTTTGTGAATAGTGACGGGTTCGTGGCGTGACAAAAAAGATTTTGTGACTTTATTGTTTAACACCGCAGTTAGCTTACTTATAGAGTAGTAAGTGAATTTACCTACGAATGTACGAAACTAGTGATCAACGGCAAGTGTAAATATGTGTGTGTGAGAAGCACGAATGTATTAAAGATTGTAGTTTAAAGCAAAGTCGCTTTTCGAGTCTGTCTGTCTATCCTGTATACCAGATAGCAGGTATACACCACGCAACAGATTTTGATGCAGTTTTCACCATCAGTTAGATAGTGTTTTACAAAAGGTTTATTCACATGTATAAGAAAAGCTTGTCAAGTTTTTTATGTTATTAGAAAAAACATCACTCTGTAACCAACCTAAATTACACGGAAGCTGGGGTATGCAATTTAACCGGTTATTAGACGTTTTTGTATGAAAATAACCGGTTAAAACTGGTTATAACCGCTTATTTCCATTTCCTAGCCCAATAATACAATTATTCGTATGCTAAAATCGGAACACCCTAGATACCAATCCGCGTTTCAATTTGAATTGGATTTACAGCGTGTCCCAAAAAGTGAATGGTAGCAGTTGAAATAGACCGGCCACTTATTGCGGTTGAAAATTTGATTTCAATGGAAAAGTTCGAGCAAAAACGAATTTCGTATTGGGATTTGCTGTGTTTCTTTGTATTGGCAAAGTTTCAAAGCGATGAACTAGTTTGTAGATGAAAACGTGATTTCTTTTGTACAAGAACTAAAAATAACACGTAATTCCTAATTATATTAAAATGATGCTACTAATTTTAAAAATGTGAAAGATTGTTGGTGACTTTTTTTTATCATACACGAATTTTTGAACGGTTTTAGATAAAATAAGTGTTATTCTCCTAAAAACGGCGTTTAGTCGGTCGAAAAACGAGTGAACGCGGCGAAGCGGCGAGTTTAAGAAGTCCCGTCAGAGCGTACAAAACCCATTTTAGCGCGGGCATTCTCAATTAGGCAGCAGAGCTTCTGCTAAACGATCAAACGTAAAAAGGCTGGTTTGCACCAAATGGGCCATTCTAAGGTGATCGATCAGGTCTAGTTGGTTTTTGAACATATTTTCATTTTGTTCTTATCAGCTATTGTTGTATAGAACTAACTACTATTCTCTAAAACTTCATCTCTCTTGTGATTTACCTTCACATATATGTTAGATTTCTTCGTAAGTTGAAAAGTTCATATCGGTTTCTGCAAAGTGATAGAATAAGTGCTAACAACTTTTGTTTCTGCGTCAACGTTAAGTTCTGCTAACTACTACTAGATGGAGCTAATGAAACAATGTTCTTGATACAGGGTGCTAGTTTTCAGAGATGCTTATCTGGATTCGACGTATTCCAACTTTAAGTTACGCCCGTGCATTGTTGGCGACACGGCGAGCTTGCTTTGTTGTTAGGTACTTTAAGATTAGCGTTCAGTTTTCTTAGTAAAACGTAAGTGCTCTTATTAAGTAATTCAACATTCAATTACTAAACTTCAGTTTATGAAGATGTTCAAAGAAATGGGAATGATTTAACGTTTTGATTCGGATAGAGAAAAGGATCGTACCGAAGACATCTTTGGTCTCAGCGTTGGCAACGCAATTGCCAAAAGACCTGCCTGAGGACTAAAATATAGCCGGAAGAGATCCTTTTACAATATTTTGATTTTTGTTTTTGTACAAGTGTTAACATACATACATACATACATTATGTGAGTTTTATTTAACGAAAAATTTCTTAAATTATGATGTTTGAAATTGGTTGTAAATGACAGTAATAAAACTGATGTTTTGTTTTAAATACCTAAATGTACGATCAATAATTTAAATTGATATTAGAATTTTTTAATGTAATTATTTTAGTATTGCCAAAATGCAAAAAAAAACTACATTTAGCTTTTTTAACAACAAAAAATCAGGTTTTCACTGGTTTGAAAAATTGCCCGTTAAAAAAGGATTATCTAGTACGAACAATTATCTCATTAAATAATAGAATTAGACACTGACTAATGACTCCCACTGAGCCACAAACCTTTAAACTTATATAAACACGACCTTACACTAACAGCGTGTGTTTGTGTTTTATGCAACTCCGTTAGTTGAATTAATTACGTCCGAATGTCGATACAAACTTTCTAATTCAATTAAATGGGATAAAAGTTCACCCTGTGGCCAAATTGAAATCCGGAACTGGGGTGTAATTTTCTTCATCGCTAGTTCGTCGTTAATTTAAATTGAAAATCATTACTTTACTTGTGCGCTCGTAGGTATTAGACGGAGTTACAATTAAAACGCGTTAGAGTTGTAACAAAAAAGAGTTTTTAGGGTTCCAATCGGCCCTGCTAAGGTAAACGGCAGTATTTCCGACAAAACTATAGCAAGCAAGTAGCAAGAGGAACCTCATTACTAAAGGGAAATGATTAAATCTTCTTTGGCTCTTGAATTTGAGATACTACCTTTTGGCTTATGAGGCATAATAGGTATTAAGTCCATCGAGTTTTCACTTGTTTGGCTGCTCTTTTATTGTACAAAAATAATAATACAATATTTACAAAATAATAGTGTACAAAGGCGAACTAATCCCTTTAAATGATCTCTACAAGCTAACTTAATAGTGAACTATCAGTGATACAAATCCAATCGGCAATAATGAAGCGTGTTTTTTTAAAGAGTAAAAACTTTTTCTAAACTGTGTTAGAAAACAAGCGTTCCAACCCAACAAGTAAGATCGCCAATGTTTGTTAACAAAATAACTACACCCTATACGTCCCAACAACTCGTAAATCTAAGATCGAAATACAAACGTAGAACATAAAGTAGCCTATCTTTATTCTCTACCCTTCGGGAACACGAATTTTATTGAAAATGGTCAAACCGCTGGCGCCATTAAGCGAAATTCCATTGGGAATGTTGAACTTTTGGCATTTTCCCCAAAAGAGAACGTCTCAAATATATGAACTGTGCGGAGTAAAAATAACCTTTGACCTAATGAAAGTGCGTAAGTTCTTTCTCGTGAAATTCTCATAAACTAATGCGTATGACATGATAATAACCAATAATAATTAAATCAATATCACTGAAAAATCTCACATAAATTCATCTATACCTAAACTGAGGCTCGTATACTACGTATGGGTCCTAATTAATAATTAAGGTCTTTATTTACTAAAACGACTAAACTATATCTAATCAAACTCGAAACACCCTGTTTATACACAACAATTACGTTAATATTTTCGCTGGGTCTCTATTTTCAAAATCGAAATTCGAAGTTGCGTTAACTCCATTCCATTCTCTCGATTACGTCACGAATGACGAGTAAAAGTGATGGAGAACACCAGGATTCGAATTTAGCGCTACGTAGTAACGTTCCTGTTTATTGCCCCCGATCGCACCCAGTAGTAAATAAAGAGATTATAGACCTTTTAGATCTTTAGAAACCCGGCAATGGCTTTTTGTGCGGAACCAATTGGATTTGTTTTATTATTGGCTATAAAATTGACGCTTTTACTGCTGAGACTGATCGGAGATGGTTAGGTTGTATGGTTGTAATGAGATGGCGTTGTACAGACAGATTATGTTGATGACGCGGTTATTTTAGTTGGTATAGTGTCTTTAGAAGCTAGTGGTCCCGGGTTCAATCTCCGGTATGGGGAAATAAACAATACAATACAATTACTCTTTAATTAATTAAAAAAACTGGCGGTATTACCGCTAAATAGCAATCTCTCCCAGACAACCTTGGACAGAAAAACTAAACAATGTAAACTAATTACTTTACATCTGTAACTAAAAATCTAAGTCATAAGAAATATTTAATTTTTATATATTTTAGTGATAAGCTCGTTTATCAAGTTTTGATTTTTTTAACAACTACGTTATTATTTATTTCTCTATTGTGAACATGTTTGTCTTACATAATTTTTAATTTTCAAGTACTCGTGTAATGTTATAAGATTAAGAACCACACGAGTTTTAATGCTTATCATTACGCAACAGTCACATAATGAACTATAATGTAATCGAAGTTAATAATTGCCTGGCAACGGGGAAGGGTTTAACGTTAAGCCATAGGCCTCATGGGGCCCAAAATGGATAGATTACGGGATTTACGGGTTACTGACTAATTATTGAGTCATTAACGGTTACTGAGTGATTATTGACCCAATCGAGTAAAATCACCACACAAGGCTATTTTCAACTCGGCAAAACCATATTGCCTTTGACGTGTAATGGTATTGTTTTTAAATCGGCCGCCATTACTGTCAAGACAATACGAGCGTCAAAACGGAAACATGACAAAAACAATATACGCATCGAGACGATAGAAAATAGAAACGTTAGCAGCGTTTGCATCTTGGCTAGGTTTATTTTGCCCTCATTAGAACAAAGGGCGTATGTCTCGTAGAATCGCGAATGTATTAGTGACCTTATTTCTTAAGATAGGGGGTACTATGTGCCTTGACTATCAAATTGCGCCGTAGCAGGTGGAAAGAAGTGGTTTCTGCCTACCCCTCTGGAAAACAGGTTTGATTAAATGTATGTATGTATATATGATAATTCATACAAACGTTTCGTTAGACAAACGTTTTTAGAGATTCCGAAGAACACCACAATTTTAGATAGTAGCTAACAAGCTTTGAGTAAAGAAGGTTATCTCCTTAGTTACTATAAAATGTATTTGCTATAATCAATCACATGCTATACATTCAAATGCTATAATCTTCACTTACCATAAGTTTTAGATGCTCTAAAATTATTTGCTTTCAAATTCTATTACATTAATAGCCAGATAATGCAACGAGCAAGACGAGTCTGGGCCGAACCGACTCGGATAGGTCTTCGAGGTTATTTTTTTTCATCATGCATAACATTTAAAATCTATATAATGATATATAGATTTTAAAATTTCGGTGTTCCTCGAAATCAATAACGATTGTCCTTACGCATCGTTTGTCTGAATTATTATTTGTCTCTAACTGGTTTTCAGCTGAGTCAAACAACTTTGTTAGTTTTACAAAAATACATACGGTTAGGTTACTTTAGGGATGTCACCTGTCATTGTCAGAATTGTAAAATAGGGGCTGATGTTCTTACAAACTAAACAGTTTCAAGTTGCAATTCGTGTCAGTTGCAGCTCTCTATTCATCTTTTATTCTATTCATTCAAAGTTTGCATTGAGTAATTAACGTCGTTTTGAAGCGTTGCATTTGTAGCAATTAAAAAGTCATAATTAATTTCGCATTGAAATTTTTACCACATTGAATCCTGGGCTGAATTTTGCACACAAGAAGCTTTTTCCCATTTGTAATTAAAATTGAAGTGACTGTGATTTCAAAATTAATGCAATTTTGGCTTATAATAAGGGTATATATCCACCAGAGCTATGCGAGGAAGCGAAGCGGTGTGCGAAGAAAAACCCACCAATAGGATTATTCATTATCCTAGCTTCGCTTATCACAGCTCTCTTATTGTTGGATTTTTCTTTCACACACCACTCAGCTACCTTGGACAGCTCTAGTTCATCATCATCATCATCATCATCATCATCATCATCATCATCGTCATCATCATTATCAGCCCGTATTATTCCACTGCTGGACCAAGGCCTCTTCCAATGCACGCCACTGCTCCCGATCTTCAGCTTCTCTCATCCAACCTACACCGGCCCATCTGCGCATGTCATCGCTCCATCTTGCCCCAGGGCATCCTACACGACGTTTCCCGAGACGCGGTCTCCAAGAACACTACAGCTCCAACGGTCGTCGGTCCTGCGGCAAACATGACCGGGTACAGTAAACTAGGTACATGGTAAAAAACTATAGAAAAAATAACAATAGGTAATCTCTGTTCTCTGTCTCCGTGTCTGTCTGGTTTCTAATCGACCCTTCAGTGAGACTCCAAGCATAGTCCTTTCCATAGCACGCTGAGCGACTTGGAACTGGTGGACCAGCTCAGCTCTGGTCACCGTGTAGTTATCGTTTATATTTTTTGTCTGACCGTCTGAAAGTTCGCCTTGATACTCCGTAACAGCTCAACATATTTAATTTCAAATATTAGTAACTAAAACAGGAATTTCATGTTGAAGTTTTGTGTACATTCCATGTCGATATCTTGCGTGTTTAAAATATATAATTAAATATCAGTGCACAATGTCACACCAATTGACCTAGTCCCAAACTAAGCTCTAGGCTTATACTATGGGTACTAGACGACGAAATAAATACTAATAAAGAGAAATATAAACTTAAATACATATAAAACATCCATGACTCAGGAACATATATTCGCGCTCATCACACAAATATCTGCCCTTACCTGGATTTGAACCCAGGACCGCTAGCTTTGTAGGAACGATAAAGAAAAACAAGACCAAGTGAGGGTAGGTTGAAAAACTCGCACGACTAAGACGAACACCCTCCACGTCAATCTTCTCGTGACTACGGCTGTCGTAACACGGTCGAAACGTTGAGGTAAATGGTAACCCATCATTTTATCGAATTTCACTTCATCGATTGTATCATTTCATCAAACGCTATTTTCAGCTGAAACCATGATGTTTTAATAATAATAATAATAATAATATAATTTATTTCAGATAATACAATCCATATTATGTTAGCACAAAACTTAAAAACTATAATTATTAGTACTGTGTTAACTTACGAACTATTACAAAATTACAAAATAAATAATCAATTACCTAAAACACGTCATAATTGGCCCTAGGCATGTGGCTGTCTGCCCAGAAGGCGAGGATCGGGCTATCCAACCTTTCAGCCACCGCGGCCAGGAGGCAGTTGGAGCTGGTTTTATGATATCTAAAACAATGTAATCATATTACAATGTTGTTATTAAACTAATGTACAAAGGCGAACTTGTCCCTAAATGGGATCTCTTCCAGCTAACCCTGAAGTAGATGAGTAAGGACAATGCATGAGGTTAATGTTAATGTTTATTTTATTACGCGATTAACTCCCGATTTATAATTTTATTACTCAATAGTCCGCATGCTTGTAGAGTCTAAGATCCAAATAGGAGCTGACCTTCACCCAGCTGTTTATTCGATATAAAGTATTTTATATCATGGTAAGTATTATATATGGCGAATAGGTTGACTGAAAAATTTCAATACAGTACAGTCCATAATAATAAAAAAACTTTTTAATTTAGGGTTCCGTACCGAAAGCGTAAAAACGGGACCCTATTACTAAGACTCCGCTGTCCGTCTGTCTGTCTGTCACCAGGCTGTACCTCATGAACCGCGATAGCTAGACAGTTGAAATTTTCACAGATGACGTATTTCTGTTGCCGCTATAACAAAAAATACTAAAAACAGAATAAAATAAATATTTAAGGGGGCTCCCATACAACTATCGTGTTATTTTGCCGTTTTTGGCTAATGTTGTATAGATAATGGTACGGAACCCTGCGTGCGCGAGTCCGTCTCGCACTTGACCGGTTTTTTTAATTGCTGTCGCTTGTTTAATACACCAATTACATACTAATCGAAAGTATGAAGCCTATAGAATATGCAAACGTTAGGTTTAGTGCAAGTTATTAGTACCGACTTACCTGCCTACCCAATGGTTATGATAGGAAAGAATAGTCAACCTAACGTTTGCATATTCTATAGGCTTCATACTTTAGATTAATATATAATTTGGTCTATTTAACAAGTAATAGCAATTTAGAAAAAAAGTTCATTTTTAGTTTTTTTTTAATTATGGACTTTACTGGACTGAAAATTTTCAGTCAACCTATTCGCCATATTACTTACCATATTAAATTTGATATAAAATACTTTTTATCGATTAAACAGCTAGGTGAAGGTCGTCTCCTATTCGGATCTCCTACTAGTAGCATTCCATTGACGAGTTGTTTTAGCAATATTGAGCCGGGAGCTATTGCAGCAATGCAATGTATTCCAAAAAGCATCCTATAATAAAACTGAGCCTTTAACTATGTGCTAGAGAAGGTGGCAAGAGCGTAAAAGGGACAGCGAAGTAGGAATTTGTTTGAGATGTCGAAACAACAATTTACTGACTAAGTTTTAGGTTGGACTTCCACTTTGAACTGTTTATAGTTCTACTTATGTTTATGGAATTCTAAGTTTCGGGTGAGAAGACCTTCAGTTAGTCAGTTTGGGACGAACTTTGATATTTAGAATGTTTGGAATGTTCTAGTTAAGATAATTGTGTATATGGTTGGATTTCTTGACCGTGTGGTGCCGGGTTTAGAATGTTGCCACTCCATGTCTTCCCGTGGATGTCGTAAGAGACGACTAAGGGACTAAAGGCTGTGTAGTGCTGTTAGGCGATGGGTTTGCAACCTGTCACTAATACACTGAATAACATCTTAGCCTGGTTGTGCAAAATGTGGTCACAGAATTATCAACAAGTTTTTGGAGTTGTTGGTGAGTCTGTGGCTCTGCCTACCCCACTCTGGGAATGAAGGCGTGAGTTTATGTTGTATGTTGTTGTTGGTTGGATTTCTTCAAAATTTTCGTTTGTATCCTTATTTACAATAGTGAATATGCATGGATTTATTAAATCGAATTTCTCAACAAAGTATGAAAATACCGTGAAGAGAGACAAATTGACCTAGTCCCAATTCAAAATACTTGGATTTTTAAATCGTACCTTTATTTCTCAACAAAACAAAGACATAACCAAAAGTGAAATTAAAATTAATATCGGCCAAGAAATACAGATGATACAAGCATTTTAAACTGCTAATTAGACAGCGATTAGACCGATATATAAACTCCATGTTTAATTCTGTTTACCACATACAACGGTTACTTTTTGTATTTTTTAATTAAAGTATTTAAGTAGGTGAACTAAGTATGCCAATACAAATTAAGATAAGATAAGATAAAGATAAAGAGACATTTATTCACAACAATACAAGATTACATTAGGTAGATCCAAAAAGAACAAGACAGAGAAATTGTTGCGAAACGGTCCCAACTCAGCATTCGCTAGCCGAAAAGCCAGCACTGGTCACATGACACACATGACACTGGTTGATTACATTAAAGCGAAAAAAATTCGTCGGTCTTAGGCAGGATTCGAACCTACATCTCCTCTGGCAATCCGGGCCAATGCAGGCGCATTCCCAACTATGCCACCAAGACCCTACTTAAGATCCACGAAATTAGTGATCGCTTACTTAAGATGGCACATTGTACTCATGCTAATTTCAACGAACTTGAAAACATGGGTGTCGTTTGTTAATAAAAAACAACGATAGATGGCGTCAGCATATGACACCCTCCGATCATGAAAAAGTAACCGATCACTAATTTCGTGAATCTTAAGTAGGGTCTTGGTGGCATAATTGGTAATGCCCCTGCATTGGTCCGGAATGCCTGAGGAGATGTAGGTTCGAATCCTACCTAAGACCGACGAATTTTTAATATACTATATATTTTTATATACCTAATTTGAATTACGTACAGACGTTTCTGTTAAAATTAAAAAATGTTAAGTATGCTAATGGCTCTAATGAGACTAGAATTCAGTTCCTTTCTAAAATTTGCCCTTTAAAATGTAAACCTACCGCCAAGTGGCATTTGCGTTGTTGTGTTCCAGTGTGAGGATAAGACAACCTATAAAATTACTAGCATAGAGGCATTCCATAGTCCTCAGGGTAAGCTCCGGATTTGCGGTCTTAAGATTGCAGTCTTAAGGTTGTTATCTTGAGATTACAATGTCTAACAGGGGGGCCGAGGCGCTAGACAAGATGCATTACGCTAACCAGCGTTTCTATTCGTTTCGTTTCTAAATCAATCCCGTCACTGGTAGATCACGTAACTTTTCGTATCACGTCATCTACAAGTGACGCGATTGGTTTAAAAACGAATCGAATAGAAACGCTAGTTGGCGTAATGCATCTTGTCTAGGAGTTCTGTTTGCCCGTTTGCCTTCTCCATGACAATACAGCGTAACTAACAAATTAAATAACACCTTAGCAGTGTCCGTTTTCGAAAATCGTTTACGCTAGTGTTAAGCAACTTGTCTAGCCTCACTGTTGTATGTACGGTAGCGTGCATAGAATAGTAACCCCTCTGCATAGAAGTTACGTAGCAAAAAGGGGTTACATTTTCTCTGCAGCTGACTGAACAGTCGAGTTCAATAAATATGTGTACACTTTAGTACCTTGTCTATTTAATGTCATGTTTAAACTGCCATACATGAATTGTAACAGCGTTTCAAGTGACAAGGTACTAAAGTGTACATATTTATGAACTCGACTGTATTATGAATAGACTGACGAAGGCAATTTGTCATATATGTATACGTTGTTATATGTCGCCCTTGAACTTGAGAGCGATAATTGAGTTGACAACGCTCCTCTTAGCTGGGCTGGCGATAAAATAGTTTATCTAGTTAGGGTTCCGTACATCGTAGAAGCAGAACCCTTAAGGTGGCGGTTCGCGCCGCGACAGAGACAAGCGACCGAGACCGGAGACACGAGACACTACTGGTCCGGGGCAGCGACCGTCTCGCTGTCTCCTGTCTCGGTCTCGCTCGCGAACTGTCGCTTATACATTGCCTAACGTCAAGTGACGGTCGCGGTCTCCGGTCGCGGTCTCCTGTCTCGGTCTCCTGTCTCTGTCGCGGCGCGAACCGCCACCTTTAAGTGTTAGGTTTTTTGCAATAAACGCGATACGTTTGACGCACATCATTTTTAGGGTTCCGTACCCAAAGGGTAAAAACAGGACCCTATTAGGTACTAAGACTCCGCTGTCTGTCCGTCTGTCCGTTTGTCCGTCTGTCTATCGCCAGGCTGTATCTCATGAATCGTGATATCTAGACAGTTGAAATTTTCACAGAAGATGTATTTCTGTTGCTGCTATAACAACAAATACTTAAAACAGAATAAAATAAATATTTAAGGGGGGCTCCCATACAACAATATTCTTCTATTATTTTTGGTGGAGATCATAATTTCCGGAAACCAATTTTATCGGTAGAAAAAATTCCGTTCGCATTTTTTTATCTTATTTTTTTCTAGTCGCATTATATTATTATAACGAACCGATTATGGGCCACTTCCAAAAACATTGTACATAGTTAAAGACAGTTAAGGCCTTAAATAATTAAAATCCTTAAATGTTTTCCATTTCGTAATTAAAATTACTATACTTAAATCATAATGATGGATAACTTTCGTTACGAAATGGAAAATAACTGTTCCTAATTACGTACAATTCTTTGAAAACGGTCCTTATATGCCTACCGAAATCTTGAATGATTTAATATTTTATTTTGCCAAGCATCATGTACATTAAGAAAGTTATCGCATAAAGAGTCTCAATCATTTTTTGTACTTGAATTTCTTAATCATTTCTCGATTAAAGAAATATAATTCGTTTGTTAGAGAAATATTAAACCATTCCTAAATTTCGTGGGTAATTCGAACAATTACTAATCTAACTAACAGCTGTTATACATTTTTATTTCACTGACATTTGCTGTAACATCACGACAGTTCTTGGGATGTTGTGGCTATATTGTTTTTCTTCTTTTTTTATTATTTCATCAGTTGCTCGGCAAGTTGCCAAAATAGTTAATTCGGACCGATGGCTTGTAGCAAATAAATTCACCCATTTGTAGCCATGGGCAAATTATCATACGGAATTAATTGTATTATAACCAGAGGCCGGAATTCTCGTAGCACTTTTGGGCTGTCATAGGGACTTCTCGTCTCTCGACTTTCAATATACATTATTGTATATCGATAAAAATACAGAATACAATTTTTAAAATATGACTACGAACAGAATTAAACAACAGGCAGTCTTATTGCGGCGGTCTCTTCGAGATAACCTTTGGATACCAACTTTTTGGAAATTTTAAACAGCTATTCAAATCATATTATTTTATTGTTTCTTATAAATAATTTGTGGATTTCTTATGCCTTGTAAACATTTTTCGAAAGAAATAGCAACAAGAATTGCTATCGACTGTTTTCATTACAAATCTCTATATCACATTTTCAAAAGTTATTTGAAAGAGATCGCTCTTTAGCGATACGACCGCCTGTTCTTTACCTCTACTTTCAATCTTCTTTAATATGTCGTGTTCTATAACTTATCGATAAAATATGTATATCGGAAGTCGATAAACGAGAAGTCCCTATGACAGCTCGAAAGTACTACTAAAATTCCGGCCTCTGATTATAACTTCCTTAGTTTTAGCCATAAATGTTAATTAGATGTAATTAATGGTGACCCGATACCTTTTTAAATCCGTTATTTAAGGGAACCATTCCTTTTAAACTAACTTTCTTTAAATATTCGAAAAAGCGCAAAAAATTACATGAAAAATGACACTACAGTCGCCCCCTGCAGCAGCGTGGTGCGGCGTCGTCAAGGTCGGCGAGGCGTGACGGCACGGCGTGAATCTAAATTAACCGGTTATTACAGGTTTTTAGCAGTTATTAATTTACCGGTAACTTAAGTAATGGCTGATTTACATTGGTCCAGCAAAAGCATGCCAGTAGAAGTACATTGCGTCGTGACAATAGCTCTCGCTTCAAACGTGAAATCCAACTCGTCAATGTACTTCTACTGGCATGCTTTTGCTGGACCAATGTAAATCAGCCTTAATGTTGTGAGTCCGACGTAACCACTCGGCCCCCCCTGGTCGTCGTATCCATAATAAATTTCCCCTGAGATAAAAAAAATAGGTTAGTTTTATTAACAATCTAGGAAAGTTAAACGGTTTCAGAGAAAAATTATTATCGAATAAATGAAAATTTCGGACGAACGATACATCGGAGAAAAGTTTTTCAAACTAAATATAGATAACCTTAATTTAACCCTATTTGATTCAAACTTAGGTAACCTTGATACGACTTAATATTATAAAGCAGTCTGAGCTAAATGGATTAGTTAGAATTATTACATTGAGCTTAATTTAAGGGCTTCGACGGTAAGTTCAAGTTTGAATTGATACTTGCCTTTTGTGATGAATTCTAAGAGTATTCTATAAGCCAATCAAATGTGAGTGGGACTGTGAAACTAATCCTGATGTAAATACAAATTGTAGCACTACTTAGTTATTAGACAAAATTGACCTAGTCCCAATTCAACATACTCAAAAACTAATAGGTACTTAATAGGGTTATAGGGAATAAACGTGGATGTTTTAAATCGTACCTTTATTTCTCAACAAAATAAAGAGAACACCAAAAGTGAAATTAAAATTAAAATCGGCCAAAAATCATGTCATGTAACCGTCGGCCATATAAACTCCATGTTAAATTCTGTTTTGTTACAAATAGATAGTAACAAATTTTCTTTGGCTTATGTCTTGGTTATAGCTATTTAAAAAATGATTATTCTCAACTGTTTGTTACATGAATCAGCTTTTATTGAAGCTGTGAAAAAAGTCATCTATATTAGAGATACAAGTTGTATGACTGAGAGCAGCTTACTAGGGTTGACACTAATTTTATAATTATTTTTTAGGGTTCCGTACCCAAAGGTTAAAAACCTTACTATTACTAAGACTCCACTATCCGTCTGTTTGTCTATCACCAGGCTGTATCTCATGAACCGTGATAGCTAAACCTTTGAAATTTTCACAGATGATGTTTTCTGTTGCTGCTATAACAAAAAATAAACAGAATAAAATGAATTTTTAAGTGGAGCTCCCATTCAACAAACGCGTGTTTTTTTGCTCGATAATGGTACGGATCTCTTCGTGAGCGAGTCCGGCTTGCACTTGGCCGGTTTTTTTGAGCTTATTTGCAACACGTAAACAGAAATAAATACTAATGTACCTACTCGCTGGGAACCAATAGGTACTCGCGCTAAACATACACACAGTTCTTAGCTATTATTTTGTCAATTTGTCCATCCTCTTGCATTGTTTATACTTATTCTTCTCCAAGGTTAACTGGAAGAGATCCCATTAGGGAAGAGCGTCGGTGGCCAAGTAGTTTAGGGAGTCGACTCGTTATCGTAAAGGTACGGTCGGCCTTATAAGAAGCTGCACACTTTAGTGTTTTGTCACTTTAACGTCATGTTTGAACTGCTGCATTAATCTGTCAAAGGCGTTAAAGCGACAAGGTACAAAAGTGTGCAGCTTCTTATAAGGCCGACTGTACCTAATTCGGACCCCTGGGTGATTATTCGGCGTTTTAACCGCCGTCATTATTGTCTTCGCATATTATTCAAGTAACCTTTAAAAAAATCTTGTTCTTTTAAATGGAATTATGGAATGGACCCCCGGGTCCGTTGATTTTGACATCAAAAGTTGCTGGTATTTATCGTTATTTTCGTCAATATATTGAAGACAACAATGACGGCGGTTGAAATGCCCGAATATTCACCCCCCCGCGGTCACCAGTCTTTTCTAACTTAAGTATTATTACCCGATGATCTTACGGTGAAGAAAAAAAACATCGTGAGAAAACCTGCACATTTAAATAGTTGATTGTGTAAGAGGGTTATTGCACAAAAGATCCTAAAGGGGTCGAAGTATCAGAGAGGGCCCATCTGTAAGATAAGATAAGTTCGCTTATATAATAGACAAATTTTAGCCCAAAAATTTAAATGATTCTAAAATAGAAATAACGAACAAAGAGAATTACCCTACGTCAAAGTAAAAGCTCTGTCGCTTTGTTGAACCTTTGTTCGGAAGCTTAAAGCTCTAATATGAGGAGCTTTTGCATCCGCGAGCGCATATTATGAGAGATAAAGCATACGCGATTAAAGTCATATCGTGGTTAGGGTTGTCACCAAAAGATTAAATTTAATAAATATTTTTTGTTTTCTATATCTTAGTGTTCTAAATTATAAAGAGACGAATGTTCTGGATAATCAAGGCACAATGTACATAATCAAGGCAATTTAAATTTAACTGTGTTGCAATGGGATATGGGATAAGGTTTATTTTCCAATCTACATAAACTGAAAATAGCATTATCGAACAAACGTAATTGAACTTTATTGCCTTGAGGGTAAGACATCGATGTTTAGAAAAACTTGTCCCCTGTTTAATTTGTACAAAATTTTCATTTGTTGAAATTATTTTCTGTGAAACTATTAACTTTTCAAAATGTTTAAAGAGATATACCTACAAAACCTGTAGGTTAGTTTTATAACAATCCACAAAAGTTAAACGATTTCAGAGAAAAAATATTTTTTCGGACGAATTAAACAGCGGACAAAAGTTCTTAGAACTTTAGATAGGTAACCCTACATTATGCCTGATATACATACATGCATTAAATCACGCCTGTTTCCCAGAGGGGTAGGCAGAGACCACTTCCTTCCACCTGCTACGATCCTGAAATAATATTATTTATACCAAAGCGATCAGCGCGGCTCGCTAGTGTTTAATAAACCCACGGAATAGAAAAAACAGTGGAAGTGGCATGAGCTTCGTTTAGTATCAGAGGGTCCAGACAAGATGCATTACGTTTACAAGCGTTTCTATTCGTTTCCTCTTTAAACCAATCGCTTCACTGGTAGATCACGTGACTTTTCGTATCACGTCATATACCAGTGACGCGATTGGTTTAAAAACGAAACGAATAGAAACGCTTGTAAGCGTAATGCATCTTGTCTGGGCCCTCAAACTTGTTGTCGCCAATACTCATACTATCATAAAAACAATACGCCACCATGGAAAATGTTTTTGTTGCGGCTATCGTTTTTACACCCCAAAATAGTACTACTACTACACTATTTAGAAATATCGAAATAAGCGATCGCGGCAAAAGTATGGTAGGTTGCGCGGAACTTGGCATAACTATGCTGCACGTTATGACGTTAGACGCCCACTTGACACTTCCACTGCTTTTTCTGTTCTGTGAATTAACGTACACAAATAAAGCGTCGTCTTTTCTATTTTGTACTTACAAAAAACGGCCAATGAGTATGGCATATTTTTTAGTAAGATTTACCAAGTCATTCATATTTTATTTTAAAAACATGTCGGACTTAAACATCGAGGGTTCCGCAGCCTTGCCTTTTTATAAGCTTTTATTTAACTTGCAATGTAATGTATGTATGTATGTATGTATGTATGTATGTATGTATGTATGTATGTATGTACGGGTCAAATCTGCGAGTTAAATTTGACCCGTACGTTAACCAGAATTCATTATACATACATAATTTTTCCTAGATAACTAGTGGTGAAAACCGCATTAAACTTCGTTACGTAGTTTGAAATAAAGCGTACAGAGGGAAAGACGGCGGGAAACGAGTTAGTTTATACTATGTACTATCAGCCCAATGAAACCCTGACCCACCATAGAACTATGTCACAGTGACGTTATGATTCAAGTCGTAAGAAGTGTCAAACAAATTGTTTTGTAATATCACTGTGATGCCGTTCTATAGTGGGTTAGATTCAATAATACCTAAGGGAGTTTCAATATTTTGTACGGAACCCTAAAACTCACGTATCACTCAAATTCTGCAACGCAAACACGTTGTTTAAACAGGTGTAGTGTTTACAAAAATATATTATGGATTTTATATCGTTGCTATATATAAAACTGCTTTATTAGGGTTCCGTGCCCGAAATAATGAAAGTCCCCATTTACAAATATTTTTTTACAAAGTATTTTTGTTTTTACGTACGCACTAGCCTAGTTGGTAGCGACCCTGCTTACGAAGCTAGCGGTCCTGGGTTCAGATTCCGGTAAGGGTAGATATTTGTGTGATGAGCGCGAATATTTGTTACTGAGTCATGTATGTTTTCTGCGCATTTAAGTATATATTTCTCTATATAAGTATTTATATCGTCGTTTAGTACCCATAGTACAAGCGTAGAGCTTAGTTTGGGACTAGGTCAATCGGTATAATATTGCCCCCTAAGGTTTATTAATATTGTAAAACCTGAATAAAACAAACAAATACTAAAAATGCTCAAGCGTAAGTTGGGCTCGCGCTGATTCGAATCGAATTCAAATAAGAATACAATAATTTAAGAATATATTAATATAAGAATATATTAATCTAAGAATATAATAATATAAGAATATAATAATACCTACTATGTGGCGGTACTCGCGCACCGAGAGTCCGACTCGCCCTTAACCAGTTTTTACTGTTCATATTTCGCTGAGCAAAGAGCAAGTGCCTACTAGAAATGTATTTGTTAGTAAACACTGCGTGAATCATAATACGTGAGTAAGCATATCTTATGCGTGTTTCTGACGTTTTCGGTACAATTCGCAAATAAACTTATGTAAAAGACGGTCTCGTCGATAAATGGAGGTGGAATAGAAATATCTTTATATGTTGTTACGTAAACATCTCATACATGACATTTAACACAGTTTGAGTATTTGCTTAAAAAAATACCGATTTGAGATATGCGTTTTAAAGTTTAAAAAATCAAAAACTACCTTATGCCCTCTTGATATACACACTATATATAATCTTTATTTTCTTTTAAGCATTAATAATATTGTGGTTTCAAAGAATTTATGACACGTGTTTTAATATCATGCGGAGTTATGACTTAGGTACACCTGTATTCACAAACGTCACTATGAGGTCTCACAGTGCTCTCGAACGCACAGGGTGGTTCAAATCGTCTCATAAGCAAAAGGTCGGGACCAATCACAAAGCTGTATTGAACACAGTGCGTTTATTCAGCGAAGGATTCCTTAAGTATTGTTATTATGACTTATTAGAAATGGGAAGAAGATATTAACCGAAATAAAACACGGTTTTGAGCGTATTTTGACGATATTAACAGGAAAATCATTGTACTGTATAGACTTAATGTTTCATGAAATTCGATTAAGCATTTTATACATAGGTAAAGCAAACACATCGAATATGGCACACAGAAATTGTCATTTGCCACTTTCCTTTCAGAGGCTGTATTGTACTCGGTAAAACCATCTCGTTTTTGGCATGTTATCGTATTGTTTTCAACACGGCTGCCTTTATTATCAAGTAAATAAGAGCTAACGAACATGCCAAAAGCAATGGTTTTACACCGGGCAAAATAAAGCCAATATTCAGATGAGTAATCTTGTACCAAAAACCAGCAAAAATCATCAAGACTCGATTTCTGGAATTTAATAACACATCATTACGTATGTATGAAACCCTCGGGGCTCGATTTATATTTACGTTCGCATATGTAGGTTTTTAATGGGGGTTCTTTTTTATAATATTATACAGTCCGTTGCCGAATTTATACGCCTTACCAGACTAATCTGTCCCTTGTACGTTACAAGATAATAAACATAGTGGCATACGATAATACTGTATCCCGGGGGAAATCAGGCGATGGTGCTGGCTACAGGAAAAGTGATGTTTATCACACAACTACTTACACACGCGGGAAGCTGATATTACACCCTGAAATAAGCAAAGCATGAAACAAATAAAATAAAACTACATCATATAAATAATAATAAACATTTGAAACATATTAAAATATTTAATTTAATATTTAATATAATACAATTAAAAGTTAAAACTAAACTTATTTAAATTAAAATAAAAACTAAGCTACTCAAATATTAAAGACGTAAATAATAATCACCACTATAAAAAGAACACCCCCTCTAGCAGGTCTGCTCGCGGCATGGTCCCTATGACACTGGCTGCATTACCTCTCTGGATAGCTAGCCCAATCCTTTGAGAGAGGTAAGCACCAGCTCTAGGATCTAAACATAATAAGTATAAAACAATTGTGAGTCCCTTAAATCCTAAAGTTGAACACCAGTTCATCGTATTGAAAACCCAGGCTATGAGATTCTCTTCAGGTTTCATGGGTACACAGAATAATGGAATATGCATGGATTTTTTAAATCGTATTTTCAACAAAATGTGAAAATACCGTAAAAGAGGTCACAAAAATTGAAGTCTAAACTAGGCTACTAATTAGACAGAGAGTTCCGATATGCACAGTGACGTCATGTAACAGGTCGGCCATATAAAATCCATGTTAAATTCTGTTTTTCTAGAAAGAGATGGGAACAAATCTTTGTTAGATTATATCTTCGTTATTTTTATAGCTATTCAACTGTTGATTACATGAATCAGGTTTTTAAAGCTGTGAAAACAGTCATGCATATTCGCTATTTAGACTGCCAGGCGACCAGCCCCCTATTTCAGCATTCTGACAATGACAGGTGACAGGTGACATTTCAGTGTACACGGCGCGGCTGATATGAATCCCACTGATGTGAAAGCTTGTTAACTTTGCAATGTATAGTGAATTGTCACCTGTCACCTATCATTGTCAAGATGGTGAAATAGGGGGCAGGCAGTCATAAGAGAGCAGGTTAGCTTTTATTGTTTCGGCGACAAAAAAAAGATAAAAGACATTTATTCAGTAAGTCGCCCTACTTACTGAATATCTTTTATCTTTACTTTTCATATCACGGGCACCTTTACATGTCAAAAATCTTTAGCCGTGTATTCATTTGAGCAGACTTAGGCCGAACAGCCTCGACTTGAGGCAAACAGCCTCAATTTGAGTCTGCTCGCTCTGAGGCCAAGGCTCGAGCCACGTTGCGGATCAGCTCGAAGTGATTCGCCTCAGCTTGATCCATGCGCAGTTTACACGCCCGTCTCCATCAAATGCACGGCTCGGACTGAGGGTCCTTTGAGCACGGCAAAAAAACCGACAGAATTATGGCTCGACTCGCGGCGACGAATTTGCCTCGTGTCAAGGCGTGCCTCAGGTTGAGGCAGCGTCTCCACTTGCGCGGCCTCGGAACGAGGCGGCGGCCGCTCGACTCGAGGCTGCCTCTAGTGGATATGCGCCTTACCAGCGCTTCCCAAGAGAAGACCACAACAGAGAAGAAACTTCCCCATTACTAATCCATTTGAAATAATCTGTCATAGCTGAGTATATAGGTACAAAACTCTCTGAAGTTGGTCCTCCGACTAAATATAGTCAACTGAAATGTTTATTTTCTACTCAAATGTCCTTTCGTGATGGTTTAAGCAATTAAACGTGAAAGGTCGAGTTATATTTACTTTAATTTTCCGTGACTTGATCCAGTTATCTTGTCGCATGTTATTAGACCATAATTAAGCAGTAGGTACTTGCATTGATTATAATGAACTTACATTTGAATTTTGTTATTGTAAATAAATATATAATAATGACATTAATTAAAACACTGTATCGTAAAAACGCTAAAACATACAAGTGTCCAACTCGGTAACCCATCATTTTATCGAATTTCACTTCATCGATTGTATCATTTTATCGAATTTCATTTTGTCGAAAGCTATTTTCTGCAGTAACCAAAATGTTTTCAGGATACTTTAAACATTAATTACGTAGGTTAGGTTGGGTTACAATTGTCATTACCAAAAAAAAGCAACGCATGCGGCGAGAAATGCCTTTCGATGAAATGAAAATTCTGCGTAATGATACGTTCGTTGAAAGGTATTTCGATAAAATAATAGGTACCCGTTAAATTCGTTATGATTATACCACAAACCCTATAGAAAAACAATAAGATAAAAAATGGTCAAGTGTGTGTTGAGCTCGCGAAGATTCGAAATCGAGTTCAAATTGGAATGTTATTTGACCTCGCGTTGGCCTTGCTGGTAGTGACACTGCCTACGTAGCTAGCGGCCCCGGGTTCAAATCCCGGTAAGGGCAGATGTTTGTGTGATGAGCGCGAGTATTTGTTCCTTGGATGTTTTCTATGTATTTAAGTATATATTTCTGTATAAGTATGTTTAAATATTTATATCGCTGTCTAGTACCCATAGCACAAGCCTAGAGTTTAGTTTGGGACTAGTTCCATTGGCGTGACATTGTCCCCTGGTATTTATTTATTTATTTATTTATTATAAAAATTCCAGCTGCGTGACGGTACGGAACCCTCGGTGCTCGAGTCCGACTCGCACTTGACCGGTTTTATCTATTTAATGGACTGCTGATCTCGTAATTGCTAGTGTCTAATTTCGTCGTTAGTTTCCCCACTTACCGCGTTATGTTAGGTTAAGGTTTTTTCCGTTATTAGGTATCGATGGTGTCGTTCCTTGAATTAGATTTTACGGAAATATAATACAAATATGGTCAAGTTTTCAAACTTTAAAAAAAAACTCCCATCCAGATAAAAAAATACGTTTTACACAAGTTTTTTAAAAAGAATGAATGAAGGAATGATTTTTTTCCAAAGTAAGACACAGTATACATTGCACGTTAAGTATGTCAAATTACATTGAAATCGTCAAAATATACACAAATTTAATACAATCAAAAATAAGAATAAGAAGTCAGGATAACAATAATAACAATACAGAACAACGAAATTGACGTTAAGGATTTTCTTAAAAATAACATGCAACTAAACTAGTCAGTGGTAATTTAATGGTACCCTATAATGATTTACTGTCATTAGGTACTAATGGAAAATCGTCCACGTGAAATAACAATTCTGAAGTTGGATCAAAAGTTATAGCATCCAAAGTGAATTTAGTCAAAATGTAATTGTGCTGAAAAGTATTTCTAACCAAATTTATTTTCGTTTTAAATTAATTAAGTCCCAATGGAATTTTGTCCATTATAAATTATGAGCAAAATGAAATACGCATAAGTGAATGTTGTTTAATATGAATTAAGACATTATAAATATAATATAAATTGTACATATTTCAGGTAGGACGTATTTTCATTCGTCATTTTTCTGGCCTGACGTATAATTTCAAGTGGACGATTTTCCATTTGTACCTAATGACAATAAATGCCTATAATGGGTTTTGCCCGGGAGGCCGAAGATTTTGTAGACGATGAAGCGAGCTCACCCAAAAGATGCAAATTCACTGGATAACATTGATAATTTAAATTAAATTCACTCCCAGAAAAACGACAATAATCAACCAAAACAAAAACAAGAGAATTGTCAGCAAAGCTTTTGTTTTAGCTTATACAATAATAGAATGAAAGCCCAAAAAAGTTCTTGTATTACGGCTTTTACAACAATTGAATGATCGCCCAAAATTTACTGAAAACATTCGAGTTAATTTCGCCTTTATTTTTAGAATAGAATAGAATAGAAAACATTTATTCAACACATACACACATTTTCCATTATGATCTCTATGGAACATTTAATAATGAACTTAATAAGTTTTTACAATAATATATGTACGGACTGTAGTTATAATATAACAGTGATAATAAACTTAGAAAAGAAATGCCAGTCAAATGAGTCCTTACTCGACGGTTCTACTAAGAGCCATTGAGGACTTCCTATGACCACCTTCCGTCTCCATCATCATCATGTCGATGGTACCATATTTATTGTACCTATTTCTCATTAATATTTTGGAGTTACGTCTTAACTAGATTGCAGTCTTGAGTAATCAAATGGGTCACCCATCTAAAGTTCTAAAAACTTTTGTCCGCTGTTTCGTTTGTCCGAAAAACATTTTTCTCCGAAACCATTTAATTTTCCTGGATTGTTATACAACTAACCTAACCTGGTTCTTGTTTTGAAAAATTAATGGATTCAGAGAAAAATGTAAATTTCGGACAAAAGTTTTTCGAAACATCGACAGGTAAACGCAATGTGCTCTGACCTGTGTGCTCGTGTGCCTTCTCCTTCGCATAAAAAATCATAAGCAGGTACTTTATTCAAAACTTTAAGTGAATTCGATAAAGTCAGAAGTGGATTAAAACCGACTTTCAAGATTGTATTTCATTGTCAATTGTCAGTTACAAAGTGAAGTCAATAATTATATTAATAGAGTGAAAAACTATGAGAAATAAAACTTGAATATGATAAAGCTGCAATATTTATGGTGAAATCCTTTCGGATGCAGGTGACACTCACATGATAGATTGCACCGAATACGAGCTAAAATTTTAGAGCATGCGGGGTATTTTAAATAAATCCTACCGCAAATTGTGCCTTGATTTGTGTAGATAAAGTTGAAATTAGATAAAAATTGTATTTAAAATTTTCGTTCCCCATATTCAAACAGCAGATAGGTTTGGTTGCTTCGCGTTAAATCTAATTTTTATCACTTACAAAATATTTAAATTTAGTAGTAATAAATATGTTTGTACCAAGAATTTCATGTTTAGGACAAGATTTTGTTTGCCAACTGTACTATTTTTGCAAAGTCATTATCTGCTTATCTAGACCACACTAACGAGTCCTAACTAGTAATGGGCGGCTTGTAAGTTTCAAAAGTAAAATTTTCACTTAAATTTCTGCAATATTCTGAAAGTTTCAAAAGTGAAAGTTTCACCTAAAATTCCATCGAATTATGTAACTTTCGGAAGCTGTAATTTTCGCAGTTGAGGAAAGTTTTGCAATGTTTCAGAAATTTCCCATCAATAGTCCTACACGGTGGGTCTACGGGGAGATCCTGTCGCCAGCTTCCGACTGCATCATTGCATTGTCATCGGGTTTAAAGCGGTTCAAATGTCTATTCCATTAACGAATTTGGATCACTGGTGGCTTGCAGGATTTCCTGTCCCACGATATTTTTCATTATTTACTAGCGGCCCGCCAGCGGCTTCACCCCGCTGCAAAGTTCTGACTTTCCCGGTGGATTTTCAATTATTTACTTTAATAAAAACCTTGTCCTGACAATGACGAACACAACAAAAAATAAATCAGCCAAATCGGTTCTGCCGTTCTCGAGTTTTGCGCTTAGCAACACATTTAGCGATTCATTTTTATTATATACATAGATTAATACTTAGTCATCCATCCCCGACCCCGTTTGGTTGCCGGGTTAGAATAGTGCCACTCCATGTCTTTCCGTGGATGTCGTAAGAGGCGACTAAGGGAATAATGCTTGTAGTACTGTTAGGCGACGGGCTTGCAACATGTCACTAAGCTGGTGAACTTCTTAGCCTTATTGTGCAAAATGGAGTTACAGAATTAACAACATAAATAAATAAATATCAGGGGACAATGTCACACCAATTGACCTAGTCCCAAACTAAGCACTAAGCTTGTACTGTGGGTAGTAGACAACGATATAAATACTTACATAAAGAAATATAATACTTAAATACATAGAAAACATCCATGACTCAGGAACAAATATTCGCGCTCATCACACAAATATCTGCCCTTACCGGGATTTGAACCCAGGACCGCTAGCTAGCGCGTCGTGAAACACAGTTTACACATAGTTTAAACATAGTTTTTAGAGTTGTAGGTAATTCTGTAGCTCTGCCTAGCCCACTCTGTATGTAAGTCATTTATTATAGGCTTTTCAGTAACTTTCAACGACTTATTATTAATGAATATATTATTATGTATAAATATCCGGGGACATACTCGTATCAGCTGCGCCATATACACTGAAATGTCACCTGTCACCTGTCATTATCAGGATGGTGAAATAGGTATTGTCAACGTTATGATAGCTCTTATTTACTTGACAGTAATGGCGGCCGCGTTCAAAACGACACCATGACAGGTCAAAGACGATATCGTCGGTGATATTGCAAAAACGCATAACTAACAAATTAAATAAGGTGTAAATTACAGCTTAGCTAGTAAGTCAGTAAGGTACATTTTGCAACTTATTACATTTTGTTAGTTACGCGGTATTGGAGTATCACCGGTTTATAACCGGTTTTAACCGATTATTTTCATACAAACACGGTTAATAACCGGTTAAATTGCATTCCCTACCGACGAGGCCCACAGCCCCGAACTTTAACAGAACTGTTTTTGTGAGAAGCCCAAACGAGCTCTTTATCGAGTAGGTCACGTGATCGAAACGCCATTAGAGTGCCCTAGAATCTGAATTTTAGATTTTAACTCTATTTGCTGAGCGAAGCGTTTCTGACGTTATTTTAAAGTGGCACGATTAACCTTTATAACCCCTGATCGGAAAAGAGGGGAGTAGTAAGTTTGTCGCCTATGTGTTTGAAATATAATAATATCTACCTAGGTACTAGGTGCGGCAGTACGGAACTCTCAGTGCGCGAATCAGGCACTTGACCGCGTTTTTTTAACTTCAGTACCCCAAGAACGAACTTTTACCTTCTATCGAGTACCTAAGTATCGTTAACGTATCGCCATTGAAAAAACGTGTTCTGTATCCATACCATGAGTTACAATTTCAGTACTCGCTAGCGAATCGAACGCTCCGTACCCTTACCATGAGTTACAAGTACGGTAATTGTAACTCATGGTAAGTGTATGGAGCGTTCGATTCGCTAGCGAGTGCGGTAATTGTAACTCATGGGAAGGTACTGAGCATTTGGCTCGCTAGCGAGTGCGGTAATTGTAACTCATGGTAAGGGTACGGAGCGTTCGATTCGCTAGCGAGTACGGTAATTGTAACTCATGGTAAGGGTACACTTACCATGAGTTACAATTACCGTACTCGCTAGCGAGCCAAATGCTCTGTCCCTCGCAGTATTAGTAATAGTAACAGGAGTTCGTGCTAAGGATAGTTCAGTTCCCTTAGCACGAACTCCTTAAACACACTCACGTTTTCGTTTATTTTTTTCGTATACTCCATACATCCCAAGCAACAAAATTATCCCAGAGAGCACACTTTATAGGCCTACAACACTAATAACGTTCTCTTAACGGTTCTAGTTTTTACTACGACGCTTATAATAGCACGAACGGAGCTTGTTTGGCCTACAAGTACATGTGTTCTTATACGTTAACTAATTATCGTCTATAAGTCCAAATTAACAGCACAGTATAAGCTTATGTGTCCTATAAAAGTATTGAAAAAGTGTAAACGCGCTTGAGAATACGTACTCTGGTAAGCTATACTTATAACTGTCTACAAGAAGCAATATAAAACCTTTATAGGTAAACTATGCTTATAAAAGCATCAAATAAGACTAAACGTACTGGAAACTATTTGCACTTATTAATTGGATTTATAAGGGTTTATAAGTTCGCTTTGTGGATCATTTTTTAGAAGTAAACATATACTTGTCTTATAGTGCATTTCCCAATGCTGCTATAATCCTAAGTTTTCTTCGTGAAGTCCCGTAAAAGAGTAGGACTGCTTATAATAGTCTTGCAAATACTGTTATAGGCGCGTCTTTACGCGGACATTTTGATTTGGTACGTCGTCGTATTTGTAAGTTTTCTATAAATTAATAAATTTCGGTACAGACATTCTCCAAAAATGGATTTAAATAAATGGAAGCGGTTGAAAAAAAGTGGTTCATATAAAAGAAAAGTTCATAAAACATATAAACAAATAATTCAGGTGTCGGGTTCTAGCTTTCTATTGGGCAAAGGTCGTACCATAGAAGTTGGCGAAGGTTCCGTACAAAAAAGGAACATTGAAAATTGTAATGAAGATGATTCTGGACAAAACGACTTTTTATCAGCATTTCGTGATTCAGATTCAAACGACGAGGAGAGTAGTAGTGAGGAATCTTCGCAAAGTGATATTGAAGACCATTCGTATCTAAATACTGAGAAAAAAAATGAATTGCGTAATGATGTAAGAAATTGGGCTGTAGAGTACAATATACGACATGCGGCGTTAAACTCGTTATTGGAAATTTTAAATAAAAACATAGAAAATGTCCTACCTAAGGACGATCGAACGCTTCTTGAGACAAATAAAGAAAATCTGGATATAAATGTTTCAGCTCCAGGAGAATATTGGCATAATGGCCTCATCAAATGTTTAAACAACATTTTTCAAAAACTTTATTTTGCACTTTATAAGTGTCATTTTGGAAGCGCAATTAATTAAACTAAACCATAAACATTACCATAGCAGTGACAAAGGTTGACACATTAAAAATAAAGTACCTAACAGCATCATTACAAAAAAGAGTAGGTTTTTTTAAAGAATTATGGAACCCTAATTCCTAACAATATGGCGATATTTTACGCCTATAACGGTATGGTAATGTAGGTACTTGAAAATTCTTGCTTTCAAACATGGCGACTTTTCATTGTTCGTCTTATTGTTACCAACATAATTTTCAAATGCACTTATTAAATACACTAATTTCAAGAGGCGAGTAAAAATTTTGATTTAAAACATAACATACTTCACAGAAAATATACGTTACCCATGCAGACGCCTATTATAAATCTTGTGTAGGTACTTACTTGTCTCACTCAACATAATAAATTTATAAAGATGGGTTAATTTACCTTTTTATTAAATAATTATGACGCTCCGCAGCAAGCAACACACGCGATTTCACAAATGTTTGGAAGAGCTTGTAACAGTATCACGGAGTGCGCTAGAGTCGTGGTTGGTTCTGTAACGCGCTTATAGTTAGCTTCGTGGGAGCAGATAGTTCTGCGTAGGCCAATTATAAGGTCTCTATAGACCAAAGAGGGATCCACCAAGACTACTATAGGTGTTTTATTAGCACAATTACGCCTATAATTTGGGCCCTTTTCCGTGGCTATAAGCGTTTACTAGCCCGTTATAAGCCCGAAAAAAAGTGGTTCCAGGACAGCTACTAGTCCACCTTTTGCTGCTTGGGACGTTAATGTTGTAACTCTCACTCTTCCGTTTTTTCTGTGATTAAAATTAAATAAATGTTAAATGCAATTATTTAAGAAAGCTGCTGGCTTTTCATTAAAGGACTTAAAATTCGAATGTCTTGACTTAATAATACGGTTCTAAGATTAAGAACTTAACTAAGTATTTTGTGAAAGCGATCCCGAACTATGTAACCCAACACGCCATTAAATTGTGACCCAAATCTTACGTTGCAGCACTTTAGAGTGCAAATATTTAAGTGGTTTTCACTTTGTAGTCCTTATTTTTAACTCGGGACAAAAAAGCGGAGTGTTTTGAGTTTCCACTGAAAATAAAACCAAGCCAGAGCATGTGACCATGCGCTGTGCAGGGTTCGGAAGCCGTACCAGACTCAAACAAATAAAAAATACAACAAGTATGATCGACAACGATATGAAGTCTTAGATGATTTGAGTAGGTATAAACATTTTAGTCGCCTGTATTTCAGGAACCGAAATTTGGCCGTGTCGATAGTAAGTATTATATTAAATTTGACCAAAAAATATTCGGATAGTTAACAGTTATACCAAACTTGTGACCCGTCCTCGTTGCTCTTCGGTTTATGTTGATACACGCGTACATAAACCAGAATTTATCATAGATAAAAACCTTCCGTGAAAAATTATCTAACTGATGGTGAAAACCACATTAAAATCCGTTCAGTCGTTTTTGACACTATCGCGAACATACAGAAAGAGCGACGCGTCGGGGGACTTTGTTCTATAATACTCGTATATAGTGATAGGATTTCTGCAATGTCAACATTCGACTAAGAAGGATTATGCCAAATACGTTTCAGACAATCGAAATAATGCCAAACAAACGGCACCCAAAGTTATAAGAAATTCTGCGCTAACATTTATTTGAATATTTACAAGTAGGTATCGTAACTTTTAGACAATCAATTGATTTATTCCAAACCCTTTCAAACAAATGTAAATCACTCCCTTCTTAAAAACAATCTCGGCTCCATTTGTCAACGTCAGTACTAAAAGAAACCCCCTGAAGCTAATGAATGGGCGGATTAAGATTTGTTAAACGCATTTATTACATCTTAAGTAAAAAAAGAAAAGGCGGAAAGTATACAAAATATTTCCGACACTAACATCTGTGGGATAAGGAAAGTAATCCGTAACTGTACGCTGCCAACTTTTCTGTTGAAACTATTTCTAATGGTGCTGACACATAGCGGTTGTAAAATGTTGCAAAAGTTATTGTGACATTTAACGTAAACTTGGTTATAGATAGAGGCAATTGAAATACCCATTTTACTCATGATGCAGCCCGCTCACATACAGACGGACAGAGAGGGTCCACATTTGTATCATTTCGTCGTATCGTATCTCCGTCGCGTTGCACCGATGCGTATGAGGACGCAAAAACAGCGCGATCATGCGGCGCGCCGTATCTGATCGCTCGGGATCGATGTTGATACGCGTTTATTATATACCCCACACACTCGCGATCGGATACGCGTATCAAGTTCGGCAAGTATGGACGTATTTTGATACTGTATCACGATACGAAGTAATGATTTGATACGCGATGCGTCGTGATCGCTCTCGAGGCGGTTTTTCCCCGATCATCAAAGGGGATACGGATAGCGTCCACACTTAATGATACGGCGTTATGATACGATACGCTGCTACGCTACGGTTAGGATGGACGCATTTTTTCACGCGACGATGGTAGATACGGTGTGCCCAAAGTGAGCGTCCATACTTAGGATACGCGAGCTCGATACGATACGCGTGATCGACTGATCGTGATCGGCAAAATGTGGCAGCTTTAGAAAGCGCCGTTGGCACCTTTTAAGTATGGAACCCTAAAAAGGACGGCTTATAATGCACGGTTAAATTAATTTGGGATTTTTCATTTACTTTGGCTGTTTGCAAAAGAACACGAAGAGTAGGTAACGTATAACGAGGAAATCCTGCAACTTGTGAAACATTCCGCGTCAGAAGTTGCTAAAATATTC
This sequence comes from Acleris cristana, assembly GCA_948252455.1. Lineage (NCBI taxonomy): Eukaryota > Metazoa > Arthropoda > Insecta > Lepidoptera > Tortricidae > Acleris > Acleris cristana. The sequence continues at coordinate 12,177,546 of OX411793.1, forward strand.
ATTCGCAAACAATGTCGTGAGAAGGGTTGAGGATTTAGATAATACTTTATTTCGCACACACAAGCATATTTTATTTACGAGTTTAATGTATTTTATTGTTTAAACATCACACCTTTTCACATGTTTTTGGTTGAATCTTCGAAACCTTACTATCTTCTGCGATGATTTTTGATTCAATAGTTTAGTATTGATAACTTCTTAATCCTGGTAAACCATTTTTTTAATAAGTGTTATGGTTTTAAAGTAAACAGCATTTATTTGAATTTGACGCAGCAAGGCTCCCGTAAACTATCTCCATCTCACGTTCTTCGGGCAAAAGCACATAAAGCCATCCCTTTTCATTCCTGTGTCGGTGTGGCAGCACAATAGGGAATAGATATGCATGGATTTTATAAATCGAATTTCTTAATAAAACCCAAAGTGAAATTAAAAATAAAATCGGCCAAGAATTACGGATGATACGTACAAGCATTTTAATCTGCTAATTAGACAGCTATTAGACAGAGAGATCCGATATGCCGTATGACGTCATGTAACACGTCGGCCATGTTAATTCCATGTTAAATTCTGTTTTGATATAAAGAGATAGGAACAAATCTTTGTTGGCTTATATCTTGGTTATTTATATAGCTATTAAAAAAAATATCTCAACTGTTTGTTACATAAATCAGCTTTTATTAAAGCTGTAAAAAAGTTATGAATATATTGTGGCCCCTTAATAACACCATATTATTATCAACTTACTTATATTGTTTCTTTTTTATTAATTTCACCGCTGTTATATCTGTAGGATCCATATAAAAATCCCTAAAACCTAACAATAGATGTAACAAATCCGTTTCGTTTGAGCAAGTTTTATATTAAGACTTTATTACATTCTAGATACCCTAACCCTTGCCATAGACAAGGGTTCTCTTATATTTCAAGTCACGTTAAATCAGACATATTGCGGTTACCTCCTTTTATACGCCGCCCGCTGAAATCCGAAAGGATTGAAGATGTTAAATGATATCTTCTCATAAAATATAACATCATTTTTCAACAAATGTGAACGATAAATAAAAATCCCAATACTATTTCTTCATGTGTGAAGGATTTTGGGCACAGTCCGATTTGTTTAGAAAGGCATAGGGACTTCACGAATTGAGGGATTTCATCCTGAAAGAAGAAAACAAAAATACAGACAAGGAAAAACAATAAGGAAGAAATAAATGTATGTATGTATGTATGAATGTAACTCTTTATTGCCCAAACAGAAAATAAAAAATCAGAAAAAGAAACAAAAACATAAAAGGTATGTACAAAGGCGAACTTATCCCTGGGATCTCTTCCAGTTAACGTTTGAGCGATTGAGAGATGAATAAAAACAACGGAAGGCTAAACGTACAACATTGATATCGGCCTGATATCGGTTGGACGACTATTCCATAAACGAACAAAATGTACCGAGAAGGATTTAGAATAGCATTTGGATTAACATTTGATTTGGAATGTTTGTGGAACTCTAGTCTAGGGGACCTATTCAAGAGGCAATATGCAAAGTTAGCGTTTTCGAAAATCGACATAATGTATAGGATTGACGTAAGCTGATAACAGAACACGTCGTCCACTTATGTCAACTCCATACATTTCGAAGCGATAGAAAACTGAAACGTTAGGGTGATGGAACCACTGACAATATGACAATTGCCAAGGTGCACTACGCTAACTAGCGTTTCTATCAGTTTCGTTTATTTTTTTCGTTTTTATGCTAATATATATGATGATCACGTAGTTCATGTATAGGACTAGGTAAATTTTTGTGAGATTGTTCCCTGACATTTATTTATTTATTTATTTATTTATTTATTTTAATGATAAGTATTAAGTGTCCACTAAAAAACTATAAAAAGATGAGATTTTAATTTTGCTTAAACATGTTTTTTTCTTTTTGTTGCAGAATCAAAGCGTAGCGGAACAAAGGGCTAAGCGGTAAGATAACATAAAACCATAATATGGGTAAGCCCGACAAATTGTGGCGTTATCTATGAAAAGGGACCTTATTGTCTATGGCGCTTCCGCCATTATTTACGATGCTCCGATATAAATACAAAGTCGCGTGACGCAGTGCGGCGTAAGCGCCATCGACAATAAGGTCCCTTTTCATAGATAACGACACAATTTAGCTCCGGGCGATAACGTTTCTCACCCCCTAAATCAAGTCCAAATTCAAAAATTGCGTTGTTGTTCAAAATATTGAAATGAAACCTAAACTAATTAAAAATACAATTAAAAAAACATTAATGCATAGTATTAAGGAATAATATTTAATTTTAAAGTAAGCTGTGGAGTAGGGTAACCCCTTCTTAGTTAATATAATCTTAAAAATAGTAAAGATTGTAACAAGAAGTATTGTAATAACGCAATTTTTATTTTTGAAATAAACAGTTTTTTTTTTACGATTTTTGACCAAGTTGAAGACATTATGCAAAACTAAGTTTATACGCTTACGTTTTGTTTTCCTTTTCATTTTTTCCCACGTTTTTTTTCTTGAAAAGGCAGCGTTTTTTACAATAATTCCAACATATTCAAAAATCTTCGAAATCATAGTTGATATAGGGGGGTGAGAAACGTATTTTGTATAATGTATAATATTTCAGCTTTACAGTCCTCTGAATATCTCAGTTTCCTATTTTAATTTTATAAGCTCTGCATCCCCTCGTAAATGCTCGAAACTGCTTATTTAGATTAATTCAATAAAACGTCCTTGTCGCACTTATTTCGGGAGGAGAGCAGTCAAAGCGACAACAAACAGCTAATTTAGAGGATGAGATTTTGTCGGATTATATTTTAACTGGATGCGCAACAAGCTTTTCATTAGCTGGCAACTCCCAGTCAATTATCAAAAGACCAATTAGGAATTCAAAATGAATTTAATGAAATGAAACTTATTCATTTTGCAAATAAAAAATATTTAAAAATCATTCCTAGGTTTATTCCATCATTTTTCATTTTGAATGATCATTTAAGATTTACAACGATTTTAAGTAAGTTAGCAACAGTCGGGTTTATACATTACTTTTCAACCAAATCGTAACCAAGATACCCTTTTTTCCGCTGGGAAAATATTTTCACGCGTCAATAAACAAGACACCCTGTGGTGTGGCACGGTGGTTTCGGTGTATTTTCCCCTAGAAAAAAACCTACTTATTTTACGTAATTCTAGAACACACCTTATCTCGTCGGTCGTGACGTCATTCATTTCAAATGTTCTATTTTGGCTCCTCGAAGTGTCACGGGGCGCTCATTAGCGGTGTGACGTCATCGACTAGAACAGGGTTTCCCAACCTTTTTTGCATCGAGCTTCCCCGGGTAGTAAACATTTTTTCATTTTTTTTTCTTGTTCACCTTTAACATCTATCCCTTGTCAATGCATGCTGTACTAGGTCGGTGGCTGCAGGGAAGTACGCTGTGCCGAGGGTCGCTAACTACTACGGTGACAGATGCCTGCAGAAACGTCTACCCTACATTCTTAATAGATTGCCCACAGATATTAGGTTAGAGGTCAATAAGGCAAAGTTTAAAAGAAGACTCTTCTATTATTTAGTTAGAAATATATAAATTTGTATGTCGGTTTGTCAGTATCACAACGTAACGTCGTAGGTCGATATGTTTATACCGTGTATTTTTTATCTCAAAATGTTATGATTATTTTTTAATACGTACTTAGAGTCTTGTTTAATAACTAAAAATTATAATCTCGAGGCAATAGAAAATGGAAAAAGCCACCGTTTATTTTATCGTTTGTTGATCAAGATCCTGTTAAAACAATCCAAGATTTATCTTCAGTTCTTAAAAACTTTTTACTGATAGAAAGTTAAAACAGTTCCTAAATCAAAAAAGACAAAAGGAACGGGCGTATTTGTCTCGACATCAAACAAAAACTTCAACTGTTTCGAAATCCGTTTATATACGAAAAAGTTACGTAATGAAGGTATTCTAGGAGAAAAAACATGTTTATGCTCAAAAAACTGTAGAAAACATACAGTTTACTATAACAAGTTAACGTTTAGATCATTTTAATGGACAACATTTCCAAACCCACCTTCCAGTATATTTTTATTTCGCCCTACCCTCTTTACCGACGCATCTACCAACGGCATGGGTGCGGACCTTTCCTAAATTGCTGCCATATGCATGAATTGCGAATACAATATTTTAAATACGTCAACAAGTTTATGATTTATAACGTGAAAGGGTCCCGTGACATTTTTATCAAAATATACTTAAATTATCAGCTTTCCTTAATCCTTGTATAATTTTAGTATCTTACTAAGTACTATTACAAATGCAAAAAATTGGATTTTCTATTACTTAATCAAACCAGAACGGCTTTATGGATCTGGATGAAATTTGAAACAAAGATAGATTAAAGTTTAAAATATCACAAAGGCTTTTATCCCGAATAATTGGACACTTCCCGAGGGAATAGCGATGAACGACTTCTTAGCGGACAGAGTCCCGTGCAAAAGCTGGTTATAAGTATGAAAGTTAGGTCGCTTCCTGACTTGGCGGTAAGGCGGCAGTAAAGCGTACTGTCGGCATAAACGCTGCGCGTTGATTGGTAGATGCCACTAGTTGCCTAGCAACCCTTACCGATTCCGTGTTTTACTGCAAGCATACCGACAAATCAGGAAGCGGCCTAACTCTTTCCGTCTGTTACAAATTTTATGACTTAATCGCTGAACCGATTTCAATGAAATTTGGAATGGAGATAGCTTAAGGCCCACCATACAAAACAGGCCATTTTTTGTGAGTGGGACTTTGAATCTACCATCAAGGCAATAAAGCTCAATTAGGTTTATTCGATAATTGCATTTAACTTTTATGAAGATAGGAAAATAAACCTTATTCTTATTGCAACACCAGTTCCAATTAAATTTCTCTAAAATAAAAAAACCATCCTATTGCACACCCCGAAAAAGAACATAGGGTACTTTTTCCTGCGAGTATTGATAAAAGACAACGCGGATGGAGACGCAGACAACAGCTACTCAATAACAATGTAATAAAGCTATTACAGCAGATTTTATGATTATAATATTTATAATCAATTAGTAACGCTGATAAAACCGTTTTAATCGAGTGATTTTAAAGGGAAATTTTGAGAACAGTATTGTTGATGCTTTTAAATTATTATAATACTCCATTGTTTTATTTATATTGATTTTTATATGTACTCCATTGTCATGTTTTAATTATTTCCAACTACATTTTGTGTGTAACTTTGAGTGTTCGCTCACTATATCCTTGAAAAAGTTTATCAATTTATTTTGGATCTAAGTAAGCAACTGATTAACTTCGATCACATTCGCCATATTTAAGTAACAAATTCATTTTTATTTACAATTTTTAACCTAAGGAACCCAATAATTCTAACAAGCAACTGACGCAAGAGATCTTATCTATCCCATTCAATACCATCTTATTGTGCCAACACTTTCAACCTCCTGTTGATGACAAACGGTGTCAAGGATCAGATACAGGTTAACAAGATTCAAAGGTATTTTTAAACCTCGACAAAAAATAGATAGATTGATAGATAAACATCTATAGGTACTCTTCACAAACATGCATATGGCTGTTAAAAATTATATTATAAAACAGGATCATACAATTAAACGGTTAACAAATAAATAACATGAAACAAAAAGTCGTTTTAAAAAGAGCCATGTGATGCGAAAAAATGGCGCTGGTTCAGCATAAAACGGAGACACCTGGCACTGGTATTCTGCCAGCAAATTTGAAGTAGTGACGCTAGCATTAATAATGAAATGTCAAGTCTCGTGCCTATTAAGTGCTGAATATAAGAGCGAGTAAAGTCTACCCTACACTTAAAATACTGGACAGGTGCGAGTCGGACTCGCCCACCGAGGGTTTCATACAAATTTGTAGGTACTTTTTTCATTCTTAGTCTTAAATTAAAAACTATACTTACATGATAAAAATTATAAAAAATCTGTTTAAGCTTGTGCCAATGAAGCCCTTTCATACGATACCCCAAAAAAACCCACAAAGACAATCATTGGCAGCTGAAAAATATATGACAATAAAATTATTTACATACCAACAAACTTTTTTAACGTTTTTTTGTCTAAAACTTATAAAAGCAGCAATATATTCATAATTGTTTGCAGGAAAATTAATGTTTCACTGCCTTTCTTACCAATAAAATCTTTGAAACGCTAAAAAACCTCGTCCTTGCAAAATTCCCTGTCATTTTCAACGAAACAAAATTTAATAAAAGCTTTATGTGAAGTATAAATAAATTAGATTATGGTTTGCAATCCCTTCCATTACCAAGGGATTCAAAGGGCGTTGATATAATAGCTGGTAATAATGAACACAATACTTTTTCCGCTGAGGGACATTTAAAACCCGACGAGCGTCATTTTAAAATTTGATGAATCTGGATCCTTAATTTTGGAGTTCTATAGCAGTTCCGGTATCTTACATATATAAATTAAACATTAAATCACGTCTGTTTCCCAAAGGGGTAGGTAGACTGTAGCGGTTAATACCCCGAAATTTATTTTCTCCAGTATTTTAATTTCCATTCATTTTTTTTCCCATTTTTCATTTTTACCACACGGAAAATTTCCTAATCCCATTTTGGACTGTAGCGGTTAATACCCCGAAATTTATTTTCTCTAGTATTTTAATTTCCATTCCTAATTTTCACCATTCTTAATTTTTCCTGATCGCATATTTTTCATTCTGGATTAATCCCAGTCGCAAACTTTGCCATTTCATAAATCAATTTCACAGAGTCGACGGGTTTCCTTTCCTATTTCTGGGTGCTCTGGCCCTTCGGGCCTGCTGTAAAACTAACATAACCTAAACCTACCCACGTATTTCGACCTAATTATAAAGGGAAAATTTGCTACTACTGGGATTAATCCAGAATGGAAAACATGCGACCAGTAAAAATTAAGAATGGGGAAAAACGGAATGGAAATTAAAATACTAGAGAAAATATGTTTCGGGGGATTAACCACTACAGTCCAAAATGGGATTAGGAAATTTTCCGTGTGGTAAAAATGAAAAATGGGGAAAAAAAACGAATGGAAATTAAAATAGGTACTCGAGAAGATAAATTTCGGGGCATTGATCGCTACACTGCACTATGGAACCCTATCGCATAACGATAATCATTAATTTTGGCGTACTTTCTTTCACGTGGTTTGACGCTGTCATAATGACAGGGTTCCATAGTGGCATAACAATTTAAGTTCTTGACTGTACTTAAGATTCGACCTTTTTCCAGAATTTCTCCGATTTGATTCGAAAAAGTACGCCTGGGGTGGCCCCTTATTATATTATTATTGCATGCAATAAAGGCGCATAATAACCTTCTTTATAATTTTAATATTTATTACAATGAAGCAAACATTATTCCTGCTGAATCCTGTTATTCCTTTAAAATGGTTATGTTTAGTGATTTATTATGTAACCTTCAATTTTGTAGATGTTTATTGTTGTCATGTTAGTGTTTTATAACAGCCATAACAAAACAGTGTCCCTTTATACATCAACGTGCGTGACATACTTGCTATCCTTTATTCGCCGAAATATCAACAAGGAAAACGTTCCCAAATATTGGGAATAAACTGAAAGCTAAGAAAGTATATTTTAAGGAATAAAATATCTTTTTGGTCATGTTATTATATTTATGCTTGAAAAGATGTGTACGATATTTTTGACCGAAATTTGAATAGATTTTTTTTTTCAAATTCCTTTATTATTCATCGTATTTGTTCCTCATTTTGTTATTTTATTTCCTCTTAATAATTATACAAGGCTATTTCTACGTAAGATAATTTTCATTCCAAAATGGGAACATGATTTTTCGTTGTAATATCACACATGGCTACATTTCCTTTGTGAAACTGGCAACTTTTAGTATTCCTTAAGGAAACCAAGAATTTTTCTCGTAAAATGAGATGAAAATTCACTTAATTAGAGACACTTTTAGATGTTAAGTGAACAACGGAAGCGTCATACTTATTTTAAGTACGCAAAATGCTTTAGCGTTTAAAATGTATAAGATTGAATTTCCGTGAAAAACGTTGAACATTTCTCTAAAGGGAAATTTAAGGACAAAAAAGGGTATGCTTTAAAGTAAAATACGTTACAGCTAAAGGTTATATAGGGTGATGGTACCAGTGTTGGACACTTTTAACTGACCGGCACCAGTAATGGACACTTAACTCTAAATTCAAATTTCTTACGGTCCTAAATTGATTGTTGCAAAACAAATGAATAACCCTTACGTTCTGTCAAATAACTATCAAGTGTCCATCATTGGCCCTTGTCCATTACTGGTTCCGTCAACCTAGGTAGGTACATTATTACACATAAGTCAGTCGGTGGCCTAGTGGCTTAAGGAGTCAACTCGTGATCGTAAGGTACCGAGTTCAAACCCGCGCAGGCAATATTTACCAATGAGTTTTTCTAACTTAAGTACGTTTGCCGATGCTATTACGGTAAACATCGTGAGGAAACCTGGGCATTCGAACAGCTGATTGTTTAAGAGGGTAATTGCACAAAAGATTCTAAAGGGTCGAAGTGTAGGTATCCGAAAAGAGCCCATCTGTAAGATAAGATACATGATTACCTATATATACTAGTTAGCTAAGTAGTAACCTAGGTCTAACCCTTCATTTGGCAAAAAAAGCATGCTCTTTTTTATTTTGAATCAGCGTAAAAAAATTACGACAAAAAACATGACAAGTGAAAAATATTGTTATTTTTACTGTAATGCACGCGGTCCAGTTTAGAGTTGTTATTGAATAAATTATTTTTATTATATATTTTTATTATTATTAGGTACCTATGTAGATAGAAATCTGTTTCTGCATTTCCCAATTTATCGTAAACTAGAGGACGCCCGGGACTTCGTACGCGAAGAATTAGTTTCCCGCTACTCCCCATTTCTTCACGTTGGGGGTCGATTTTCGGAAAATCCTTTCTTAGTACTCACTTACTTCATGAAAGGAACCCCTGTACCAAATTTCAAGTTTCTAGGTACAGTAGTTTCGGCTGAGGGTTGATATATAAGTCAGTAAGTCAGGTTTGTCTTTTATACAGGGTGTTCAGCAGAAGGTTGGACAAACTTCAGGGACTAACTCTGTAGGTCATACTCATCAACTTTTATTATGGCGCCAACATCCAAATCGCGAAAAAAAAACAGCTTTTCCATACAAACTTTGAGAGCTAAACAGTCTAAATGTATGGAAGAGCTGTTTTTTTCGCAATTTGGATGTTGGTGCCATAATAAAAATTGATGAGTATGACCTACAGAGTTAGTCCCTGAAGTTTGTCCAACCTTCTGCCGAACACCACCCTGTATATATCATCATAAATAACTTCACAGTTAGCAAAACTACAACCCTAAGTTGAAAGAACATATGATAAATTATCTGACGTACGTAGCGTATATTCTCGCTTCCCCAAAACACGGCAACGCCATAAAACCATGCCTTTTAACATTACACGATGGAATCTGGATTGAAGGTACTCCCCCCCTCCGCAGCAGAAGCGTCTGAAATTCAATTAGGGATATTGGTCCCTAAATAGACTCAGGAGGTATATCGATATACGATATATGAGAGCTCTTAGGCGTAATGTATGTTCAAAATGAAGGCGTGACGTCGCAATGCTTTATTATTTTTTGGCAAAAAAGAACGGTGATAGATGTTTAACGTCTGTATTTGTGTGTCTATGTGGCTGTGTTTGTGTGTCTGTGTGTCTGCGTATTTGATCTGTGTATATTGTGTTTGACTGTGGCTTCATAGCTCCAAACGAGCCGGAAGGTGGCACTTGTACAAGACGCAGATACAGACGTTAAACATATTTCATATCACAATTCCTTTTGATTTTTTTGGGCTCGCTGTTCGGTTAGATCTATCTGCAGCTGACTGTACCTATCTTATACTATGTACTTAACGGAGACCCACAATAATATTCTTAATTTGGGGCCTATTGCATAATAAAGTACAAGCCTTACTAATAAACGTTGAGTAACGGTGGTATAGCTATACAATGTTTTGTCCTTATCTGTCAATTCCAAACGTCACAATGACAGATAAAGACAAAACATTGTATAGCTATGACACCGTTACTCAACGTTTATTAGTAAGGGGGTTAGTAAAAACCCAAAAACAAAATTTTTAAACATAAAATACAGGAATCAAGCTGTTTCGCAGGATTAGCTGATGGTCGCCAGGAGATGAATTATAGGTGCGAAAAAACTGGTTATGTGAGAGTCGGACTCGCGCACTGAACAGAAGGTTCCATACCGCCGCACAGTAGGTATTTTTATCTTCCGTTTTGAAGTTGATTTAAAATCGAATTAGCTTAAAAAAATGTATATTTACAACCAAATTTTGCAGATCGGTCCTTACCACCACAATGCCTTAAATAATGACTTTTCCATGTTGATTTACCATTAAACTGTCAAACGGCGTTTGAATTATTCGAGAAACGCCCACGGAATAATAAATTATTGCTCACGATTCTCACGAACACTCCTTCCCTCTGTTTTGACCAGAAAGTTCCATGTCTGACATTGTAAGGAAAAGTGGCTTCTTAAGGAGTCGGCGAAAAGTACTTATCCGTGGGCCTAGCATGGCTGCGTCTATATCGCGTGTCAAATGTGGATAAAGCATCCGTCACTGTCGTACTTATTTACGTGTCAGAAGGTGACGAATGCCTTATCCAAACTTTGTCACGCGATAAACGTAGCCGTGTAACGGCCGCTGTACATTAAATCCAACCATTCCTTACGTAATTATAAAGTGTGAAAGTAACTTTGTCTGTTTGTTACGCTATCACGGCTAAATCACTGTACCGATTTTAATGAAATTTGGCGTGGAGATAGCTCGAACCCCATGGAAGGTGAAGGTGCTCACAGGCCACCTGATGGTACCTAAGTGGGGTCTGTGACCCAAATACATTTACATTCTTTCTCAAGACTACAATCCTGAGATCACAAATGCGTTGCCAACGCTGAGGACTAAGATGGAATAATAGTAATTTCACCGGTTGTGCCCACACTGGAACACAACAATGCGAGCGCTGATGCTTGACAATATGTTGAGGTAGCGATGCAGATGGACCTTGAACAGATTTTTTCACTTAATCTAAATTTTATATATTACATAGGTACTTATTATATTGTATATAACTATGTGCCTTTTATCAATCAAATAAAAAACACTCCTCTATAAAATCAAACGTATTTAAATTAACGAACGAAAATAGACTATAAAAAGAAAGCACATTTAGTTACGAGAGTAGCCCAATCTGTGTTTACACTTCCCCAATCAAAACTCTTTCAACCGATAATTGGACTCAATGATCAATCTCGACGTCGGACTCGAATCAACTCAATAGTCACAGATTAAAATGATTGTGTAATCAGACACTAAAATCGGCTTTTACTCGTAAATCTCGTAAGCCAATAAAGGCAATTAAGAAAACAACCTTCCGCTCTTTCCAATTATTCCTTTCATGCCAAAATGGAAAAGACAAAAGAACGAGCCGTAGGTATTATCGGAGGGTAATGTGTTTATCAGCCTATATAATAATTATATTAATTAGGCTGATAAACACGATAATTAGGTTGGGTAAAAAGGGATCTCAATTCGTAGTTTTTTATGTACGTACATTTCCCAAATACTTGAATAACACTAAGCCATTTGGTATTTTTTTCAACACACGTAATATTAAATTGAAAACAATTTTGGGAAAAAGCTTCTTAAATAACTATTCTTCTCTAAGGGTTTCAACGTTTTTCAGTTTACATGAGCCGTCCATCTATTACCTACTTTCCAGGCTTTGCAACAATGTACCTACACTGTAGATTCTACAGTCAGCCTTTACAACAACGTACTATTATTTGGCTACAGTCAGGTCTCTTAATTACGCAACGCGCCAATTGGTCACCAATTTACGGCTCAAAGTCGCCCGGCAGATAATTGTTCGCCACTTACAGCCTACCAAGTGAACCTGACTGCCTTAGTAGCAAGGTTTTATCTGACAAATAACAGCTTGCCGAGTCTGCCCCAGATTGTGATGTATTTGCCAGTGGATGGAAGGTTGTGTGTGTTGAATGTTTGAAGTTATGCGAGAAGATGGATGCCCACATTTCTTCGGTTTCTTTCCCACATTCTATAATGTCATGTCATATATTATGATTTTATTATTAATTTGATTTTTCGTTAAATTATATTTAGTACTAGAGGACGCCCGCGACTTCGTACGCGTAGAATTAGTTTCCCGCTACTCCCCCCCATTTCTTCCCGTTGGGGGTCGATTTTCGGAAAATCCTTTCTTAGTGCTCACTTACATCATGAAAGGAACCCATGTACCAAATTTCAAGTTTCTAGGTATAGTAGTTTCGGCTGTGCGTTGATATGTCAGTCAGTCAGTTTTGCCTTTTATATAATTAATTCCCGGTCCCGTGGGAATTTCGGGAATTCCTTTCTTAGTGCACCTCTACGGTACCTAAGCTACGTCCCTTCCAAATTTCAAGTGCCTACGTTTAGCCGTTTAGGCTGTGCGTTGATATGTCAGTCAGTTTCTCCTTTTATATATTTAGATATAAGATGTAATTCACAGTGTTATAGTGTTATACTGTTATGCTGTGTAATTATTTTTAAATAAATATACAAATAAATAAAAACAAAAGAAAAGTATGTAGGCTGTCATTATAATGTACTTCAACGACTAATACTTAAAAAAAAACAGCATATTTTTGATTTTGATCTCTAATTTTGAGCATTCTCTATGACGTATACTTTACTGGAACGCAATCTATCCGTAGCACGCACTCCTAAAACAGACTCACGTTTCTATACATTATTTTACGTATACCGGTACGACAAAGAGGCTGATTCAATTTTTCACACAAATTTTCCCAATGGCGACGATACTTTAACTTTTCGATACAAGAAAAAAGTTTGTGCTTCAGGTATCCGTGTCCTGGAAATTAAATTCCATTTACACTTTTCATTCGTATTAAGGGTTCCGTACCCAACGCTGCCAACGAGACCCTATTTACTAAGCCTCCGCTGTCCGTCTTTCTGTCAGTGGCTGCAGCTCATGAATCGTAACATGTAGGATAACACAGTCTGTGTAATGTCTAATACCACTTTACGAACGAATAATAAATAATATTTAAAGGAGGTCCCTATACAAGAATGGTACGGACCCCTTTATGTGCGAGTCGACTTTGTCCGTATTTTTTCGGACCAAGTATGGAACCCCTTACTGCTGGAGTTGCACTTGGCCAGTTTTCAAAGCATAATCATTCCCATCGTCGTCGTACAAAATTTTAATTAGATTAGCTGGGCTATTCAGCGGTCCTGTATGGATTCTGTAAAATGCAATTATCTCGCTTCGGGATACTGTTAAGCTTCATTACATTCTATAGAGCTTGCATTGTTCTGTTTAGCGGCCACCATCTACGTTCCAATGGAAGTGGCTAACATTCTGATATCATTTTTTTAAGGCATATGAAAAAGGAATGACACTCATCTTTTAATAAAATCAGATTCAGATTTTATTACTCAATATAACACAGTATAAATTACATTACATGTCAAATTATATGCAGTTACATTGAGGTCGTCAGGAACAGAAATAGAATTAAATTATAATAGTAAGAATAGTAAAAGTCAACACAAATACAAATCTGTGGCACATAGGCATTTATGTGGTCCTAGTAAAGGGTATATAAGTCTTTTTTAGGGTTCCATACTCAAATAGTGCTACTCTATGTCTTCCCGTGGAAGTCGTAAGAGGCAACTAAGGAAATAAAGGTTTGTAGTATTGTTAGGCGATGGGCTTGCAACCTGCCACTACTGTACACTGGTAAACATAATATTAGCCTGTTTGTGCAAAATGTGGTTTTAGAATTAACAACCATTTGTTAGAGTTGTTGGTAACTCTGTAGCTCTGCCTACCCCACTCTGGGATTAAGGCGTGTTGTTATGTATGTGTGTGTAAATAAGGACTATCGTGAGCTTGACTACACATAATGTCAAAGGCAATTTAGATTTACCGAGTAGAATAATGTCGCAACAGAAAACAATTTCACTGATACAATAAAGTTAAAGTAAACACAATGTTGCTATAATTTCCGATAATTAATTGGTAACCATATAATATCAACGCCAGGTGTCCGATTCATTTTGTTATGACACGTGCTCTGTACGTGCCCGAGTTTTATATTATAATGTTTATCATAAAGATAATTACATTCAGGAGTAAAACGTTTGTTATTTGATATTGGTTTTAATGTTGCTGTCACGATTTATTGTACTTATGCGAAGTCAAACGATCTCACTCAAATTGACCTGGGCCGGTATTCTAGGCGCTGAAAACCATATCGTCCTGTTATTGTATTGTCAACGTTGTGATAGCTCTTATTTCCTTGATTGTAATGGCGGCTGACGTCAAAATAATGTGCGTTTTCTGGGTGTTGAGCTGGATCCGTACCTAAGATGGCATACTCACATCGACACTGTTAATAAAAAGCTGGCTAGTGCATGCTATGCTTTAATTAAAGAATCTAGCTAGTACTGTTAATAAAGCTATTTTAAAATCAGTTTATTTTGCCTATTTCGAGAGTATAATTCGGTACTGTATTGAAGTGTGGGGTAATGGCACTGCAATAGATTCAGTACCTACTGTTAAAACAAAAAAAGGCTTTACGTATTTTGGCAGGATACTCTTATGTACCTAATACACATAGAAATATATTTAAAGAGAACAAAATTCTAACAGTAATCTCACTATATCTTTATAGTATATGCTTATATGTATTTAAAGATAAACATACTATAAACATCAGACGTAACGAACACAAGAAACTTAGGAACATCAATGAATTTAAACTGACTAGAGCTCACTTCAAACATTACGACAAAAGTCTGCACAACACGGCATTGAGGGTTTACAATAAACTCGACTCTAAGATAAAAGAATGCAGGGACCTTAGAACTTTCGAACGTAGACTGAAGGCATATTTCATTGATAGACCATATTATGATATTAGGGAATATTATGCTAATACCTTGGACTGAGTGTTTTTATCTGTACTTATATTTATTATTTAGCTCTTAGTAATTTATAAACGATTGTTTAAATATTTAATGTGGTTATCATTATTTAAATTAATTATGCAAATCGAAATGCTTTTCTTATTAAATGAACTGAATTATTTCTTATAAGATTAGTACCATACCTATATTTATTTAATTAATATTACTTTAAATGTATTCTGCGCATTTTTAAATGTATTTTAAGCATAATTTTAATCCTAAAACTGTATTTGCATGCATTTTATGTTTTACGCAAATAAATGACTTGATTGATTGATTGAAAACAATACCGTAACAGGTCAAATACGATATCGTTTTTACCGCCGGGAATAGAGCCCCTGCTCCCAACTCCCAAACTAAGCTCAAGGCTTGTACTATCTATAGGTAGCGGTAGTAGGTAGTGAGCTTAAGTTGAGAGAGGTAGGTAGATAAACGTACTTATATAGAGAAATAATTACTAATACAGGATTTACAGGGTGTCCTATATTTTAGAGGTCCAAAATCAACATCATCATCAACTAAGCAGCCTAACATGGGTTTTGTTAGTCTTTTGGTTTTAGAAAAAAAACGTAATTTTCTAAAATTTTGATACTTTGCCTCTTTTTATATTTGACTCATTTTGTTCATCAATAAGTATTGCGCACTAAGATGTATATCACAATTTTAAACAAGCTTTTGTAGTTTTCTCTAGAATCGATGTTAAAGTTGCAATCTTGGATTTTACAAAAAAAAGGTCAAACTTAGAAAGCACTGTGGTGTGTTCAGAAAAAAAAAACATTCATAGAATAATTTAAAAAAAACCGGTCTAGTGCGAGTCGGACTCGCGCACCGAGGGTTCCGTATTGAAGATAATATATGCTTGGTAACCGCAAAAGAAAACCGCAAAAGAAAATACTCATTTTGTTATAAGCTTTATTTTTCAGGTAATAAGGTCGATTTGGACTAGCCTAAATTTTAATACAGATTTCCTTAGTATTTTTGTTATTTCTCAAAAACTGTAAATAATGAACACTTTGTTTTATTTTTCCCAGAAAATATAAGTAATTATCTATACGGCAGGATTTTTTTCAGAATTTTTGATAAATCGACCGTCGATACGAGTAAAATCGTAACTAAATTTAAGTGTTTTTTTGACTTTTACAGGGAGAGTTAAGTGAAAAAAGATCTACAAAACTGTATTTTTACATTTTTGATACATTGAGAAATAAAAAAAATACCCAATTTCATAACATCGTATGTCGAGGTTCATCAATAGTAATCCACTATTACATTAAGAGAAAATCATTGTAACTAGACTTAAGAATATTTTTTTACCCGAAATCGCTTCCAATTGTCACGATCACAGGCCAGTATCATCGCATAAATAGTTACGATTTTAATGTGCCAACGTTTTAGCAAGTACAGGGCACGTAAATGTGGTTAAAATGTTACTCTACTTTAAGAGCTCGCGCTATGGGTGTTTCGGTTTTGCGCCTAAATTGATTTACTATGATTTTACTGGCCCGTTCCTTCCATTTGCATTTTTTGCCTCGAAAAATTAATTTTGAAGACGGTTTTTACTTGCACCGTGTGACGTGGATGAAGGAGCACGTCTGTTTATGTGTATTGGAAATATTTTCATTTTTTTTGAGTGAGTGTTAATTACTTAAATTAATATGGAAAAGTTCGACTGAATCTAGTTATGAATGAAGAGTGGTGGAAGTACCCGTAAGAACAAAACTATTTACCTATTGCGATTGTATTATAAACCTGTTTAATTAATTAAAAGGTTAATTCGAGAAAACAAGTAAAACTTTTACTCAGTGTAAATCGCCTACTAATTCAAATTCAAAATATTTATTTATCTAAAGCGGGTACACAAAATAGGTCTTATATAATAAAAGGAACATCCACTTTTTACCTGCAAATAGGCATACAAATTCATAAGTTCAATATGATGTGGGTGTCATTGAAGTAGGTTACTATATTTAAAAAAGCATTAATTAATCATATTATAGGAAATAGTAATGATTATTATTTACGTCATAATTAATAAATAAAAAGAATGGCTCAGGGTTTCATTACATGCCCACGAGGTAAAAAATACTTACAACTAAGTAATACTAACTGTTTTTTTTTCGAATATTAAGTATTCTGGTTTTGTTAGTGAATACCTACTTTCTTTAGTTAGGTAAAAAGTCGCTAGAGTACGTTAAGAGAAACAATAAAAAAATATTTCCGACCGGTATTTCGTTACTATTACTGCCGTGCAGATCTTAAAACGCAGTAAGTGCTAAAATGCTGATTCGAGAAAAAGGCAAAAAACTACTTCAAAGTTCGTTTTCTTTTGTTATGTCGATGACTGTTGCAAAATTTTGACTTTAACAATAAGGTATAGGTAGCAAGTATTGATTACAAGGAAACGTACATCCTCGGACTTATATTAGGCATGTGAGGAGGATTTAAAGGAAACGTGAGCTGTTACTGCTGTAATATTTTCACTAAAAATCTTTCAGAATACCGAATAATATGCAGTATAAAAGGTTGATACTGCCACTATTCATTCAAGTTTGCAGAGTTAAATACAGTATGTCGTCATATTTGCTGCATGTTAGTTAGAATGTAGCATTTATTCATAATTCTACGAGTATTTTTACTGCTTATTGCAAAGGAAATTAAACATAAAAATGTGCAAAATTACGTTTTCTGTTATATTTTGTAATTGGAATCATTACTGTCACCATCATTATATTGAAATAAAACCTATTGCTTAACGTTTTTATTTGTATAATAATGAAATATTACTATTAAAAATACGTAAGTATTTTCTGTTTTAAGTAACAAAAAAGTCAAAATAATACACAACATTTAAGTGTATTTCTTTTAATTTTAATTTAGTAATCACACACATAAAACCAAAAACAAATAACAAAACTAAATAATCAGTCTTACTGAGATCAAAAAGAACTTTATAAAATAATTAGTCAATACTTTTATTTTAAAAAGTCACTATTTTAGCCACAGAAACTTAAAATGTTTCTGAGATCAATTAACATGGCACAGGTGTACATAATATGATTAAACATATTATAAAAAAATATTTCTCATTAATAAAAAAAATATTCTTCTTAAAACAACAAAGTTGTAAAAATTTTGTAGAAATCAACGATATGAAACCTATCATGCAATATTTAACAAAATCTAGATACTAAACTTATTAAAGGTTTACAACGGTTACGAAACTTAATAAAATAAAAAAATCACCGCGTACTGTTAATAATGTTTTCGGTTCAAGTAAAGATTTCTGTGTAGGGTTTATTGAAGTATACTGTAACTGGATACCAGATAAATCCTGAGCAATTTGTGATAGATCGAAATCCTGAATAAAGTTTTGGGAATTGTCGAATTCAAAATTCCCGCTTTCAATTTCCTTCATTTTATACAATGTAATAGGAAGTGACCAAATTGATGAATCATTTAACCGATTTCCTGACGTAGTTTGTTTGGGGTTTTTCTTTTTTCACTACTATCATTTTTCTTTAATGTCTTCTGAGCCACTTGGCCAAGTTCTCTTTGGGAATCATGTAAATTATTTATCATCATCATCATCATAAACTCACGCCTTCATTCCCAGAGTGGGGTAGGCAGAGCCACAGACTCACCAACAACTCCAAAAACTTGTTGATAATTCTGTGACCACATTTTGCACAACCAGGCTAAGATGTTACCCAGTGTATTAGTGACAGGTTGCAAACCCATCGCCTAACAGCACTACACAGCCTGTAGTCCCTGAGTCGTCTCTTTCGACATCCACGGGAAGACATGGAGTGGCAACATTCTAAACCCGGCACCACACGGTACCACACCGTATTATTTATAATAGCTAGAATGTTTTTTGATCTAGAATTCATTTTCTATTTTCTGTAAACAAAATGAAATCTGATGTTAAAGAATTACCGCAGAAAGAATGAGATGAAAATATAAAATAAAGAAAGTATCTAATGTACCTGCACAACCAAACAAAAAAACAATTAAACTAACACGCACGAGAACTATGCCTCCTATTGACGTTACGAATTAGTGAGTAAATTAGTTGAATAGATTTTATTTATACGTATTTAATCAATGTAACTGGTACTAGATAAAACAGAAAAAAGTTATTCAAACGATGATAAACGTTGATTATCTATTAATCTTGATTATCTACTACAGTTTTAAATAAATATCCTATTATTTGTTTATTTAGAGTAAATCAAATAAATTACACATTACTGTCATAAGTGCAATTCAACGCGTTAGTAATTATGTAAGTAACAGAATTTAAAATAGAACTACTTACCTCGAACGCAGTCTTCGCCACAACGACACCAACTACAAAACAACACGACGTCCGTAACCCCACTGGCCAATCAATTACTAAATAATAAACAGCAAGTAACGCGAAAAACGCAGTAAAAATATTAAAAAATATTAATCTACTTATTAAAACGCAGCAACTGAACGTAAGCTGCGATTTAAGTGGTAAACTTATATTCGTACGATTCGGTGATTACCGACAAATGAGCAGTAAAACTACTATCCACTGTGAAAATTGTAGGACAAAGTTAAAAAAAAACGTTAATTTACAAACTAAAACGCAGTTAACTAGACGTATACTGCAATTTAAATAGAATATATCATTTGTATCTTTCAATGATTACCAACATATTAGGAGTAAGTTATCTAACCGCTGCATTTTAAATGGCCATTAAAGACGAGATTAAATTGCATCTTTACAGTTAAAATAAAGCAACTGATTTTTTATGGTGTTTTAGTTAGTTTTCAAGATTTAATAAACTGTAAAATACATAATAAAATACTTGAATTTCAAATATCACTGCACTTTATTTAGGAATAATCTACATTATTTTCGTTGTTTTACAAATCCGTGTTATGATTTTTAGGATTTTAATTACATTCTGCGTTTTAGTTAGTCCTAAAGTGTACTATTGTCTGAGCACTTTTACATACTGCTCGTAGAGGCTTCGAAGGAGGCTCCGGAGGAAAAAACCGTTTACATAAATATATGCGTTTCGACGCCCTGATTCCAAATCACTAATAAACAGAAAACACTCGAAATGTCACTTACTGCGTTTTAAGATCTGCACGGCAGATTACTTAAAATGACTTTTTTTTTGTAAAAAGGCCCCGATGTGTATAGTATTGTATAGCTATACGTATTTAACGTTTGTTTGAGCGTGATTTGAAATATTTCAAAGGATTGATAAAAAGCTACTTCACCGATTTGCGAAATTCTTTTGAAAAAATAAGTCTCATACTTCTAAGATAGTAAGTTATTAGATACAACGCACTATAACTTTCACGCTGCGTTAATTGCGGAAAACTTTAAACTTGTGCTTGTTTTTTGACAAAATATTAGTTAGGTAGGGTAGGAAAGTATTAAATAATATAACCACTAAAAAGGGCAAAATTAAAATTTAAATAATTAAGAAAAGAAGGAACCGACTTTAAACGAAGTCATTTGTTCAGGACATCTTGGGTTAAACAAACTGAAGTCGGCATCCTAGAATATTTTAACCAAAAAGCCGACTTTAGTTTGACTTAGGACGCTTAGAATTAATGTTTTTGTTTGGAGTCGCTTCATTGTTTTTAAACATTTTTAATAATTAAATAAAATATTAGGAATTAAGTTTTCTCCGTGTCAGTAGAGCGATACCTGAACAGTGAACACTATAGAGACTTTTACAGAAACTTGCCTCACTCAAATGAAACTGAACAAAATACTTTTGAAGATTAAGATTCGCTAGTAAACTCATCCTCCCATATGTAATATAGTTACGTAATATTTAATTATATAATTACTGTCAATTGGAAATAAAAACATAACTACTTTATTAAGTATTAATGATATTGATCATCGATGAACACATAACATACTTAATTGAACTGTCATAAAGTTATACGTACCTGATCTATTATTTCATCATTGTGATCTCTTTGAAGAAGAAAGGTAATTAAAATAGTTAATTAAAGTAGTCAAAATACTAAATATTACCACTTAATAGTGCCAAAGTGAAAGTTTATGTTTTGTTACCCATTTGTTACTAAATAACTTGATTAAGCCAAAGCAAGTTTAGTGTTGATGTTTATTTATTAATTACTATTTAGCTGGCAACCAGATTAGTCCTGAAGTATCTAAGTACTTACCACCCTCTACTTATTGAGGGTGGTAATTACCAAATTATGGCGTTAAAGTACTTTAATTGTTTCTTAATTATTATTTATTAAATACATACATACATACATTAAATCACGCCTGTTTCCCAAAGGGGTAGGCAGAGACCACTTCTTTCCACCTGCTACGATCTTGACAAATCTCTTTCGCTTCTTCCACAAATAAAAAGTTAAAAAATGTTTAAACTATTTTGTACCTAAATATTTTTTATTCTTTCAATATTCAGTAAAAATATTTTTTAAATGAAAAAAATGATAATTGGCAATTATCTACTTGAAACTAATACAATTCACTGTATAAATATATATTTTTTATATTTTCTAACCGGAGTTACTATATTTTAAGTCATAAAATACAATAAAATAGCCGCGAATCTGTTGCAAGTAACATGGTTTCTCTAGATACGATGATATTGGCCTAACAAATAATGGCAAAACTTTGAGCTGTAAGATGGTATTGTAATATACAATAATACTCGATAGTCGATAACGCAAAATACGTGATCGTAACTCGATCTAAAATTTAAAATAAACAGTTTAGAAAAAAAATGAAAATTTAGAATTAAAGAGCACCAAATTCTGAGAAACATGATATGTACATTTGTACGAAAACATAAACTAATAAGTAAAATATCGCGGTTTGAAGTTGCAAAATACGTTTTTTCGCTCTCCTGAAAACCTCTGTTTTGTAGTTACGATTTTACTCGTATCGACGGTCGAAATAAACTTCGGAGATAAGAGGGGGGAACGGTCATTTTTTGTACATTTTTGGTTTTAAATCAAAAAGTACATCACAAAAAAATTTCAAAAAAATAATTTTCATATGACACCCCATTTGCTATAATCGAACCACTTTCATTTCTGAACCCCCCATTCTAGACCAAATTATTAATAAAATTAATTTCATATTTTTTTTACTACAAATAGATGCGGGCAAGCAAGTTGTACAACTATGCCAAATTTCAAGTTGATAGCATTTGTAGTTGCTGAGAAAACCTGCTGTGACGTACAGACAGACAGACAACGAAGTCTCACCATAAGGGTTCTTTTTGTACCATTTTGGTACGGAACCCTAAAAACAGGCAAATTTAGTAACAAACGGGTTTTTTTATAGAAAATTCTTAGTGACCTAATAACACTACCTACATTTTTTTTTGTATGCATCATAGTCCAAATAAATGTCTACAACTTCCTTACCACTATTTGTAAAGGCCACTTCTAGAAAAGCTATTTCTCTCCCGACAACAATGTGCCAATCCGTCGACTACAATAAGGACGGAAGACAACAATTTTCACGACCAATCTCCCAACTCCAATAAAATACACACCTTAAAGCAACGGCATAACGTCTAATTATCCGCAGCACTCGTCGTAAATGTGAATAGAAGTGCATGTAATGGAAAATTGGAATTTACAACCAACGTGTTACGGTTGGATTTAGGTCGAGAATGTTACTTTGTAAGCGTATGAGTATTTAATAGCAATCTCAGCTATTTTAGAGCTGGAATCGAGTGCTATAAATTCTTTATAGTTACGAATTTATTAATTTACTATAGCTTCTCGTCTATTCCGACTAGTTCCATTATTATTTCCATTGATGGAACTAGTTGGACTTTTTTTTCCAAGTAGTTATGTTTATCGTTGTCTAGTACCCATAGTTAAACCTAGAGCTCAGTTTAGACCTAGATTTATTTGTCTCAGATTGTGCCCCGGTAAACATTAAGTACGCTTAAAAGAAAGGTCGTCAAGTTACGTAAAATTCAAGTACCATCGGCAAAAAAGCTGAAGCACACTCAATCTAATACTCATTGCTGACGCTACACAAAAGATTTAAGGAGCGAATTCTAAACCTTACGATATGGAAATTAGGGTGATGACACCAATAAATTACCAGCGGTTTTCCTTTTAAATAATACTTAACGCTTAAAATACGAAAATCTGGAATAACAATGGAGATTTCTTTAAAGTTTTTTCTTTTAAGTTATATAATGGTGATTTGGTGGCTGTATGTATGTCACAGGAGTTTTTCTTACGCAACTACAAAAGTTTAAACTTGAAATTAGGTACCAAATGGGTACGCTGGGCCTTGTAGCTGTACATTTTAGTGCTTTATAACTTTAATGTTTGAACTGTTGTACTAATCTGTCGAAGGCGTTAAGAGCGACAAGGTACAATAGTACGGCGGCATGTGCAACTTAAGGCCGACTGTACAAAAAAATATTTTTTTCCTTAACACGCGATAAAATGATAAAGTTTTAGTTTTATTTCAATGCTAGTGATATTTTATGACACTTTGCCTGAATTAATTTAATTTTAGACAAACGCAATTCAAATACAAATGATATTGGTAATGCAGTGTCATAGGGACCATGCCGCGAGCGGACCTGCTAGAGCGGGTGTTCTTTTTAAAATAGTGATGATTATTATTTATATTTTAATATTGGAGTAGCTTAGTTTTTATTTTAATTTAAATACGTTTAGTTTTAATTTTTACAAATGATTGTGTGATGTGATTGTAAAAAAGTAAAAATGGAGGATTTTCATTGAGAATTGAGATTGAATAAAATATGGGATTAATTGGAAAATTACAAACGGAGATTTGTCTCACAATAATGTTTTTTTTTAGAATACCTTTTAAAAAAGTTCCGCTTATCTTTTACCCCTCAGTCGAACCTCCGCCTGACTTTACCGTCTATTCCCATGACGCCATTGAAAACATATTTTCCACTAGAGGACGAACGCGACTTCGTACGCGTAGAATTAGTTTCCTGCTACTCCCCCCATTTCTTCCCGTTGGGGGTCGATTTTCGGAAAATCCTTTCTTAGTGCTCACTTACATCATGAAAGGAACCCCTGTACCAAATTTTAAGTGTCTAGGTACAGTAGTTTCGGCTGTGCGTTGATATATAAGTCAGTCAGGTTTGCCTTTTATATATATATATAGATAGATAACAAATGAAACAGATTAAGTCAAGTAGGTAGCACTTGTTATATTTTACTTTCTTGAGCGTGGAATATTACAAATACAAAATCAGGCAAAATCATATTTTTTTCTTTTTCCACAAAATTGTTCCACTTTGTTGCCTATAAGGGCTTGTTACGATCGTCTTGATATTTTGTTTTTGTATTCGTAAAGTAAAGAGGATTTTGTCGAGGTAACAACAAATTCCCAATACAATTTATTAGCTTTAAAGCAATTTCTTTTTTTTTAGGGATCCGTACCCGGTGGGTTCCCGACGGGACTCTATTACTAAGCCTTTGTTGTTCGTTTGACAATCTGTATTTTTCTGTTCTTATTTTAAAGAGCTGTTTATTTTGAACAGTGCCTATCTAACAAATAGATAGAGTTGTTTTTTTTCTGAATATGTGCTTTTACGGTGAAATTACTAAAAAATAAAAAGTTGTCTTCTACTTTTTATTTTTTAGTAATTTCACCGTTTCAACGGATTTATATTTTTAGGTTAAGATTTATTTTATTTTACTATTGCTATATTGTACTCACATTTTAAGAATTTATTATGATCGTTAAAGACACAAATAAATACTGGTCAATACATTATATTAGTAAAAAAAAGTAATATAAATTAGTAAAATGTAATGTCAAAATACTACAAATTTAGCTCCGGGCGATATCGTTTCGGACCCCCTAAATCAAGCACGATTTTTACGATTTTTGAATATGTTGTAGACATTATGAATAGGTTTGTATGAGTCTCTATTCTTTAGTTGCTTTTATCCAAAAAAAATCTTAGTTTCTTAAAAAAGGAAGTTTGTTAGTTAGTTTTTCACTATCTCTACCATTATTATTATTAATTGGTAATTATCGGACTTGTTTTACGGGGTGAGAAACGGTATCGCATTTTGTATATAAATTTTCAGCTCCACAATGCTCTTAAGAGTGCCTCAAGAAATAGTCACCAACCGCCGCGTCTTATCTAAGAGGAATTATTTTATGTCGTGGAAATGTAATTCAAGCTTAAAGTGGTTCAGCCAAAGTGACAACTTGGCTGACTGCAGCTACAGTCACCACTTGTAATTGGTTTTATGTGCAATACAGAGTGTAATTATTATAATACATAGGTAAATAAATATCTGACTAGCTCTTATGACTTTAGTAAAAGAGATGTGTCAGATATTTTTGAGTCCAATGCTGGATATAATTATTGATTACGCGCGTACCACGCGTTGACGTCTTTGCTGCATCCAGAGTAAGCAATCAAAATATTTAAGGGTGGGGGGCCACATCTAGCGTCTTTTTCCGGAAGCGTCGCAATAACGCCCGCTCGGCGTCGCATTTCACCTACACGCGACGCCGAGCGGACGTTATTGCGACGCTTCCGGAAAAAGACGCTAGATGTGGGGGGGCTCTAAAGTTAGGGTAACCTGTTGTAATTGACAAGGGAAAAACTTTTAACGAATTAAAACAGAATAAAAATAATAATAATTTGTTGTTTACTTTTTAAGAACTTAATAACAGATTACACGGTGCTTATAATCGACAAGTAAACCGTATTTGACAGATAAATTTAGCCCTTTCTCTTTCTGACACTTGAAAATAGACAAGGAGAGAGCCAAATTTAAATGGCAGATTTTAATGGTCGATTGTGAAACAGGCCCTAAATCTTATAATTTCCAAATATCCCACACTGGGCTATATTCTACTCAGTAAAACCATATAGCATTTGATATTTCATCGTATTGTTTTTAACTCGCCATTACTGTCAAGTTAACACGAGCTGTCGTAACGTTAACAATACGATGACACGACAAAATCATTGTTTTACCCTGTATAACAGAGTCCCTAGCCTATTAAGATAGCTCATCCTGTATATAATACTAATCTAGTTCGATAAAACATAGCATGTCTAACCCTCTTTCCGTAAACCGAAACTATGTTAGGAAACAAAAGCTCATCAAGAAAACACCCTATTAAGACCCCAAGCAAATTCTCATTAGCAAAAATAGAAACACATTTTGCGGCTTTATCCTACAAAAAAGGAAAATGTAAAAAAAGGGCCAAGTTCGAACAATTAAAGTACCTACCTAAAGGGTGGTCAGCTTCTTCGATATAAAAGAAGTCAAACTACAAAATTGTAACCCTTTCACGGCTCAATCTGTGAATCGATTACACACCTTAGTCCGCAATTCCTACGGCACGCAACAGACATGCCCACCTACTTCCTTTTGAGGGCCCTTTTTTAGATATAGGTTTTTAATTTTAAAATATAGTTAAGTTTATAATTTTAATTTTAGTTTTGTATTTCATTATTAATATTGTATTAACTTGAATATTTTTTGTCCCTAAATAAACACATTAACTTAAGTAAGTATAAACACTACAATCAAGTGAAGTTGTAGAAACCTAAATAGGCATTTAAAACTGGGGCTTCGTAGATTAAAGTTAAACCGGTTTTACGTTAATATGTGGAGTCCAAGTTCGCCTAAAATGGTATGTATATGTAAACACTTTGTACAAAATAAAAACAAAAACAATACAATGAAGATGTAAAAAATAAAGAATGTACAAAAGCAAACTTATCCCTTCAAGATACCTCTTCCAGCTAACCCTTGAGAGATTGAGAAGAGTGAAAGTTTGTGCATCGAGTGGTTTATGTAAATGTACACAGCGTCGCCCTTTTTATCTCCGGAACTTGGCTGTGGCACTCCGCCGTGTAACTGGACTTAATGGTCGTCCCTTTTACCACAAAAACGCCGGTAAGAAATAAATGGTTTTAAGATCTGACATACTGGCCCTTTGCGAGATGAAATAGATTAGAGATCTGAATAAAGTTAATCCACTTACAAAAAGCGAAGAATCACGATTACATAACCTTTACAAAATGTATGCCGCCACCAAAAGAATTTTGCTTGATATTTCGTTATTCGTTGAAGGAAAATACATTTAAATGAAATCGTATAATTTTCGATGTTGCTAAGCTACAAAAATACTGAAGATATTTTTTTCTACTGGTTTGAATAGCTTCCATTTCCAACGATATGAGCATCATGTTGTTGGCTGGTTGTGACTTTCCAAGGTTATCAAGAAGAAAAAAATTTAACCCTTAGAGACATAATGTATCACTTTATTCCGCCTACACATACATGGGTAGTTATGTGTTATTTTAGAGCATGAGAAAGTGAAAAGGTATTTTTTGGGGTTGGTTTGTTGTTTTGGATTTTCGTGGTATGCTTTACCACTACAATAGTCTGTTTCAATACAGTTTCATAATAGCGTTAAAAACCCGTAAATTAACTCAATAATACGATATTTATTATAATCATAAATCCATTTAAGAATGTTTTTTTTTGATCAAGTAACCTCTGTTTTCGATTAGGATTATAAAATTTTAATATGTTAATTCAACGAATATTTATGGAAAAACTGATGGGACATCAAGTAGAAGTCTTGAAAATACAAATAAATATGTTTCTAATTTCATTCAGCGTGAGGTTGTTAGATTGAATTCAAAATCGGTTTGTATACATTATTATTGAATTCGCAACCTGCCCTCGCTTCGCTTCAGTTTATCTGAGTTTTCTGTAACACCTGTACATAAATTATACATAAAAACTTTCCTCTTGAATGACTCTATCTATTGACGAAAATCGCATCAAAATCTATTGCATAGTTTCGAAGATCTAAGCGTACATACAGAGGGATATGCTGCGGGAAGCGACTTTGTTTTATACCATTTAAAGATTGCATTCATACACATTTTACATTAACCCCCTTACTAATAATGGTTGTATAGTGGTGGTATAGCTATACAATGTTTTGTCCTTATCTGTCATTGTGACATTTGAATTTGACAATTAAGGACAAAAAATTGTATAGCTATACCACCACTACACAACCATTATTAGTAAGGAGGTAAGTGACAATACCTTTATCTGATCCCATAAGGATACATTATACTCGTATGTTCATGTTATAAAAGCAAAAATAACAAGACTACCTCCATGCTGTGACCTCACTGAAGCAAGCAAAATATTACGCGTCCCCTAGGATTAGTGTGAGCATTTTCTCACTAACATACGCCTTTCTTAGTTAGAAGAGCGTATCTCCACCTTCAGAACCATGGCATATTGAACTCTTTAATGCTGTGAACAAGGTTGCAAATGTAACAAATGTTTTTATCAGTTGTGACCAGTTTTTCTAGAAAGCGCATACGTTTATTCCCTTTAGAAATACTAAGTGAAAAATCAAATATGGTAAGGGGAATAATTTTAACTTCAGTTTTTTGAGCAGCTTCATTTAGATTATTTGATACAGAATGAATGATATTTCTTTAGACATTAAACAAAACACACTGAACACAAAATAGGGGGGTTATATATCAAATGTCACAAAAAATAACCATGTGTTCCATGTCCGTCCCTCCGTCTGTCCTAACTGTAAAGAGCTGAATCTTTTAAACCATTAAAGAAAGCGATTGCATTTTTTTCTTTTGAATTTTGTTACGGCGGTTTCCTATTTTTTCCAGGGTATTTTTGGTAATGGTAAAACAACCCTTAGTTACCTTCTAAGCCAATAGGCAGTATCTCACATAAAACTTCTGTATCTACCTTATGACTAATGAACGAGAGTTAAAACTGCTTTGGTTCTTGAATTTGAGATACCGCTTATTTGGCTTACGAGGGCAGATTTATTGTTTTTTAATCAAAACTTCTCCATCTATATTTCCCAACCCATACAAACGCATAACAAGCATTCTTCGTTAAAACTAAAAGAAGTATCAGCAATAGAAAATATAATCCAAATTCAACTCTCTTCAGTTTTTATAAGGTTTTATATGCTATGATGAGTTAAATAGTTGCTGCCTTTTTCTAAGCGTAATGAAAGTAACCGTTCAAACCCATTTGTAATGGTGATAAGATTTCTCTAAACGGTATTGGAAAAGTCCATTATTGTGATGTGTTTATAAATATTACTTACTAGCTGGTGCCCGCGACGCCATCCGCGCAGAAAAATAAATAAGTATAGCCTTGTCCGTCTGTCACACTCGGAGCTGGCTGAAAATCAGCGCTGCAGGTGTTTAACACCTCAGGGAATTGATTCTCTCAAAAGCAAAGGTGAGCGAATGCAGGAGTGAAGTCCAAGCGGCGAGTTTAAGTAGTCCCGTCAGAGCGAGCAAAACACATATTAGCGCGTGCATTCTCAATTAGGCAGCCTTATACGTTCGAGAAGCCATGCCATGCTGCCAAATTGAATACACGCGCTGAAATATGTTTTGTTCGCTTTGACGGGACTAGGTACTTAAACTCGCCGCTTGGACTTCACTCCTGCATTCGCTCACCTTTGCTTTTGAGAGAATCAATACCCAGCATTATGCTGAGCCAGTGTCCGATTCACTGCCGCAGACACTAACTACTTGTTTATTGTTGTTTTCTGTTTTTACTTTCTTCTGTGTGTCTTGTACGTGTAGGTTTTCTTTCTTTCTTTCTTTCCTATGTAACCTAATCTTGCACTTTTCTACTTTGTTGCAATAACTGCCTTTGAACTGAAAAACCGCCTAGCGGGTTGCTGATATTGAATTTGTCAGAGGTCGAAGAGTTCTCGAGAGACGTCCGCGTCCCGGAAGACGCAGGGTAGGCCTCCAACGAGGTGGACTGATGACGTGGCTAAGGTTGAGGGGAAACAGTTGGATTCAAGCGGCGCAGGACCGGAGGGCTTATTGTCTAACGCACTCGCAATCGCAACCAGCTTCAAAGAGGAGCAATTGTTTTCATTTTGTATGCAGACAAGCCTTCGATTTTCAAAATGAAAACGATCGTGATTGCGAGTGCGTTAGACAATAAGCCCTCAGGTCTTGTGGCAATCCTTGCGAGAGGCCTATGTGTCCTTTATCCAGCAATGGATAAGTCCCATAACCACTTAAATTAAATTAAGTCCATTATCCCGAGTGGTTGCCGGGTTCGAATAGTGCCACGTACTCCGTGTCTTCCCGTAGATGTCGTAAGAGGCGACTTAAGGGAATATAGGCTTGTAGTACTGTTAGACGATGGGCTTGCAATCTGTCACTAATACACTGGTAAATATCTTAGCCTAATTGTGCAAAATGTGGTTACAGAATTATAAACAAGTTTTTAGAGTTGTTGGTAATTATGTAGCTTTATCTACCCCACTCTGGGTTTAAACTCAAGCTAATTGCAAATCTTAAAATCAAAAACCTAATTTCACGCTTTTAGATTGATTTCTAAAAAAATATTTTTACTACCTAACTTCTTAACGTGGCATCAATCTGGAACGAAGGAACAAAAAAGATTTCAAGAAGTTAAAAAAGTTGCCAAGCTTGTAAAGTCTTCAGAAAGTCTTTAAATTTAATGCAAGTTTATAAATGTTTTACGCGGCGTTTTTTAAAGCGACGACTTTTCGCGAAAGCGGTTTATTACCCGTATTTCAGTTAAGTAATCGTTGGTAACATTAAAAAAACCGGAAAAGAGCATATCGGACCGTGTTCAATGTAGGCCAAGGCCAAAGCCGTTACTAAAACCACAAAAATCACAAAAAACAACAAGTAGGTACAGATATAATGAACTAATTTTCCATTTAATCATGGTAGTTTTTCTTTTTAATTCGTGATATGATATTTTTCTGATTTTTTGTACCTGTGGTTTCGGCTCAGCACTACGAGGTTGCAGTGATCAAAAAGACCAAGTCGAAATGTATAAAATCAACAATTTTCAAAACAACAACAATTTTCAATTTGAGTTTTTTAAGTGTCATATAAAAAAAGTCATTCCATCTTAGTCCTCAGAATTCGCTGGGTTAACAAGATTACCAATTTTCGGTGATCCTGTAATACCGCGTAACTAACAAATTAAATAAGGTGCAAAATTCACCTTAGCACGTAAGTCAGTAAGGTACATTTTACAACTTATTGAATTTAGGGTAAAGTCACCAGTTGTCAGTTAGGGTAAAGTCACCAGTTGTCAGCCAAAGACCTGTAGTCGGAATCTGCCTATACTTTGTATGAACGAAATAATTAAAAATGATTAGGTTATACATAGTGAGTAGTTAGCTCTGAACTACTATTATTAATTTGTACCTGTACAAGTACGCAGGGACTTACGAGGTTGACGTACTAACAAACAAACAAAAGCTATCTAGTAAGTGTGAAAACGAGATGGTTCACATTTGCCAAGTGAAGTTCTATTTATGTAATGTAATACCAACATTGCTATTTTCAATCATATTATTGGAAAATAAATTGGAATATGCAGTGCCTTTGGTGTCGCCAGTGTATTGGGAAAATGGCTGGCGGTAAAACAACCTGTCAATTTATTTGGTGTCTTATATACTTTTGATGCTTTATTTCTATTTTAGTTTAAGTGTGTTTAAGTTTTTTTACAATACGACACTTTTTGAGGTATCTTAAAAATACTTTTGAGGCCTTATTTCTATTTTAGTTAAAGTTTCTTAAGGGTTTAAGATGCGATTTTTTTTTGAGGTGTCTTAAATACTTTTGATGCCTTATTTCTATTTAAGTTGAAGTTTTTTAGGAGTTTATTTCAATATAATAGCTGTTTCCCGCGCCTATGTTTATCAGTAATATAGGATTCTAATGGTGAAAGAATTTTTCAAACCAGTCCATCAGTTTTTTTATCCAATCAAACAGAATATACACGTAGCTAAATAAATAAACACCTTAAAAAAACACCTTCCTGAATCAAAACCTTATAACACCGCAAAAAAATATCACACCTTTTATAAAAAAATATCATCCCATTGTTAAAAAAACTCCTTTTATTTTATGTATTGGTTTAGGCTCTAAACAGCACCACAGTGCGTGTCAGCCACGCCTCTTCCCGCAAACAAAGAGTGATTAATGGTGCGACGATAAAATCTGGGAAAATTAATAAACTCCGCAATGTGAAAAGGTTTTTATCATATTAAAAAACAACGGCCAAGTGCTAGTCACGTGCACTGAGGTTCATGTCATTAGAGCATTGGACAAAAAACAATTTTATTACTTTATCAAAATCTATTTTTGTAATATTGACAATATGATAAATATCAGGAGACAATCTTACTGAACTAAGCTCTAGGCTTGTAATATGGGTAATATGGGTACTAGGTAGGTACTAGGTAGGTAGACAACGATAAATATACATATTTTTTTATGAAGCCATTTTTTTATGAAGCTGTAAGCACAGAAGGCAAAAGAGCACACAGGCTATCTGATGGTAAGTGGAAACTGTAACCCATAGACATTCGCATTCGATAGACATTCGCATCGCAAGACTGCAATCCTAAGACTGAAAATGCGTTGCCAACCCTGAGGACAAAGATGGAATGCATCTATGCTAGTCATTTCACCGGCTGTTTTATCCCCAAACCAGAACTCAACAACGCGAACACTGGGTAGTGATTCTCTCAAAAGTAAAGGTGAGCGAATGCAGGAGTGAAGTCCAAGCGGCGAGTTTAAGTAGTCCCGTCAGAGCGAACAAAACACAATATTAGCGCGTGCATTCTCAATTAGGCAGCCTTATACCTTCGAGAAGCCATGCTGCCAAATTGAATACACGCGCTGAAATGTGTTTTGTTCGCTTTGACTGGAGTACTTAAACTCGCCGCTTGGACATCACTCCTGCGTTCGCTCACCTTTGCTTTTGAAAGAATCACTACCCTGCTGTTTGGTGGTAGGTTAATGGATAAGATGGTGGTAGGAATCCGGACGGACCCTGCACAAGGTCCTACCACCCGCATAAACAGAGAAATACATACTTACATATAAAACTTCCAAAACCTGCGTCAGGGGTTGAAATGTTAGTTTTATACAAGAATTGCTTAGTTAAAGTATAAAATAATGCCGCGAAAATGAAATTCTTGCCATAAACTTATTTAACCTCGACATATTTAATGAAGCTCGTAAACTCTCCCAGTAATATTAAAAACTTCATAAAACACAATCATAAAGCTTTCGCATTTCAGTGACTTTGCCATTCGTACTTTATGATTAGTTTTAATACCTAGTTATATTATTAATTTTAGAAACGTCTGTTCGTTTCAGAATTTCAAAAAGTTCTAAAGTAACTACGGAACCTGTTTGCGTGTGTGCGAAGACGGATTGACAGGTCAGTATAAATACTAATGGTATAAGTGTTTATAAAATCCCTAGGTTATTATAATAAAATAAAAATAGTACCTAAGTACGAGTATATTGTTAACCAAGGGATGAAAGTGATCAATTGCACCCGATATAAATTCAACATAACTTACCTATTCTAAATTGTAAAAAATAGTCATCATATCCCTTCTAAAGTTGTCTGGGAGAGATAGCTAATCAGCAATAAAACCGCCCTGTTTACTTAAAATTAAATTGTGCCGTTGTCTCCAATGTTTCTGTACGGAGCAAAAAAACGTTAATTTAGGGCTGATTTTTCAATTCCCAGATAAAGCTATCCGGAAGGTAAATTTTAGCTCTGTCCTTTTCTTTCATATGACTTCAGAAAAGGATAGTAATACATTAACTGACGGATAGTTTTATCTGGGGACTGATAAATCAGCCCTTAGGTGACAATCTCACATAAATTGACCTAGTCCCAAACTAAGCTTTAGGCTTGTACTATGGATGCTAAACAACGATTATAATAATTATAAATACTCATTTAGCTTTTAAAGTTCAATTGAGGTCTGAGGTTGATCTGTACTTTCACATTAAGTTTAAGATTAAGTAACTAATAATTATACGTTTATTTACATTTACAAATTATCTAGGTACCTACAAGTGGAAAAGAAACAATAAAAACTAACGAACGAAATTACAAACTTATTTAATACTACAATAATCTAACAAACCGCTACCAGTGGGCATTGTTTCCAAAATGCTGGCAGCATTGCCACGTTGAATGGCAATGCTCAATCTTTGTGTCAAGTACAGGCCAGCATTTTGGTCACAAGTTGCGTCGATCACGCGCTTTGAAAGATCTTTAAAATTACGGTGTGCTCCTGGTCCCCACGGTCCCAAAGTTTCCCAAAAGGCTCAAATATGTAACTTCTATCAAGTTGACCGTGTTTGCGCCTTTTGAGGGTCTCCGCTGATTCCGCCGCGAAACCAGCCCTAATATTGGGTCCTTACCTATGAAATTGGCGTTATTTTTACGTGTTTTATTTCGTACGGAATTTATTCATTTCAATTTTAACTTCCAAAATATTTTTAAATTTCATTAATACAGTATGTTACAAAGGTTTTAGATACAAATAATATGGTTCAATTTCTTACTTAGTGTTTAAAATTAAAGTGTGAACTCAACTCTTTTCATGTGCTGTGAGTTCAAGTGTTTCAATTACGCAGAGTTTTATGAAGCTAACTATTTTTAAGTAATTAAGATACGTATAATATAGCTTAGAAGTGTCCAATATTCCTGACAGAATTTTGTTTGGTTTGCATTTGACCTTACTAAATAATCCGCAAAATTAAATGTATGAAAACCACCGTTTTCATAAAATTCTCCATATAAAACGCCAATTTCATAGGTAAGGACCTAATACTTGTTCCGGGAAGGTGTGACTGTGCAAGGGTATCCCCAGTGTCATCCCAAACCAACGGCCGACCCAATTTTCACGGAAAAAAAGTCGTCCCATCAAGTCTGTTACCACCGTCGCGCATGGGACCATTTTGATTCCAAAATAGCCGCATAATTGGCGCTGGTAAAAGCCCGACGGATGACATCATTAAGGCTGAAGTGACGGGAAAACCTACCAGCAATACATATTTAAATACTAGAAAACATGCAAACCTCAAAATAAATACACGTGCTCATCACACAAATGTTTTTCCATACCGGGATTCGATCCCGGGACCGCCAGCTTCGTAGGCAGGATCAATAAGGCCGGCAAGGTTTTAACAAGGTGTATTTCGCCAGTATCGAGTTTTAGATAATCGCCATGGACTTATTAGAGAAACAAGTCCATGGATATCACACGCGAGGACAATTGTTCGGTTAAAGAGATTTACTCTGGTGGACTAAACAGAAGCACATGGGGTTAGTTCCACTTCCACGCGCTTCTGTCAAGTCCTCCAGTTTTTCCTGTAAGTTATTATTACTGTAAGTTTTGAAACAAAGCTGTCACAAAGGGAGCTAGCTGAAAATCAGCGCTGCAGGTGTTTGACACCTCAGCATTATGCTGAGCCAGTTGAGTGTCCTATTCACTGCCGCGAATACACTCACTACTCTTTCTTATTGCTATTTTCTGTTCTTTGTTTTTTATTATTTCTGTGTGTTTTATGTGTGTAGTGAATACATGTATTTTTTCTTCTTTCTATATGCAAGAGAGAGATGCAGATATTTGCCACTCACTCTTACCCATAGTTGCGTCTCAAAACTTACAGCAATAACTTACAGGGCCGGTATTCTAGGCGCTAAAAACCATATCGTGTTTGATCTGTTATCGTATTGTCAACGTTTTGATAGCTCTTATTTCCTTGGCGGCTGACGTCAAAACAATACCGTAACAGGTCAATTACGATATGGTTTATTACCAACGGGAATAGAGGCCCAGGTGTAATGCCGGCCTAACAAATAGGCTAACTCGTCGTCTCGTGGTGAACTGTGTTTTAAATCTAAACAGCTTCAAATAAAAACAATCCCAGCGTAAGGCCATGGTGATATAGCTATCACTGCATTCTCCATACGGCGCGCGCACGTGTTCCGATACACGTGCGCGCGCGCCGATTAGTGCGCAATCGAGTAACAAAGGAATTCGACATAAAGGTGTCGCAAGATTAGAACTGTGTTTGGGAAATACGTTTAGTAAATAAACAATAAACTAAATGTCTGTGTTAGGAATACCTTAAAATTACTTCTTTTATTACGAATAACATTTTGTCAGATTTTTTTTAGCTGTTCCCCGCGACTCCGTCCAGTAGTTTCGGAGCCCAATGCAAACAAACAATTAAACAAATCTTTCCTCTTTATAATATTAGTGTAGATTAGCGACCCACTCTCGCTTTGCTTCGGTTTGTGTGAGTTTTCTTTAACATGAACCAGAATTTATTATACATAAAAACCTTCCGTGAAAAATATCGAACTCATGGTGAAAACCGCATGAAACTCCGTTCGGTAGTTTTTAAGATGGCGACTAGTTCCGCCATTATGGTGTGTGTGAGAAGCGAGCCTTGAAAGATCGTACAGAAGCTAAAATACGCTAAAGCTGTGTAGGTAAATTGAGTTGCTCCAAAATCGCAAACAACGCGTTTTTTCGGGCGAATCCACCCGGTTGGCGCAAAATAAAAAACATTCTACAATTTTGATTCGTGTTAAAGATTATATTTTTTATTTGCATTGTCAGTAGGTGCACTAATCGAATATATTAAGCAATTCATTTGAGTTGATCATCCCATTGGGAACTGAATTTTTTTATGGGAATAAATTGTGTTTATTTAAGGTACAAACTATAACCATTCCAAATTTCTACCATATCCGTCCAGCAGTTATAGCACGAAGGAGTAACAAACATACCAACTTACACATAAACTTTCGCATTTATATTACAGAATTTTAATTATTTAAAATGCCAGTGACAGTTCTCTATTTGTTATAATGTACATACATACATACATACATACATACATACATACATACATACATACATAAACTCACGCCTTCATTCCCAGAGTGGGGTAGGCAGAGCCACAAACTCACCAACAACTCCAAAAACTTGTTGATAATTCTGTGACCACATTTTGCACAACCAGGCTAAGATGTTATCCAGTGTATTAGTGACAGGTTGCAAACCCATCGCCTAACAGCACTACACAGCCTTAAGTCCCTTAGTCGTCTCTTACGACATCCAATGGAAGACATGGAGTGGCAACATTCTAAACCCGGCACCACACGGGCTAATGTTATAATGTATTATTAAAGAAATTGCACTAAAGAACGTTGTCAAAATAAACTTCATACTCAACATAATTAATGACAACTACGATTTAGCCTCAGTGGCTAACGTGCTATTTCTTTAATAATACATTATAACAAAATATAATCTTATCTAAATGAATTGCTTCAAGAATTTAAATTTAAGACTTCGTCTGTGTCTAAATTAACGTGAAATTTCTATGCAATCGGTGGAAAGTATCAAAGATGCTCTTTCAATACTTGTAATAAACCAATCAACTTGATATTAGATTTCAAATTGATTTAAGGTCCTAAGATCAAAGCTCTAGACTAGACGGTACTGTAGCTAAATAACTTTGTTTTAATTATTAATTTATAGTTAGAAGATATCTAAAAGCCTTGTAAATTGCTTTATATTTTACGTATGCTCCTTTCCTTTGCATTGGAGTAACTTTGTAAACGTTTGCTCATTATTAAGGAATAATAATCAACTATACGTTGTATTCTAAAGGCCTTATATTAAGGCAAGAGAAGTTTAACTTTGATTTTAATCTATATACCTACATATATAAAAGGTAAACCTGACTGACCTAGAAACTTGAAATATCGTATAGGGGTTCCTTTCATGATGTAAGTGAGCACTAAGAAAGGATTTTCCGAAAATCGACCCCCAACGGGAAGAAATGGGGGGAGTAGCGGAAAACTAATTCTACGCGTATGAAGTCGCGGGCGTCCTCTAGTTTAAACATGGCCTCCTAACACCCCGCGGCCTTTTCAAAGAACACAATGAAGTTCACAACCTGGGTATGGCGGAATGGAAGATGTCATTACGACCGAACGTCCCTTTAAAAGAACAAAAGAAATATCTTTGTTTAGCCCTGAACATTTACGAGTCGATTTAAGTTATACGAGTATTAGATTATTCCGTATGATATTCGCCTGAACAAACATTAGCGGCCTTTACACGTAAAGTTCGGACCGCGGGAAACGCCACGCGCCGTTCCAATCTTCGTTCCTAACCGTAATTTTTTTACTATCTTACTATTACAGTTGCATTTACACGTACGGTTCGGAACGAAGATTGGAACGCTGCGTGGCGTTTCCCGCAGTCCGAACTTTACGTATGCAGGCCGCTATTGTTCAATATTATGAAAGGATGACATTTCACCAGGTAAAATTTATTGATAAATATATTTTGTACTTTATAAAGAACACTAGGTCTTAGTTTTTAGTAAAAATTATAAATTAAATAGGTATTAAAACTAAACAATTTCTATTGTTATTGTGTTTATTTAAATTAAATTGCACGTTTTAATTTGTAATCACCAAAATTTTACTGTAAATGTGGCCAAATGCGTATTGTCTTCAGCATCCTTCGGTTCAGAATCATCGAAAAGCTGATATATTTTCTTATCGCATAGTGTAAAATAAAACAAATTCATTTTATAAAAGAGGAAGAAGAAAATAATGTATGCTTCTTTTTATTAGTATAACTTTGTAATTGTTTGCTCTTTATTACGGAATAATAAATAACTTTGCGTTAACGTTAATAACTAAAAATTATCTAGCTACGACGCGCTGGCCTAGATGGTAGTGACCCCAGTGGCGTAGCGTGGCGGCTGGGGGGGCCATAGCCCCGGGCGGCAGACAAAAAGGGGCGGCATACGGAAAATATTATATTATTATACTATTGGGGAATATACATAAAAAAAACCCGACGAATTGAGAACCTCCTGGTTTTTTTGAAGTCGGTTAAAAATAGGGGGCGGCGAATTTCTGGTCGGTCCCGGGCGCCGAAAACCCACGCTACGCAACTGTACGAAGCTAGCGGTCCTGGGTTCAAATCCCGGTAAGGGCAGATGTTTGTGTGATGAGCACGAATATTTGTTCCTGAGTCATGGATGTTTTCTATGGGTACTAGTCAACGATATAAATACTTATATAGAGAAATATATACTTAAATACAGTATATATTTCTCTATATAAGTATTTATATCGTTGACTAGTACCCATAGTACAAGCCTAGAGCTTAGTTTGGGACTAGGTCAATTGGTGTGACGTTGTCCTCTGATATTTATTTATTTTTTATTTAACTTATAAAATAAAGCATTGCATTGCATCCACTTGTAGGTACAGTCGACTACAAATACATGTATCCACTTTTGAATGTTATTACAATGTAATAACCAAAAAAAGTGGATATATCTTTTTGTAGACTGTACTTAATATGCTCGAGCAGCTTTGTTAGCCATCTGCAAACACTAGGTCAAATGTTCAAGTACTAGTCCCCTCTGAGCACTTCGAGCAAACGGCTCTAAATGTTTTATGAGTGTGCTTTGAGCCTGAGTGTACACGGCTAACTAA
Source organism: Acleris cristana (assembly GCA_948252455.1). Taxonomy (NCBI): domain Eukaryota; kingdom Metazoa; phylum Arthropoda; class Insecta; order Lepidoptera; family Tortricidae; genus Acleris; species Acleris cristana. The sequence goes on from OX411793.1 coordinate 12,217,115, forward strand.
TTTAGCAGTAGACACGAGAGGGGCGGCCGCCATTACAATAATGCCCTGTAAGGTGTCCTACTAAATGTACAGCGCTTACCAGGTTTTGTTTCTTATTTGTTGCGCTGTAAAGAAGGCTACATAGAGGGCCATCCTGATGATTATTTTTTATTTATTTATTGCACAATAAAAAAATTGCAGTCTCAAGACTTAAACTAGGGCTGTCCTACTGAATGTACAGCGCTTACCAGGTTCTGTTTCTTTTTTTGTTGTGCTGTGAAGAAGGCTACATAGAGGGCCATCCTGATGACATTTTTTCATTTATTGATTTCACAATAAAATGAATGCAGTCTCAAGACTGTACAGCACTTACCAGGTTTTGTTTCTTTTTTTTGTTGTGTAAGAAAGGCAAGGCCACTCTTATGACAATTATTTATTTATTTATTTTTAAAATTTATATGCCGTCTCTAGACTAAAATCTTAGGTCTGCAATCTTAGAACTGCATTCTTAAGAGTCTCTCGTTAGTTCGGTGTCAAAAATCTGACGGCGGTGTCAGTGCAAAAAAAAGTTCGACCGGCAACAAAGGCTTATCTTAAAAATATTATTTTCACAAAATCGTATCTCAAACGAATTTTTAGGGTTCCGTAGTCAAACTAAATGTATAGTAGTAGTAGTAGCCATGTCCGTCCGTCCGCAGCTTAGCTCAGAGAGTCTTAGTTCTAGAAAACTGTAATTTGGCATAAATATGACATATTAGACATGCCGATTAGGTATTTCATTGTGAAAACAATTTTTCAATTAAGGGTTTGTGAAATATTAAAATTTAAAGTGCTGATTTTTGTTAGAGTCAAGTGTGTCTCCCGCGTACGCTCCGCTCATAGGAATTTTGCAGTTGAAGATTACGTCCTTTTTTTTTGAACGACACCCTTTTCGCTTTTATTTTCTTTGAATGGGGACGCTAGCCTTCTGGCCTATAGTTTAAATAGTAATTAGGGAATATTCATGAGCTTCAGTAAGAGCTGATTCATGTAACAAACAAACAGAAAAATCACTTTTTGAATAGTTATAAAAAAAAGATATAAGCCAACAAAACTTTGTCTCTTTTCTATGAAAACAGAATTTAACATGGAGTTTATATGGCCGACCTGATAGGTACATGACGTAATAGTACATAACATATTGGATGTCTCTGTCTAATTAGCAGTTTATAATATTTGTATCATCCGTATTTCTTGGCCGATTTTAAATTTAATTTAATTTCTGGTGATTCCTTTTACATATTTTGTTGAGAAATACGATTTAAAAAAATCATGCATATACCCTATTACCCTGGTCCCTCGGCAGTAAGGTAAAAACCACGGAATAGAAAAAACAGTAGAAGTAGCATGAGCTTCGCTTAGTATCAGACCTGTTGTCGCCGATACCTACTCAAAGTATCATAAAAACAACACGCCACCATGGAAAATGTTTTTGGTGCGGCTATCGTTTTTACATTCCAAATAGCACAAAAAGGCATGCTTCTGGATTTATTTTCTATTTTAGAAATATCGAAATATCGAAATATTGAAATAAGCGATCGCGGCAAAAGTATGGTAGGTTGCGCGGAACTCCGCATAACTATGCCACACATTACACGCCCACTTGACACTTCTACTGTTTTTTTCTGTTCTGTGGTAAAAACCAACGAAGATTGGTAAACTGTAAGTGAATGGGCGGCTTAAGGAGGCTGCAGTGCTACCGGCACGTTCTGCCGGACAGTAAATAGGTAATTTAACTATGGACGCCACAACTATAAGTGTCAGAACTAGCCTTGTTGGCCCACTTTAAAGAGATAAATTTAGTAACAGTAACGAGTTTTTCGTAAAGGAGTACCTGTTCAGTATTTATACTCTTCGAGTATTTCTGTAATAATTAACAACTTTACCAATGTGTCCCTATAACTTTGTAAGGACATTGTCCTGTTTGTCACGAAAATTGTATGACTTAATTCATAATGGAATGGACACTGGCCAAGTGACGTAGTTTGACTAAGAAATCTTTAAAATGGGTTGGGTTAAGTTAAGTTTTTTTCTTGACAAAAATTAATGTCACAATTCAAGTATATCAATCATGATGGTGAAAATAAAGAATTTAAAAAAAATGTTTATCATGTACCCAATAATTTACTTATCTTTCAGTGATACACTGACGTGCAAAATAACGGTTGATAACCAGTTACTTTTAAAATAATCACGCTAGCTTCGTAAAAATGTAACTAGAACACTTAATTAATTTCTGAGTATTAATAAGAATTATTTCAATTACCATGATCGCCAAAAATTAGGGATAAAAGCCAACTTTACTGGAGAAAAGATTTAAACATTATTTTAGTTTTTGGTTCATAGAATTTTTTGACAGACAGACAGATAAACAGACGGACAGACTGACAGACGGACAGCGGAGTCTTAGTACTAGGGTCTTGTTTTTCCCTTTGGGTACGGAACCCTAATAAAAACTGATCTTTACCAAACTCCCATACAAGAATGGCTCGGAACCCTCCGTGTATGGCCCGACGCGCACTTGGCCGATTTATTTTCCTGGCCATTATTTTGCAAGTAAGTGTTCTTCGACCTACGCACCCTGTGTATGTCTAGTGTCCGAACTATATCAACACGATTAAACCAACTAATTACGACCTCGTATATCGACGTCAATCAAACGCTATTGGAGTTATAACGACCCATAATCCTTTATTATAGTCATCTAAAATGGATCTTATTCGTTAACTTGAAAGTTCATTATAATATGTTATTGACCTTATACTCGAATGTCGTTTTTTGCTATCATTAATTTAATCGAGTTATAATATTTATTATCAAGCGTCAGACATAGAAACTTATGAAATGTCAATTCTTTATAAAACTAAGCCCTAAGCACTCTGTTCTACAGTTAACAACGAGTCACGTACGTGGTGAAATTTAAATGACCGGCCAAATTTTAGGGACTAACTCTGTTGGTCATACGGACATAGTATAAATGATACTAATCAACTTTTATTATGGGACCAACATAAAAATTGCGAAAAAAAAAACTTCCATATATTTCGGCTGCTTAGCTCTCGAAGTTTGTATGGAACAGCTTTTTTTTTGTGATTTGTATGTAGTCCTATAATAAAAGTTGATCAGTATGACCAACAGAGTTAGTCCCTAAAATTTGGGCGGTCATTCAAATTTCACCGTGTATACTGAAAAAAGTACCTACTTAAATACCTACATACACCAACAATACCTACCTACATAAACAACCAGGTTTATACTCACTTAAATAATTGTCTTTACACAGGATCAATCCCGAGACTGTTAGCTTCGTAAGCCAAACAACTAGGTTGAAAACTCTATTGGGTCTGTTACAGGCGATGTATGGTGAACATACATACATACAATCACCCCTCTTTCCCGTAGGGGAAGGCAGAGACCACCATCCACACCACATACATGTATGGTGTAATGACTGCATTATTTTTATTAAAAAAAAATTATTTCGAGTAACAAGGCTCATAATTAAAAATAGGTACCTTAATATAGACTTACATACGTAATATAAAACTTGAAACTAACAGACGTGACACAACAGCGTAGTTTGGTTTCGCCAAAATAAAAACAGTATAAGTAGGTAAATAAAAACAACACAGCAGTTGTAAAAACAGAGGCCCTAGCCAAGATGCAAGCGCTTCTAATGTTATTCTTTTCTATCATTAAAAATGTATGGGATAACATTCTCTTGCGTAGCGATATAAACCTCGTAGTCAACTGTCATCCCTTACATTTTGAGCGGTAGAAAAGAAAAACATTAGTATGGCCATTCTACTTTCCGATGCCTAAAATTGAAATTGAAATTTAAGATCCATTTTAAAAATTGGTGTAGGTCTTAAGATAATTTTACAGCAGTCTCACATTAATTCTCAACCAGATCTCACGTTATATTGTAAAACCCACTATTTTTGTTCTATTTGTATATAAATAAAACATGAATTTTGCTGCTCAAATTAACACTTCGTTACCAGTCTCCACGTCCCTTGCGAATAATGACCACTGCGATACTTAAGCCCCATACAATCTATATATATAAAAGGCTAAACTGACTGACTGATGTATCAACGCACAGCCGAAACTACTATAAGTACCTAGAAACTTGAAATTTGGTACAGGGGTTCCTTTCATGATGTAAGTGAGCACTAAGAAAGGATTTTCCGAAAATCGACCCCGAACGGGAAGAAGTAGGGGGAGTAGCGGGAAACTAATTCTATGCGTACGAAGTCGCGGGCGTCCTCTAGTTTGAAATAAAATATTATTCAGGTGTGTTGACCAGAATCTGAAAATTGTGTGCATTTCTAAGACTATCGACTTTTGTTGATAGTCTTAGAAATAACTCTTAATTTACGTTCATGTTACAACATTTTATTAGGCATCGAAAAGTAGAACGTCCCAGGAGCGTTTGCATCTTAGCTACGGCACCAGTGACTTGAGTACGAACGTTTCAATAAAAGGTTACATCACGTTTTCGAAACGCTTTTACTATTCGAAAACTTGTACTCTACTTTACAGAATCTATCAGTTGCACGATCCTCTAAAAGAGACTCATTTCAAGTTTTACTTCACCTTAATTACTATCTGCCAATACAAAATAAATTTAACGGTCGTTTTAGATAATTTTAGTACACTAAATACTTAATACGTACACGGAAGCTATCTCCACACGATCCAATTTTACGACCAATTTGACTTTATTCGCAATCGAATTGTGTAGTGTGGGTAGAAACCTCAAATGAAAGGTCATCGGTTGGTCGAGACCGCTCGACTCGATTGTGTCCAATCAAGTCGGGTGGGTCGCTTTGGTAAAAAAAATTATGTAGTCTCCGTGCCTCTTGACGCAAGTCCGTTCAGCAGACAACAAAATAAAACTTAAATTGGCGGACTTCAATGTAGTTATGGACGGACAATCAGATTGTGGAAAATTCAATTGGCAAATATGATTAGCAATTAAATTGTATCGTGTGAGGGGTTTAATCACTATACCTACTAATTTTCTCCATGACGATATCGTTACCTAGTCGATAGAGGGAAAAAGTTTGTGTTCGAGGTACAGTCAAAGTTATAAATCTATCTATCTATAATCTATATATATAAAAGGCAAAACTGACTGACTGACATATCAACGCACAGCCCAAACTACTGTACCTAGAAACTTGAAAATTGGTACAGGGGTTCCTTTCATGATGTTAGTGAGCATTAAAAAAGGATTTTTAGAAATTCAACCCCTAAGGGGGTGAAATAGGGGGGAGTAGCGGGAAACTAATTCTACGCGTACGAAGTCGCGGGCGTCCTCTAGTATCCCATATGTCCCACTCCATACCCACCCATTTCATAATAGCGGCCTGCACACATACCTACCTAAAGTTCGGACCGCGGGAAACGCCACGCGCCGTTCCAATCTTCGTTCCGAACCGTACGTGTAAATGCAACTGTAATAGTAAGATAGTAAAAAAATTACGGTTCGGAACGAAGATTGGAACGGTGAGTGGTGTTTCCCGCGGTCCGAACTTTACGTGTAAAGGCCGCTATAAGACGAGCACCAAGCTTTCTTTCAAGCAAATGCTTCGTAGACATTTCCTGAAACAATATATTGCGTAGAATTTATGCATAGGCTAGCTAGACCCGTCATGGAATCTGTTTTACTTAGTCTAGGGTGTTATTTTTATACGTAATATTGTATTTATTTATGGTATATTTATGTATATAATGTACTTTTACAGATGTATTATCTAGTTCCTTTTTTCATTAAGTATTAATATTTTGTAAATAATAATGGGTTTTGATTTGTTTTCTGTTTCTTTTTCTGCGCACTATTTTTGTTACTTTCGGTATGATTTGGTTGCCTGTGACTGACATTTCTCCTTTTTTTGTGCAATAAAGATAAAATAAATAAATGTTATACGATTCCAAGACGTCAAAAATATCTAAACGCCTCTATCCCACTGAAAAAAAGGTTTCTGTTTACATAATTCCAACTGTATTTTAAAATCAACTTTAAAACAACTTCTATAAACTTGAAACAAAACTAGCAAGGTTTTTGTATTGATACTGTTTTGATCTGCGGGCCGATTATGGTCGTGTTTATCGACGTAGATAAGCGTGGATAAAGCATCTGTCACTTTCTGACCAGTATGTGAGTGCGAGAGTGACGGAAGTTTTATCCACCGCGATAAAGGTGATCATAATACGGGCCCTGGCAGTGCGTGTATCTGAAGCGATACGTGTATAATTCTTAGTGTTTTCGGCTGTATTAGGAAGTTATTTCACTAATGGCCATTTATGTTTTTTTGCCATCGAGTTACACAAGTTTTGGAGTGAAATAGATAACAGTAAATATTTTTGGTTCCTGAACTGATTAGCATGAAAAGTGATGCTATTTTCGATACTAATATTATTAATCCAAATACTTTTTTTTTACTTTATTACACATCACACGAAGTAGATACAAATGGCCAACTTAATGCCTTAAGGCAATGTATTCCAATCAACTAATAGACCGAATAGAAACAATTACAATCCTACTAACATATCCTACTTTAAATTATGAATGCGGAAGTTTGTGTGCGTGTGTTAGTTTGTTACTCTTTCACGGATTTGGATGAGTTTAGAATGAAGCGCTTGTAGCCTGGATTAACAGAAAAGCTACTTTTCATCGCAGAAAATAAAATAATTCCCGAGAGAATAATGATAATAGACATATATATGGACGAATTCACTTGCAGAAGCTTTTAAAGATGTATTAGTTTATCTACTTCACGGTTCGAGCACTCAGTCTACCCTTTGAAGACTAGAATGAAGTCTGGAGATTGATTTAAGTTATATCCTACGATCTAAATCTACAGACTGGTGTTCTTTTATTTATCTAAACAACGTTTCCCAAACTGATTCATTTCCTAATATTTCAGGATTTTTTTAAAACTAACCTAACCTAACCTATAGTGTTCTACGCGATGGTACTGAAATAAATCCTGAAATATTTTCATTTTTAGAAAAAAAACATTTGCCCAAATGAAACAGTTGGGAAATGAATCAGTTTGGGAAAAGTTGTTTGGCGAAACGACCGAGAACCCTAAAGACTATTATATTTTGGTTTGCTCTAAAATGTAGGTTAATTAAGGTTTTTTTTGCAATTGACTTACAATAATTAAGATTTCAAATTTTATTGCATTGCATTTGATTTATTGCACGAAATAAAATAGTGTTTAAAAGGTGAACTTAATGCTATAAACATTATCTACCAGTCAACCAAGGTGAAACAGAAATCAAAAAGTAGTTTGATGCAATACAGTAACAATCTTTCCTTTTTCCCATTTTTTGGTACTGATGGAATATTTTTTAAATCACACAAAATACGTTAATTTATAATCACATCCATTTAAATGATTAATGTATGCCAGTGATGAATATCGTTTTTCTAGCCTGCGAAATGGATTTTGGCAGATTTACAGCTTTTAGCATATTTTTAAACATGTTCTGTACTGTATCAATTATGAACTGGTAGTTTGGGATAAATGGCACGTCAAACAAACCGACATCCGTTGTTAAACATAATTCTAATATTATCTATTTCAAACCGGATAGATGGCGGACGGACGTAATGAGTAATAGAACGCTAAACAGTTATTTATAAATGTCTATTTACCACACAAGATTGTATGATGTTTTTTTCTTCTTTCGATTGCAATGTACAGTTGAGTTCATAAATATATGTACACTTTAGTACCTACCTTTTCTACTTGAATTGTCTATACTATTGGGAAATTAGAAGTTTAAATAACTAAGATGGACTATATTTACAAGATTTATTTCTTTAACACAGATCTTTTAAATTACGCTTATTATAGATACAACTGATTTTAATCGAACAAACTAAACTTAGACAATAATTAAACACCAAAGTAGTAAGCAATGACTTCAAACGGGCATAGCTGCCGCCTGCCAAGTGTATTCAACCATAAGATGATCCAGGAATGAGCTCGCTGTCACTTTTATAGGCGAAACGACTACCCCCTCTGCTCATCCCCTCCTCTGACGTGCCGGTTCTCATTCTTGCGCCAATACGGCCTCTCCTGACGGGAGGACGTCCACGACCTCCTGCGTCTCGGGCTGCAGATGGTCTGTCACTCTGGAGACCTCAGGCACAGGATCAGTCGCCCTGTTGTCAGAAGGTTTTCCATTGCGCAAATTATCTCGTTCTGGCGTAGACTCCGTTTCAGTGTCATAGTCTGCGTCTGGGAAAACAAACATATCCATGAAGAGGCAGGAAAAAAATATATGTGTTAGACGTATTTTTTGGTACGTTATACAAGTTAGTATCAACGGTGAACCATTGGCACTACGTTAGCACAGTTCACGCAAAGACCAGTGAGGAAGCACTACGTTAGCTATCTCTGTTAGCAAGGAACATAGGCACTACGTTAGCATATTCCAGCGACACCTCAATATTTACATCTACACGTTCACACAACATAGGCACGACGTTAGCTTATCATGTGAACGACAACATTACATGGCATAGGCACAACGTTGGCATATCAGGTAAAGCTTCGATACATATGTGTGACATAGGCACAACGTTAGCTTATCATACATATGTACATACGCTTACCCTCAAAGTAGGAGGCGCACGTCTCAGGAGTCCACTCCCCACGCCACGGCACCATGAACTCTGCCGCGGCTTGTGTCGATTTTCCATAAGAGCCTGCCAGCAATTGCAGCTCGTATCGACCATGAGGAAGCGCCTTGACCACTCGATACGGCCCGCGCATGCCAGAGTCGAGCTTGCCAGTTGCTTGTGCCTGTTTAATCACAAAAGCAAATGAATTAACTTCAAAAGTTCTAGAAGGCCTCCGGTTAGCGTTCACAGTCGCATCCTGCTGGTGCTGATTTACCCTCAAACGCTCGGATGTTCTTTGTCTACGCATTTCCCTCAAAGCCTCACGATTTGGATGAGAGTTTTCTAGGGCGAGGTCACGAATTAGGTGTCTTATGAGAGGTGTGGCTCCATCAATACCCACTAACAAGTTCAGAGGAGACAGCTGGGTAGTTTTTTGTTTTGTGATGTTAAGGACTAGTTGCAACCGCCACATAACATCTGACCATTCCTTTTGTCGAAACTTACGCTGTACGCGAATCATGTTTAACAGCGTCCGACAATAACGTTCCACCTGCCCGTTTGAATGATGCATCTCCGGTGTAATAAGATGCGTGTCAATGCCTAACTCTGTTACAAAGTCTGCAAATACCGAACTCTGAAACATTCTACCTCGATCAGCTACAATCAATTTTGGAGTACCAAATAAAGAAATTACATTCGTAAAATGTCGTTTTAATTCATTAGCATCTTGACCAAACATAGGATACAGAAGGCAAAATTTCGAAAAGGCATCGATTACAATAAGAACATATCGAAAACCATTTGACTGAGGCAGTGGACCTAATGCATCTACGTGAATTACCTCAAATGGGGCACATGGCTTCTCCCAAGAATGTATGAGTTGATGGGGGGCTCTCGGAATCTTTTTATGTGTTATGCACACGAGGCAGTGCGTTATATACTTTTGAACAAATGATTTTAAAGAAGGGAACCAAAAGTGCTTTCGAATAAGCTCTAACGTCTTATCAACTCCGAGGTGGTCATGCTCATCGTGGAAGACTCTGAGCAGACTGAGCCTATGACCTTTTGGTACATAGCATAGCAGTCTAGACTCTTCTCCGACTGGAGAATACTTATAATAGAGTAGGCCATTTTTTTGAACGTAATGAGTTGAGTCTAGCTGTCCGTCTGTCACTTTCTGAAGAAGCTGTTGGGTTTCTTCATCAGCAGCCTGTGCTATTTGAGCCCAGTTCTGTTGTTTGCGAGCTTCGCAAACATTAACAGGATTTCGGCTCAAATAGTCGGCGTGCGACATAGAGGCTCCTTTACGGTATTCTAACGTGAAGTCAAAATCCTGCAAATACATCCACCATCTGGCCACACGGGGTAACAAATCTTTCTTTTGTTGCGTCGATTTAAGAGCATTGCAGTCAGTTACCACTTTAAAATTGACGCCGACCAGATAGTGCCTGTAGTGTTGCAGAGCTTTGACAACGGCCAAGGTCTCGAGCTCGTAGGAATGATACCTAGGCTCGGCACCTTGAGTTCGTTTGCTGAAATAGCCTACTGCTCGCTTATGACCGCTTTCATGAACCTGAAGAAGCACTGCCCCATAGCCAATTGAGCTAGCGTCCGTATGGACTTCTAAGGGCAAACTGGGGTCATAAATTGCCAAAACAGGCTCGCTCGTGAGCTGCTCAATTATGTCTTGCCGTGCCTCTTCTTGTTCACTTCCCCAAACAAACGGCACACCCTTTTTGGTCAATTTGGTAATTGGGGCTGTCCTAGATGCAAAACCAGGTATATACCGCCGAAAATAGCTTGCCAATCCCAAAAACTGCCGGACTTGTTTGACGGTTTTTGGTGCTGGTGCCTCAACTAGAGCTTTAACCTTTTGTTCGCTCGGTTGTACCTGACCCTGACAAATAGATCGCCCCAAGTACTCTATTTGTGTGGATAAAAAAGAGCACTTCTTCAGATTTATAGAAAACCCAGCATTAGTTAATGTTTGAAGAACATCGCGTAATGCAATGAGACCCTCATCCACGGTATCGCTTAGGATAAGGACATCATCTATGTACACAAGGGTTTTACCAGACTCCAGGTGGTGGTGAAGTGTTTTTGATATAATCCGCTGATAGATGACTGGGGCATTCGCTAAACCATAAGGCATCTTTAAATATTCATAGTGCCCTTCTGGTGTAACGAAACCTGTGAGCGGTATCGACTCACCATCCATTGGAATCTGGTGAAAGCCTGTGGCCATATCTAGACTCGTGAAAAATTTGTGTTTGCCCAGTCTGTCAATGTGATCGTCAATTAGCGGTAAGGGAAACCGATCTTTGACTGTGCCCTCATTTAACTTGCGATAATCGACGCACATGCGATACGACCCATCCTTCTTTTTGACTAAGAGTATTGGGCTTGCATACTCCGATTCAGACTCGCGGACAATGTTTTTTTCAAGAAGTTCCCGGACGATTTCGCGGACTTTCAAAGTTTCGGAAAATGAAAGCCTATAAGGTCTATAATTAACAGGCACAGTATTATTTAATTTAATTGACATGCTACCTGTGTTAACAGTGGAAGTAGCTGTCCCAGTAATAAAGGACTTCGAAAATTCCTCAATCAGATCAAGCAGTTTCTTTAAGTCTTGACCGGTTAAAGGGGTCTGAATTGGAGTCTCGCAAGTCGACATAGTGTGCATTACGTCATGTGTAAGTTGAGGATCACAAATTATATGTTGGCGATCACGGGTACGAACATAGGCAACACCATTACGGTTTAAAACATCAGTGCCGATTATAACAGGGGTGTTCATAAATTCTGAGGATACTGCATGCAAGTCCACTTCCAGAGTAATTTCATCGAACTCGATTGGTAGAGTAACATAATAAGTGGATTCAATCTCCTGACCACCAATACCTTTCATAACTCTGAAAGCGGGCTTGCGTGCGCATTTGAAATGTTTTAATAATGATGCAGAGATGAGCGATATGTTTGAACCGCTATCAATAAGGACATCGACAGGTGCACCTTGTATCACAGCTACTACTATATCCTTACATTGGCTATCGAGATTTTCGTGACAGAAATTTACATTATTTGTGTTGCGAGATTCAGACCTAAGTTTTGCAAAACAAGTTTCAATCTTATGACCTGGCTTTTTGCAGAAACTACATGGTTCGGATTTACCAGTACCAGGGATAGGATTATTTTTGTGACTATTATCTGAATTACTAACATTGCCACGCTTCAATCGTTTATTACAATTTGATGATTTGTGACCATATTTACCACACGAAAAACATTTCCCTTCTTCAAACTTTCGTTTACGAGTACTTGAACTATTACTAGATTTTGTAAAACGATCATCATTCGAGGAATTACTAAACCTTTTAGAAGTTGATGTATTTGACTTAACGTAGATCGAAAGAAATTCCACTAATTCATTTGGCATCATCTTTGCATTAGTAGCGGCGGCGCGAATTTGTGGGTCGGTAATTCCTCGGATAACAATCGCCGACATTAGCTCGTCACTTAGCCCTCTGACTATTCGTAGCTTTAACAACGACCGGCGAGCATAATCAGCATATGTCGGGTACTTGTCAGAATCCGTACTCATTACTTCAAACAAAATATTTGCAATATCTGGCTTTTTGGGGCATAAAGGCTTAAATTCCTTTTTAAAATTGCTCCAACTCCTATCATTAGTCACCCATTCATGAAGCCAAGTCCTAGCGTCACCTTTAAGACAATTTCCTATACGAGATAGACACTCGTTGTCGCTCCAATTATTCAAAACTTTAGCACGGTCAACTTCATCGCACCAAACGTCTATATCATTAACACTAGGGTCGAAATTAGAAATAAAGTAAGCTTGGTTTGATCTCACCGTAGTGTTGATAGACCGTATCGCGTCGATAATACGGTCTGTCGCGCTGACATCGCGATCGACAGCAGTACCCAAGGAATGCCCAGGTGAGGTAGGGGCTGCCGAATCTCGATGCCCGGTACCATCTCGACCAACACGCGCAGCTTCTGCCACGCAAAGCTGCGGTGCCGGCGGCATCAATGGCGCGGCAGGACTCCGCTCCCGCGACGATGGCGACACCGGACGGCGTCGTTCCTCCAATGAAGTCAATCGATCTAAAATATGTTGCATTTGTTGAGTGAATAAATTATTAGGGGAGGCATGTCGTGAACGCGAACGTCTTGAACGTGTGTCACGACGACGTGAACGCGAATCACGGTTCCTCGAGCGACTCCTACTTTTGCGACCATTACTGGGCATGTTTCCTTTTTCAACACACTGATAACTGTTAAACAAGGCAGATAAACGATAATAGATGAAAATGACTGTTATACTAAACAATAAAGCAAGATTAAAGATTGATAAAAGACATAAGCAAAAGTACCCACAGGATTTTACAAAAAAACGTAAAAAATATGTATTTCGATGAACAAACACTGTTTGTTCGCATTCAACAAAAAATAAATCGGAACATACTCACCAGATATCACCGAGATACACTTACGTGAATCGCACAACTTACGTACACACGCGGATAAAATACTCCGCTTATCCAAATAATACGAGATGCCTAACTTCTTATTTCAAAGGCCTAAAGCGGACAAAGGCACGCGAGAACCAGTCCCACTTTTGATATTGGGAAATTAGAAGTTTAAATAACTAAGATGGACTATATTTACAAGATTTATTTCTTTAACACAGATCTTTTAAATTACGCTTATTATAGATACAACTGATTTTAATCGAACAAACTAAACTTAGACAATAATTAAACACCAAAGTAGTAAGCAATGACTTCAAACGGGCATAGCTGCCGCCTGCCAAGTGTATTCAACCATAAGATGATCCAGGAATGAGCTCGCTGTCACTTTTATAGGCGAAACGACTACCCCCTCTGCTCATCCCCTCCTCTGACGTGCCGGTTCTCATTCTTGCGCCAATAATACTATATGAATTGTCTGCATATATGAAGTGACAAGGTACTAAAGTGTACACATATTTGTGAACTCGACTGTACAATCAAGAAATTTGAATTTCAGCAGTTTGAATTATTTGCAACAGGTTCTTTTTAAAACAAGTTCTAACAAAAATCACCAATGTCAGTAAATCGAAATGGACAAGTTAGGAATTTGGCAATTTCGTCCAGAGGACGGACATAAAAGTTGTTAGGATCACGCCACTGTAAAGAACACAGATCCCGTCGTTTAAATATACATCGATCTCAGAATGTTTGCAAACACTTCGAATATAATCGACCGTGGTATTTGTTCATCAATCTCCGGAATAAAAATCTAGTTATCCATCTGTTGGTTAAACAAAAAGACATTTGAATAATACATTAGTTAAAGGTTATTGAACCTATTAAAGTTCGTTTTTGCATTACGGTGTCTAAAGGAACTTTAACGTATAGTATATGTATATCTGTCTGTGACATTAAAGCTCTTAAACGGATGGCTTTAAGCTCGGTAAGCTAGTAAGCTAGTTTTATTATAAGTTATTGCTGAGATTGTCGCAAGTTATGCGACAATATATGGATGGGGATATTTTATTGTAAATTACCTTAAAACTAAACATTCAAGTGGTAGGGGTCTACTCGCATACATATTTTTACCCTTACGCATAAAAATCGATTGTCATAAAACGGTTTTCACAGTAGCTAAAGGGTTTTATTTTAATTATTATTAAAAACTAACCTAATCTAATCTACACAATAAACGTTTGTAAAATTTTGCAATGTCAGCCTAAAAGGGTGTTATGACAATAGATTTTTATGCGTAATGATAATTATGCGTAAAAAAATTATGCGAGTAGATAGGCCCCCGGACAAACTAAATTAGGAATGAACTAAGTAGGAAGTGGATAAATAGGGAAAATACTAAGCAGGACGACTTTGAAATAAAAAGTAGGTACAATTTAAGACAAGGGAATTTTTAAATGGACAATTTAGAAAGTTGGTAAGTTAAAAGTTATTAAGGATTTTGCTATTTAGCTACGCAACTCTAAAAAATACAGATCCCGTCGTTTAAATATACATCCATCGCAGAATGTTTGCAAACACTTCGAATATAATCGACCGCGGTATTTGTCCGTCAATCACCGGGGCATAAATATAGTTTAACATCTGTTGCTAATCCGAAAGGGCATTTGTATAATCCATTAATTAAAGGAAATTGATTCGTTCATTGTTTTAAATAAGTTCGTATTTGCATTATAATATCAAGGGACGATCTCACACAAATTGACCAAGTCCCAAACTAAGCTCTAGGCTTGTACCATGGTACTAGACAACAATATAAATACTTATATAGAGAAATAATACTTAAATGATCTGATCTAATCAACCCCCTACTAATTCTTAAAATTCGAAAAAGGAATCAAAAATTTGACACATTTCCTTGAGATTTAACCATTAGTTATGGTTTTTAACGATTAGTAGTTAAATACTGATCAAACAACAGGCCCTAGTACCAATTTCACCAAACGATGTTAAATTTAATCAATGTTAATCGACTGTTAGTTCATACGTTTTGATAGCTGTTAACGTTCTAATCGTCTGTTAAGTACCTAGTTAACATCGTATGGTGAAATTAGTACATTATTAATATTCTAGGAATGTTACTTTTAGTACTTAAAACTTTAGGTCAAAGTAAATCTTTATCTTTAACTTAAGTATAAAACAAAGTCGCTTCCCGCCGTCTATCCCTCTGTAGTTTTCATCCACATATAGAGTTATTCAAGAGGAAGGTTTTTTTTATATATAATCAATTCAGAATTACGTACAGTAAAGGAAAATGATTCCTTGACCACTTTGGACAATGTCAAAGTGACATAATCAATCAAAACGTAAGAAACTTCTTATGGTTTTATTTACAGTGCCACTTTGACATAGTCTAAAGTGGTCTAGGAATCAATTTTCTTGACTGTACGGTATACAGAAAAACTCACATAAACCGGAGCGTAGCGAGGGCTGGTTGCTAGTAGAAAATAAAGCACAGAGCAAAATTAATTTAACAGTCATAATATTACTTTTTCTTATAAACTCTCTGTTTACAAGATACAAGCCAGATGGCGACTCAACGTTCAGTTTATAAACAGCATGGCAACTCAATAGATTTATCTGTAACGCTGAAAATATTGAAGAATTTTGTAAAACATTCTGTGAAAATAATCGTTCATCACATCCCACTAATAAACACACTTATTTATAAATACAAAAGTTTTAGTGTGTGTGTTTGTTACTTACATCAAAGGAATAGAGATAACCTTAACCCAGGATTATTTTTTATTTTTATTAATTTATAACCAATAGTTGCTACAATATGACATGGTTATATTTATTAAAATTTGACTTACGCTTATTGTTAAACTAATTATAGGTAAAAACTAATAATTACATTTTCGGAAAGAAACAAAAGTGGTTATAGAGCCTGGTCCTAAAACCAACAAGGATGATAATTAATGTCTCGGCGCAGAATATAACTTCGTTCCATTCGGTGTCGAGACCCTTGGTCCGTGGGGACCCGGTGCTATCAGCCTTTTTAAGGACATTTCAAAAAGGCTGATAGAAACAACCGGAGACCACAGAGCTGGCAGCTTCCTCGGGCAACGAATCAGCATTGCTATACAACGAGGAAATTCTGCCAGCATCTGTGGTACTTTGCCACGGGGGCCCTCTCTTATTTAGTTTTAATTTCATTGTACTTTTTAGCTTAGTTATAATTTTTGGTTTAATTTATCTTTTAATTTGCCATAGTTTTAATTTTTAATTTTTAATGTATTTTATAATGTAATTGTTTTATGCAATAAATAAATTAAGATATTATTAATTCATTAATTAGGTCTTAAAATCGGGATCCCTTTGAAACGCATAAACTTTTTACGCATAACTTATCTTTACGCATAATTTTTTTTCGCATAAACACCCTTTAGGCTGACATTTCAAAATTTAATAAACGTCTATTGTGTAGATTAGGAACGTTTATTATTGTGGTGTTTGATTGTTTTAATTAAAATAAAACGTTTTCTATTGTAAAAACTGTTTTAGGTAAAACGATTTTATGCGTAAAGATACGTTATGCGTAAAAAAATTATGCGATCCAATAGACCCCTTAAAATCTACTTCATTTCGTTATATGAACACCAAGCCGAATTCCATTGCAGAACTGAGATATTCATATTTTAAAGTGAATACGATCTATGAAAAAACTAGTTTCTCTCTACGTATTCTTATTATTAGAGTGCCGAAGTGTGTACAGTAAAAACATTTTATAGCTAATTAATGGTTTTATTAATAATATGTATAAATGACACGCGTAGTTCACTCCATATTCTCTAAACCCTCGTTTTTACGATATTTTTTAATTACCCGCCGGAGTTATGAATAAAATAATTAATATCTCAGTTTTGCAATAGAATTCGACTTGAATCTTATACAACAAAGTAAAGAAGATTTATAGAGCTATTTAATGACCTAACACTCAGCATTGTTGGTTTTAAGACCAATTGACGCATGGACTTTCAAAAAAAGATCTCGAAGAGAAATGAAAACTTCTTTCCTATTTCAACCCTAAAAATAACTTTTTAAATCACGGAAGTCAAAGGTGTTCTTATGTGGATCAAGTTATACAATTGATTATTATTAAACTGCTTAGCAAAAAAAACAACTCTCAAAAGAATCCTATAGCATATGCGACCTTAAGTAAAACCCTGCAGGAGTGTTTTCATGACGCCATTGAATTGTAGATGTGCCTTTATACTTCGGAGGGTAGTTCGATACCGATGACATCAATAGACCTCTGTCTACCCTCGTCATTACTTATCACTGCTTCTATTAGTTCTTGGAGGGTCAGAAACGAAGACAAATTTTGTCCTAATCTCTGCCCATCACCAAATATTTTTCTCAAACATACTCGAAAATGATTGTTTTTCTTTTGAAAAACGAAAATGCGAAGTACCTCATTTTCTTCCTAGGAGTAAAATAAACGTATGAAAACCCATTTCTGTTTGTTGTGTTCTGTTTTAAAGGTGTCTTGTGCATGCAAGATTGACAGGTTCAAGACAAAATACCATTCATCCAACTTAATTACGCGATGGTAGCGGTAAACCCCCCATATATTCCACATGATGGTAAGTAAAATATGAGATCCATACATACCGCACTGCTAGATCAAAACAGTAGTAAATCAAAATACAACTGTATATTAAAATCAACTTTATCACAAATTCTATGAACTTGAAACAAAACTAGCAAGGATTTTGAGTTGATGCTGTTTTGATCCAGCAGTGCGATACGCATTTCCGATCTGATTAGATTGCCAACCCTCAGGATAGGGTTGCCAACTTTCTTAACAAGAAAGAAGTATATTTAGGTATGAGAAGGAAAATAAACAGTATTAGAAAAATCAACAGTAACATTTTTTTTAAACGGGTTTTAGTGCTTCTCGCTTATTTTATAAATTGCATGTCATTTTTAAAAGCTCCGTAAATTTCAACACAATTAAAATTAAAATGAATGAGGAGCTCTTTTTTTATTAAATTTATTGAAGCTCTATTTCTGTCGTCGCGCCACTTTGCATTCATTACAGAAAAAACTTTTACTGTAAATGCCGAGATAGCGGGAACAGAAAGTAGATAAGAGAAATTTTGAATTATATTCTTAAATTCTTCTGAAATGTGTGTACGCTCTAATAAATGTTTCACTTTTGGCCAGTACTCATTTCGAGAAAATCTTTGTCTTCTGATACTCTTACATGAATTGCTTTGATCTTTGTTAATTCCGAATATAAATCATCCATACCAATACTGAGTCTATACAAATTTAGATAATCTATATTTTTTTCAAAATGGTTGGCCACAGGTGATCAAAGACTATAATGACAAACAGCTAATCAAAGAAAGCTAATTAGTCTGATTGAAATCGGGCATTTAGGCACGCACGTACACCATTCACGTTATCTTTTTGAAGAGGTATAGACCTCTTCAAAAAGTAGAGAAATCAGTAGATACCTGTGAATCCTGTGATGGTGAAAACAATATTTTGTATACTTTATGAGGCAAGAGTAAATAACGAACGATCCACTATCAGATCGGGGACGTATTAAGAAAGGGCCAGGTCAGGAGACTCTAAAACGACGTACGTGCATGAAAGTTGTGTGTTTAGACCGGTGCACCTGGCATTCTATAGTCTCTGCCTACTCCATTGGGAGACAGGCGTGAAGGTATGTATGTGTATGTATGAATAGGGGGTTAAAAATTAAATGGAATGTTTTATGATCGTTCCCTTTCGTTGGCACTCTTGACAGTGACGTTACTTTATCCCTGGTGATAAATGCGTTGGGACTTTTTATCACTCACGTCACTTTGTTTCGAAATACAATACAAACACGATAACCCAAATCCTGAAATAATGTTAGGCGTAACCTTTTAGGATTGTAATGCTCCAAAAAATCACAGTTTTGCATTAAGTAATTATGTTTTTTAATAATATTTTAATTTCCAGTTTATTTTTCCGTGTCTGTATTTATTAAATAGGTATAGAAAGCAAGAAAGAAAAGAAATAAATAGGTAAAGTTTATTTGATACAAATTTGGACTCATTTGTAACAATTTAAAGGTTGAAGAAAACAATAAACGTAATGAATCAAATTCCAAACTGTGTCAAATAGGAAGCCACTCAACATTATGCCATGGCAAGCCACGGCAGTATGCTGCGTGCTCACGTTTTTAATTTTTATCTTAATATAGATTGACTTAGTAACAAGTACGCGCGCGTACTTACATGGTGGCCTGTAAGTTGTATTCATGTGTACTTGTTTTTCTGTTATTGTTTGTATTTTGCGTGTGTTTTCTTGGCGTGCCTACATAAATAATTATAATATTATTCAGGGTAAGAATCAATGTAAAATAAAGAAAACAGTTAATAAATATACAAAATTAGAACTAATAAATACAGTTAGGCTTTCAGACGGTGGCAGTTAGACGTTGACGAATAGAAAGCCATTTAATTAAGAGCGGAATATTGGAGTAAACAATAATATAATATTTAAATACAAATAGCGACTCGTCCTCGCTTCTCTTAGGTTTATGTAAGCTATACATAAAAACCTTCATATTGAATCACTCTATATATTAATGAAAACGCATTAAAATCCGTTGCGTAGTTTGAAATATCTAAGCTTACATACAGAGGGAGAGAACGATGTAAAGAAAATAAAATAAAATAAAATAATATTATATGTAAAGATGCTTCACTGAATAAACATAATAATGTTTTATTTTATTTAACAAGGGATGTGTATCTTCTAATTTCTCTTTGTAATGTGTTATAAACGCGAAAGTAACTTTCTTACACTACTAAACAAATTTACATGAAGGCGTGGGCTTATGCATTACATACACTCACGCCTTCATCCCCAGAGCGGGGTAGGCAGAGCTGCAGAATAACCAACAACTCTAAAAAATTGGTAATAATTCTGTAACCACATTTTGCACTATTGGGCTAAGATGTTTACCAGTGTATTAGTGACAGGCAAGCCCATCGCATTACAGTAGGTACTACAAGCCTTTATTCCCTTAGTCGCCTCTTACGACATTTACAAGAAGACATGGAGTGGCACTATTCTAACCCGGCAACCACACGGAGAAAAAAACAAATTTAAGTTAAAAAAAATATGTAAAAGCGAATAAAATGATACTACTATACAAGTTGTTTGCAGAAGAAGTCACGGGCAAAAGCTAGTATCTCATATTTTGCATTGAAATCATTATTTTCCATTTTATTACTTTCTTTGTTGACTTTTTTAACAAAAGCGTTGCGCCACGCGATATCTGTATTAAGCTTTATGGATGTGCCTCACGAAGGTACTTAAAACTTATATTAGTAGGATTTGTCTAGATTTCTGATAGTTTTAGTTTGGAAAATATAACCAACGATATTAAATTTACAACATTTAAGAATTCTCAAGGCATTAACGGGTCTATATTGGAATATAAAATAATATAAGCGTGTGGTTGCTGGGTTAGAATAGTGCCACTCCATGTCTTTCCGTGGAAGTCGTAAGAGGCGACGTAGGAAATAAAATAAAGCAGCCTGTCACTAATATACAAACCAACGTCTATAATCATGATTTTTTCCAGAAGACATTTAAAAAAGTTCCTTTTGTCACTTAGAATTCAAAATATTCCTCCCCCTGAAAATCAGCGCCGCGGTTCACTGCGGCACAATGCTGAGAGGGACCCTGTTCGACGTAATGTCCTGATTAAACTTTCTATTTTTCTATTGTTTTTCTTCTGTGTGCGTTGAATAAATATTTTGTATACTAATCTATTAATTTTTTTATTTTAATACCTAAAAAAAGAAAAACCTACCAGAAAGTTGGTATTGAAAGAGTCGGCCCGTCGCCTCAATTCATGTTTTAGGGATGTTAACTAATACTGAAACGCCAAGGTGGGGACATAGATCACAGTTTTTTTTTATAAGAGAGGAAGGCGGGTATAAATACGAGCATTCGGGTTAAAGTTCTAGTGAAGAAACCAAATACATCAAATCAAAATTGTGTATCCTATCAAATTAGTCTTAAAGTATTTGCGATACGATAAATAAATAAATGTTTTTTTAAACCATTATGATACTTGCTTACTTACTTACCCATACTTAAGTTTCCGGAGTATACTAAACTAAATAGGTAACCCGTATTGGAATTTATTTGGCGGCGTAACGAGCTAGGTCTCCAAGGACTAAGTCTTGAGGCCAAATGGAAGTAAATTATATTCTAAATAATAAATAAATGTCGGGGAACTATCTCACGTAAATTACGCTAGTCTTAAACTAGGGAACACCTTAAAATTCCGAATTACTTTTTTCCGAATATTCATTTGTCCGAATTTCAATTTTTCCGAAAAATATGTTAGGCTGGAGCTATTTTAGGTTAAATGCATAATAATACAGTCGGTAACAGAAGCTATACAGTCTCAAATAAAATGAAAATTTTGATTGAAACTTATTCAAGTGGATTTCTCATCACCCGGTCTATATAAAATTAGAAAATAGAATACTGTTAGATTTGAAGTTTACCTTTTGCTCTAAAATTTATTATTATTTATTTAGATTAAATACATAAATTAAGAACCAGATGTGGGACCCAATTCTGGTGACTTCGAGATGATTTTTCATACGAGATATGTCGAAAAAATTTATGCAGTTGACAGTTGATCTCGCATGAAAAATCATCTCGAAGTCACGAGAATTGGGTCCGTGGTCATTATTTGAAGCGTGAGCAGCTTTAAAACAACTCAAACCATTTTAATTGAATTTCCAGGGCCTCTATTCAAAAAATATTGCCTTTGACCTGTTACTAACATACATAATAAATCACGCCTGTTTCCCAGAGGGTTAGCTAAAAACTGTAGGTATACATTCTGAGTCGATAGAAAATAGAAACGTTAACAGCGTGTGCATCTTGGCCCCGCCAACTCTCTTCGTATAAAACTAGACAGTTACGCAAGAGTCGATTCGAATTTAAAATCCATTGATAGATCGTAAATTAGTACAATATAAATATGAAGATGTTTAGTTAGCTAAAAGCTTCCTATTTGTTCCATGATTGCCCGCGCGGATGCCAAAAAATGCAGAGTTGGAAAACATGAGCGGTAGCGGAGCTGGGGTGTGAGTCTCCCAAAAACGGCGGTCGGACGGACGAACGAGTGAATATCTTAGCGGCGAGTTTAAGTAGTCCCGTCAGAGCGAACAAAACTCATTTTAACTCGTAAATATAACTCATGCGGTGAGGCCTTTCGATGAAATTAAAATTCTGCGCATTGAGACGTTGAAAAGTTGAAAAGTGTTGACAGACAGGCAGGCGGACAACGAAGTCATAAAATAAGGTTTTGTTTTTTGTTTTTTGAGATATGGAACTCTAAAAATACAGTCGGTAACAGAAGCCAGTCTCAATTAAAATTAAAGTTTTGACTGAAACTTAAAGTGGATTTCTCATCACTTGTACCCAAACCACACGAACGGAAGCCAATCCCAAGACGTCGGCAATTAACGAAATTAACATACTGCTCCGCGAGAATCTCACAAATCTTTGTTTGCTCCGTGTTGATTACAATTACAGAATTAGATCATGAATTCTATTCGTAAAACGGTGGAAATGTTTGTGAACGAAACGTTTAATGATGTTTCATCTGTTTTATGTTTGTTTTAAACTTTCGCGACTTTCACACATACTGTAATAAAGTGGGCCTGTCTACTCGCGTAATTTTTTTACGCATAATAATCATTACGCATAAAAATTGATTGTCATAACAACCTTGTAGATTAGGTTAGGTATATATTTCTATTGTAAAAACCGTTTTATGACAATCGATTTTTATGCGTAATGATACTAATGATTATTATGCGTAAAAATGTGTATGCAAGTAGACCCCTACCCTGTAATAAATCTAAAAGAGGACTTAATCGCGTAAAATATATATACCTCGACGTTTCGATCGTGTCGCAACGGTCGTGGTCACTAGCAGACTGAAGAAGTAGGCTTGAGTCGGTCAGTGCGGCTAGCACAAGTTGCCCGCTACTTGTTTGTCGCTCGGATATCCCTTTCTATCTAGTCAGTAACGATAGAGACACACTGAGCGACAAGCGAGAAAATATAACTTGTGCTATTCGTACCCGTAGAACCTTGTGCCCTTTAATCTGCCAAAGAGTGTTTGCATTGTTGTGTTCCGGTGACAGCATAGAGACATTCTACCTTAAGGTACCTGTGTTGGCAACGAATTTTGAATCTTGAGGTTCTCATCGTAAGATTATAGTCTTAAGATTGAATATGTCTATAGACTTTAGGGTCCACTTTACCATTAGGTAACCTTCTCTCTTATGTGTTCCGAAGTTTAGACTATTCCAATAACGGATATTCTACATTGACTTGCAATGCTTGATAAACTTTGATAAATAAAATACATAAATAAATATCAGGGGGACAATGTCACACCAATTGACTTAGTCCCAAACTAAGCTCTAGGCTTGTACTATGGATACTAGACAACTATATAAAAATACTTATACAGAAAAATACATACTTAAATACATAGAAAACATAGACTTAAAGACTTAGGAACAAATATTCGCGTTCATCACACAAATATCTATCTCCCCTTACCGGGATTTGAACCCAGGACCGCTAGCTTCGTAGGCAGTGTCACTCAATACCAACTAGGCCAGCGCGTCGTCAAACGAAATAAAAACCTTGTAATATGAAGGATTATCCAGTTTTTGTACAAGTTTAAAGTTAATTCCGATAATGTGAAAGTAACAGAAAATTAGGCCAAACCTAACGTTAATTAAGTTGGAAAGAGAATTGAGAATTTTCACAACATCAACAAAATTATACTAGATCAATTTATAACAAAGAGGATGAAAATTAACTTGGGCACTTCGTTCGTTATGTTGCTTTTCAGGAGTTAAGTAATACGAATGTTGTCGTAACTAATTTAGGATTAGAGAATTAATGTTTTTTAGTAAAAGCCTCACACCGATTATGATTTTGTTTTTTTTTTTAGGGTTTCGTACCTGAAGGCAACGGAACCCTATTAATGTGCCTACGCTGTCCGTTTGTCCGTCATGACTTTAAAGAGCTTAATCTTTTGAACCGTAATAGTTAGCGGGACGATTTTTTCTCAGAATATGTGATTTTCGCCCAAGGCACTTTTACCACTAAAATCTTCACTCATATTACTTACTTGCACAGTAGGTGCAATTTAAACGTAGGTAGATTTAAGCGTAGATTACTCAGGCAGGATGCACAACTCACTGCCAAACCTCCCTATTCATGATATAATTTACTTTATAATATGCTCAGGAAAATAGTTTTTGTTTTATGACAGAATTAAATGAGTCAATTAGCTCAGTATTTTTTTTTGTAATTTTATTGTATAATTTTATACATTTTCCTAAGAATGATTTTCAAGATTTGGCCTGTCTATAAAATATAAAATATGGGTCAGAACCGTTTTTTTGGGGGTTTTCCGAAAATCAGTCCCTAAAATCCCGGAACTCCCAAATCCCGCATGCAAACGTCATAAATTACTTTGTCATAACCATAAAATAAATTTAACCAGCGAGCGTCATAAAATCTATAATTATACTAAGTGACATGTGAACCACAGAACAGAGAAAACAGTAGAAGTGTCAAGTACCATACTTTTGCCGCGATCGCTTATTTCGATATTTCGATATTTCTGAAAAAGGAATTAAATCCAGGAGCGTGCCTTATTGTCCTATTTTGGAATGAAAAAACGATAGCCCCACCAAAAACATTTTCCATGGTGGCGTGTTGTTTGTTATGATAGTTTGAGTATTGGCGAAAACAGGTCTGATACCAAGGGAAGCTCATGCCACTACCACTGTTTTTTTAATTCCGTGATGCGCGCCGTTGGGAACACGTAGCGGTGGTTTCCACTGGCAAGACATGTTTTTAGGGTTCAGTGTCCGAAGGGTGTGAAAGGGAATTCTATTACCAAGCCTAGATGTCCGTCCATCCGTCCGTCCGTCATCCCTAACTGTTAAGAACTGTATCTTTTGAACTGTAAGAGATAGCGGATTTTTTTTTATGCTGTGTATTAACACAAAATATGCTTTGACGCCGCTTAGCTTTCGATTATATTTATTCCCTAGGGAAATAATATTTTTTCCGGGATGGAAAGTAGCCAATGTGTTACTCCAGGTAATAAACTATCTCCATTTTAAATTTCATCCAAATACGTCCAGCCGTTGTAGCGTGACCGAGTAACAAACTATCACACAAACTTTCGCATTTACAATATTACCTAGTAGGATTTATTATACAGTCCCTGCTGAATATAATATGTATGAGTAGTCAAAGTAAAAGCCGAGTATGTATATACAGTGATATAGCATGGCTCTCGATTACAATCGGGCAAGAGCATGTCGGACCATGCTCAGTGTAGGGTTCCGTTGCTCCTACTATCTTCAAAAACCATAAATGTAAGGTAATTTTCTTATACTTATATTGACGATGCGATAGCCTTGTTGCCTACGAAGCTAGCGGTCCCGGGTTCGATTCCCGGTATGGGTAAATATTTGTGCGATGAGAATGAGTAGGTATTTGTTTCTGAGTCTTGATTTTTTTCTATGTATTTAAGTATGTATGTAGTACAAGCCTAGAGCTTAGTTTGGGACTAGGTCAATTTGTGTGAGAACGTCCCTTGATATTTATTTATTTATTTACTAGAGGACGCCCGCGACTTCGTACGCGTAGAATTAGTTTCCCGCTACTCCCCCCATTTCTTCCCGTTGGGGGTCGATTTTCGGAAAATCCTTCCTTAGTGCTCACTTACATCATGAAAGGAACCCACGTACCAAATTTCAAGTTTCTAGGTACAGTAGTTTCGTCTGTGCGTTGATATGTCAGTCCGTCAGTTTCGCCTTTTATATATATATAGATTTTACAGATTTTACTACCTATTAGAAGTTATGGCTGTAGACGGCTTCGACTTATTTTCTTAACAATCGCCTTAGTCTTAAAATTGATAAAAACATACACATCGGTTTTCCAGAGCTATATTCAACGAAGTCTCATTCGACGTATTGAGATAGTAAAACTTTGATCCATGTTTCACATGAAGATATCCTGATTTTATGAACGTACTTAATACATTCATTGCCAGCCCACGAAACAAATTCTCAACCACACAATGCAGCGTTGGAACATCATAGAATACCCGATAGTTGGGTACTTGGTGGTAAATGTGTTAATATATCATCATCATCATCATCATCATCATCATCATCATCATCATCATCATCATCATCATCATCATCATCATCATCATCATCATCATCATCATCATCATCATCATCATCATCATCATCATCAGCCTATATTAGTCCATTGCTGGACATAGGCCTCCCCTAATGAGCGCCATAGCACCCTGTCTTCAGCTTGCCGCATCCAGCATCTGCCTGCAGTCTTTCGCAGATCGTCATCCCACCCGGCCTGAGGGCGTCTTACACCGTGAGGGTGTTAATAATGGCGTTAAAGTTTTGGGGACTTCGATTGTTTGGTTATTTTTATTAATAAAGGTTCCTAGAAGGACTACGGGACCCTAAAAAAGACATAGAGCCAATTCTATACAATAAATAACGTACGAAGCGTATGAGCTACGGACAGAAGTCATAAAATGCAAATCTTGCTGTCAGAAAATAGCTGATCTTGGCAAACTATCTAATCCAGAATTTTCTGGACTAAGTAAGTAGTGGAGTAGTATAAGTTTATTACAAGGTTTTGCTTAATTTGCACTGTTCGTAGGTAAGTATGTAAATTAAATTGGCTGCTTCAAAATTTTCAAATCAATTTCGAACCAGAGGGCTTATTTGCACTAACGCACTCGCAATCACGATCGTTTTCATTTTAAAAATCGAAGGCTTGTCTGCATACAAAATGAAAACAATCGCTCCACTTTGAAGCCGGTTGCGATTGCGAGTGCGTTAGACAATAAGCCCTCTGTTCCCTTTAATGGAATTTGGACCACAAATGTAAACTGTTCTGATGATAGAGTCGGAAGGTGGCTACAGGATCTCCGCTATGCTAAACGTAGGCCCGTGTTGGGGACTCATTAGTTATAAGCAGATCATGACTGCAAAAAAAAAAGCAACACAAGCTCTACTTGACCCAAAAATGTAATTTTTGTCAGAAACTTAATTATTAAAATTGTAAGATTTTGTCTCTACAATAAATAACAACATTATAAATTCGCGAGATCAACAATCTAGGTCATATCCTACTCGTTTAAAATAAGGATACAGCCTTGTTAAGAAGTAAAGAGAATTTAACGGACTACAGCTAAAATGGGTGATGGATCGTTCCGCCATGTTGCCGAGACAGGTGATTACTTATTGTAGTGAAAAGTACACGCGATGTTTTAATTACGTACGACCAATTTTAGAAATAAGAGGAAGACTTTTCTATAATAACAAAAAAAAACTTATAGTTTTTGCTGTATCGAGTTTAATATTTCCTTAACGGTCCCCCAAATCTAAAAGAGCCATCTAAAACTCTCTTAGGTACTAATTTTCTTTTTGTTTTTTGACGATAATAATATAAAAATGATAAATACAGGGTGTCCCATAATTGACACGTAACCCTGACACCGGAGATAGCCCACCCCTAGCTAGACCTACCAAACCAGCCTAACATGACCTTAATAAAAGTTGCACAGTTTTCGAGATATTGCCAATACTTATAATTAGTTTCGTATGAAAATTATTACCAAAACAAAAAATTAATAGAAAAAATAAAAAATATAAATAAATATTATTAGGCTGGTTTGGTAGGTCTAGGGGTGAGCTATCTCCGGTGTCAGGGTTACGTGTCAATTATGGGACACCCTGTATATAATTATTAAAAACACAAAAATACCTTACCAGTATGAGTTATGTACACATATAATATACATAAATAAATATATTTATAAATATTATATTATAATAATTATAATGAAACAAAGGACAGTACACAATTATAAGGAATCAAGCCAGTGTGTCCTCAATTTTCCTTGTAGAGATGCGACGATGCAATGCGGCATTATATCGGCATTTTTTACCTATCTAAGTATTTTGATGAATCACAGACCCTCGGCCATTTTGTGACTGCTGATAAAGATTAGCTTATCAAAACAGGCGTGGGCATAAGCTTAACAGTTTGAAACTGATGAAAATTAGGGTTTGTTGATGTTTCTTCCTATCTCAATATTAGTCCAGAATTTTAATTTTAGAAAATCTCTTCCGCCTTAAGTTAAACACGCCCTAAACCAAATCTAAAATGTGTTAATAGCATTTGGCCGCGACTTTGTCTGCTCAGGGCCGGTATTATGGTCGCCTTTATCGCGGTGGATAAAGCATCCGTCGCTCTCGCACTTACGTACTTGTCAGAAAATGACAGTTGTTTTATCCACTGTTATCCACATCGATAAATACGACCATAATTGGGCCGCAGATTTCGTTTTCGTTATTTTCTGGGAAACTAATCATCAAAATTTTCGGGTTAACTATAATAATCAGTTTCGGTCTAACTGTTTTGTCTAAAGATCGATAACCGATAAAAATGTGCTGTTAAAACTTGCCAAGTTACAAATTCCTATTAAACAAGCAAAGAACAAAATGGAACTCTGTCCCAGCATTGACCCGCGTCACAGTGACATTCAGACCTCGGAATATACGGGGCAAAATTAAATGACAACTAGGGATCGCCTATATCGATAAACTCAATTATCGATGCTTTTCCCATATACTAGTAATTGCCCCCGCAGTCTTTGTGTGTACTTTTTTATTTTGTTTTGCCCCTACTACTTCTACAGAAATTGAAAAGGCTTTTAGCCACCTGAAATTGATTCATCAGTCCAGACGGAGAAGTTTTACGCACGAAAATTTGGAACCAATTCTGATCGTTTATTTTAACAAAAGTAACTGGTGAGAATCAAACATCTTTTTAAAATAAAGAATAACCAGAATTATGTTGCTATTTTGTTTCATTTGCATAATTTCAATAAATTTTACAAACAAAACTTGGAGCAATCACCAATATAATGGGAAAAGCATCGATAATTGAGTTTATCGATATTGGCGATCCCTAGCTGTCATTTAATTTTGCCCTGTATATTCCGCGGTCTGGACATCATAAATCAAACCGCAGTAACAGTCAAACTGATTGCCACTGTGACACAATTATCATAGCCTCTTCATAATTCTAGGTTCCTAGTGAAAAAGGTTGTAAGTCTCCTGAAGGACAAGTGAAAAAGGTTGTAAGTCTAGTACACTCCGTTTATGTATTTACCGTTTTGTAGAACAAGTTAAGTCGACTTATACCCTTTTTCACTAGGACGAATTTTGCCAAGTACCTAAATGTGGACGTCAAATCAAGAGAGCCCTATGGCGGCAGGCGGTTGCGCCGTTCCTATAACTGTTACCTTATTATTTGTATAGTTACAAGAATAAAAACAGCGTTAAGCCATTTTGATTTGGACCCCACCATCCTGGGTACACGAGTGTAAGCAACTAAACCCGATTTGCATTACGCGAACAAAATATGAACAGGTGCCAGATAGCTCGTTTGCCCCCTCTAGCTTGAAAAATACCGGTCAAGTGCGAGTTGGACCCGCGCACCGAGGGTTCCGTACCGCCGCACAGTAGGTATTATTGTAGTCCGATTTGAATTCCAATCGAATCAGCGAGAGCTCAACTCAGGCTTTAACATTTTGTAGTATTTGTTGTTTTTCTTCAGGGTTTGTACTATGATAATCTCACAGACGCTTGTAAGTATTACCGTTTTTACAATGCAACAAAAATAAAAAGTACGTTGAAAAAAAGTTTATATGGAGACCCACTTTTTTTTCAGTGCTACTAAAATTCGCCGTGAAAAAAAAAACACTATTATTACAGTTCAAAAGATACAGTTCTTTTAAGTTTGGACGCACGGACGGACAGCGTAGGCATATTAATAGGCTCCATTAGGTTCCCTTCGGAGACGGAACCCTACAAAAACCCATGATGTGACTGGACATTTCTACAACTCCACATCAAATAAGCCCCATAATAAAACTTATAGCATTTAGTCCAGTAATACATCTGGACAACGGTGGCGCAGTTTGGCGCAGTGCTAAATGATTGATGGATGGTTCATGGGGCCCCTATAACACTGTTAGCTGACTAATGGTTCCTGTTGAATGCAGGCAATGCGAGATCGATCGTTTCGGCAGAATAGAAGGCTGTATTCTGAGCTGTTATAACTTGTCAATAACTTTCTAGGCAGCGGAAATCATAGAGCTATTATAGCTTTAGCTATAGAGTCAATTATAGCTTTATTTAATTATTTTAATACTTTATTGCACACAATTGAAATAGTGTAGTAAAAGCGGACGTAATGCTACAAGCATTCCCTACCAGTCAACCTTATGGTGAAACATAAAACAAAAACCTACCTATTTATAACTCAGGAAAATATGAATTGGCCGTCTGTAATCTTCACTAAGATCTATTTGTTAATATCAAACAAAAGGTAATCGTAAAACTGCCCTCGTTCTTCGAACAGCACAGTGGGTAGAAAGGTTTAGGTTAAGGTTAGGTCCGGTAAGTCTTAACGCAGAAAAAAAGATCGCGAAGTAAATAACAGACGGTCAAATCATATTTACTGAACTATACATACCTAAAATGTGTCTATCACTACCAGGGACTTGTTAAGATTTGGCGAGTGTTTGAATAGAAAATGCTACATTAAAACTCGACTTAATATTATCGCGCTTGAGTTACTTTATGACACAAATTTAATTAAAAGGAAGTTGTGTTGAGCTACTCATACATGAGGCACCTCAAAATGTCACACTCACTTTGTTAGATCGTCACACCACTCTTCGTGTGTGATGATTTGAATACCGACTAAATAATAATTTTAATTTTGCATAACACGAGTTGCATACTGGTATCCTGACTTTTTACTAAATCATATTATCATTTGACAAACTATATCATTTTACAAACTTCCATTTCGCAAAAACGTATGGGCTTGTTAAATAAGTTAGGTTAGGTTAGACTTTTGACCAAAAATTGTTAAATAATGCGGCGGGAAGTATCTTTTTGCGAAATGAAAGTTTGTAAAATGATATAGTTTGTCAATTAAAAATTGGTAAAACATTAGTGAACCTTGCACACTCCCGTCAGTTGCTTTGAAACTCGTCCATATCATCCCACCACCCCTTTTTGGCCTGCCTCTGTGGCCATCCTGTGTGGTCCATTCGGTGACAATTTAGGGCCACCGTTCCAAATTATATACGACAGACATGTCCAGCCCAGTCCCACTTGAGTTTAGGAGTTACGACGCCCAGGGTTATGCATGGCTATGCATGGCTATGCAATCAAGTCGTAATTGTAATTTGTTAGTGAGATGTCGTGTAAAAAATAAATGCATGCAATGCATTGCTATTTTTTTTTGTTTATTTTTCTCTTTTCAGTTGATATTATTGCAGCCGGGCTTTTTTTATTTATTTTTATTGTGGAAATTATACGAGAACAACCTTATTTAATGAAATGACTTACTCCTTCCAATTCATTTTAAATTCATGCTCTACTCACCACTAGGGCGGACATTAGTGGCCACTATTCATGGACAAACTTCATTATTATTCACAATGGCCATTTAACACGGGACTAAAACAAACATGGCGGCGTCAACAAAACACTGAAGGGTCAACCCACAGTGAAGTAATTACTTTGCTATCAATCATAGAACTTTGTAGCGGTTTTTGCAAAGCCTTTGTTCTACAAACTCAAAATTCGTTGAGTTAAAGTTTTTACGCTGTTTTGTTCTCACTTTTTTTATTAGGGCTAAAGCTTTCCCATCCCTGAGGACTGATGGAATGCCTCTATATTAGTGATATCACCGGTTATATAATCCCCACACCGGAACACAAAAATGCGAATGCTGTTGCTTGGCCATTTTGATTTCAACCTTCGGGTTACCTATCTGCACTGCGAAAAATTTTTGACCGATTTTTGGTTCGACAACATATGGTTTGGATTTTTTTACGTTTGCCCGAAAGATCATTTTCAATATTTCCATTTAGTCATTACTTGTTTTGGTTTTAGAAGATTGACGAAAGAGATATACAGAGCGAAACTGAGTGGAAGGGTCAGAAAGGGCCGCCCTAGGCGTACTTTTTCGAATCAAATCGGAGAAATACTGCATAAGGGCCGAATTTTAAAATTTTCTGTATAGTTTAAACACATTACAAGTAAGATTTTCTGGGCTGAAATGAATATTTGACGTAACGTAGCGAAATCTATACGTACCATTGATGAAGTGAAAAATAGGTTAAGAAATAAAATACGTAACGATCCCTACGCTAGCTGTAGCATTGGTTAAATTAAAAATAGGTTTTGAAATAAAATACGTAATGCAATACATAGGGCATGCAAGTGACTTCATAGGGAAAAGTTGCTCGGGCTAAAGATATGTTTACTTAATACCAAAAAGTGTTTTTTTATAAAAAAATACGAATACTGTCATCGGACAAACGATAAAAAACTAAACGTTTTTGTTCAAATGAAATTCGATAGGTTGCCCAACCTTCGATATCTTTTCACGCGAACGAAATCGCGGAAAAAAGCATTAAAAACGTTTCTTTTGCTACAGCGTGTTTCGAAAGTAGAACATTCGAGTTAAACTTTAAGTTGATTCTGGTTTCGTTACACCGTCCTCTTTCATAAATAATTAAAATCCTTTTCGTGACATGCATACCGTTTTTCTAAAAACACTGAAACGTAAGGAACTGGAGGACGTTTTAATTTGTCTTGAATTCATTAAGTCTGCACGCGAGGTTCTGACATGCTGTTTTAATGGAGTATATACTTACCATTTTCTTTTTTTCCGTGACATTTAGTTTCAAATGGAAAGACTTGGAACGTGTTTGTTTTATACTATGTAAAGATATACAGGGTGGGAAGGAGTATACCGACAGATTGAAACCAACGGTTCTAGTGCCTATTTGGACAAAAAAAATATACAAATATGGCTCGGTAAAGCCTAATTTTCGACATATTAAATTATTTAAGTAGTCACAAGTTAAAAAATCTCAAGGGTAACTCGCCTTTATTGTATTTTGTCGATGTCGTTCGAGAAGTTTTCTTTTTCACTCTTTTGACTAAGGCTTCGTTCACAAGGAAGTACTACCGATATTTTTTTTAAGGCAATTTTGGACCCCTGTTGATATAACATTATTTACTCGTAACACCACCTTCCATGGTTAAAATCTGTCGGTATACTCCCCCTGTAGATTACTTAAGTTAACTTACTTATTCCATTGATAGAAGTAAAATATTCCAATTGAACTGGAACATTTCTACAGTTAATTTAAATATCGGTCTGAACAGACAAGTCTAACTGCCTCACTCGTTGCTTTAGTCTACATTATTAATTGACTATTTGTAATTACTCTCGAGTCTTGTTTCTCGGACCATTAACTAACAATCGTTTAATTAATTTACTATAGGATTCAAACTTTAATAGTTAATAAAGACACCTGATATATATGCATGGATTTTTTAAATCGCATTTCTCACCAGAAGTGAAATTAAAATAATTTTAATTTCACTTTTGGTTTGGCTAAGAAATACGGATTATACAAGCGTTTTCACTGCTAATTAAACTGCTTTGACGTCATGTAACAGTTCGGCCATATAAACCCCACGTTAAACTCTGTTTTAAGTGTAAAGAAAAGAGATAGGAAAACCTTTGTTGGCTGATATCTTGATTATTTTTATAGCTAAAAAAGGCATAAATATTCCCTATTAGAACTAGGGACTCTTAAGGAAAAATCAAATTAATAACAAGGTGATAAATTTTTAAAATTAATTTATCAGCTGTTGGTTTTCCTATAATAAATAAATAAATAAAAAGAAAAGTGGCGTTATTCAGACTGACCAAATTTTACAGAGCAAACGTTTAAAATTTCGTGTAAGTTAATTTTTAAATTTAAAAAAAATCTTTAAATAAATATTTATACACGTTATATCATTTCTTTAAGGGATTTTTTGCCTGCATTTTCTCTTTTAAAGTTAAATGAGAAAAGTCACAATAAAGCCTTATTTTACTTCAAAATATCACTATTCTAAATTATTTTCTAGATTAATTAATACCAATCTATTATTAAAAATAAAATAAGAATCATGGATAAACTCTTTTATTATTATTATTAAAAAGCGTGAAATTATACTTACTGGGGTTTTTCCTGCCTATGGGAAAGTTCACTATTCACTATCATTATCAATATCACGCCACGTCACTTTAATGTTGGAGAGAGGTATTTCCTATTGCACGTCACTTAGGCTGTATTCCTTTAATCACAGCTAGCAAGCCTGCGTATGTCAGGCCAGGCTTTTCCCAAGTAGCCGAACAATTACTTTCTATCTCGGTTTTTTTAAATGGATTTTAAAACAAAGACCGACATGTGTAATTTTTCACATGTTTTCCTAAACCAGGCAACGGATTTAAATGCGGTTTTCACCATGAGTTAGATAATTTTCCACAGAAGATTTTCATACATACATACTCTAAAATACCTTCACGTCTGTCTCCCAATGGGGTAGGCAGAGACTATGGAACGCCAGGTGCACCGGTCCCAATATACAACTTTCGCTTCCTCTACATTCATCAATCTCTTCATGCATGTTCGTCGGTTTCGGGTACTTTTGATTTGGCCCTTATTCAGTACATCGCGAATCTGATCACCGTACGTCGGTCTAGGATGTCCCCTACCAACATCTCCGCTCACTCTCGCTCGCCATATCTCTTTCGTAACTCTTCGTTCATCCATCCTTTCTAAATGACCAAACCATCTTAGCATACCTTTTTCGATTTTAGTCACTGCATCTTCTTTCAATCCACATCGTTTTCCGAATATCGCTATTTCTTACTCTATCTATCAGGTATTCAAGTATAATAAATTCTCATTTATGTACGGGTGTTACAGCAAACTCACATAAATGGAAGCGAAGCGAGGGCAGGTCGGTAGTTCTGTATAAACACCAGCTGATAAAATTAATCGAGTCATTAGCATTACGATAAGCCTTAACAGTTTCATTACATTAGTCAATAGTCATTAACATTTTAATGAAGCTTTGAATGAAAATGAGGGGTAACTAATATCACTTAGTCAAGACTAATTGAAATTGGGAATTGGAAAGGTAAATTAGGAATGTACTATCAGTCCAAAGGAATGCTCAACCACCATAGAACTGTATCACAGTGACGTTTATGATTCAATTCGTAAGAAGTGTCAAACAAATTGGTTTATAATGTCACTGTGACACCGTTCAATGGTGGGTCATGGGTCATAGTTCTATTCGGTTGATAGTTCCTTAAAAATATTTACTTTTTGTTTAATTGAACTTAATTTAAAAACCAGATTTTGCACAATTGGGCTAAGATGTTACCAGCGTATTAGTGAAAGGTTGCAAGCCCATCGCCTCAGGACTACAAGTCTTTATTTATTTCCTTTGTGCAAAATGTGGTTCTGGTTCTGTAGCCCTCTCTGGGAAAGAAGGTGTGAGTTTATATATGTATGTATTACCTAATCTCAAAATATAATGTTTTAAAAATACAGATTTCTGAATTTTACTTCCCTAGTATTTTGCAACGTTAAAACACGTTGATGTTATAAGAAACCCTAAGGGTCTTTGTAAGATCGAAAATGAAATAAGTTTCAGTCAAAATATTCATTTGGGGCAAGCTTTTGTTGTCGACTGTACTTTTTTTTTCAAATACTATCATCAGGTCAGCTCTTTGACACCAATATTGTATTGTCGTAAGGCTCACATAATGTGGTCCAAATTTCAGCCAATTCCATTAACGGAAACCGATTCAAAATTGACTTACAATATTTACCTAAACTAATATACCTACGTAAAAACATTGCAAGTTGTAAAGCTTTTTAATTTGCGTAGAAAAAAAACCGTTCAAGTGTGAGTTGGACTCGTGCACCGATATTTAAAATAATATGGTTAGGAAACACAAGTTTTAAAGTGTTACTAGGTACAAAGAAATAATATTCAAGACCAATTTAAAAAATTACATTTATTCTAGAAGCGAGTTTAGAACCACAGTGGAAATCAAAAGAACAGTATAAGGGGTCCGTTCATTTGACCGAAATACGTTTGGCCGAATGAGTCGTTTGGCAACTGTTTCATTTCCCAACCCACTTATAATATTTCTGTAACTGGAAATATTTCAGATATTATTTTTGTACCATTGTGTAGACCCTATAATAGGTTAGGTTAGGTTAGTTTGTATAAAAATTCTGAAATATTTACAGTTACAGAAATATAAGCGGGTTGGGAAATGAAGCAGTTGCCAAACGACTCATTCGGTCAAACGTATTTCGGTGAAACATTAGTGAACCACAGTATAACGCATTATGGTTTTACCTATTAGAATAGATGTGGAGGTCAAAATCATTACCGTCCACTTCGGCAGTCAGGTAATAGTGATACATGGCATGTTTCTGAAAGTGATAAAGCTAATGCGTAGGTATTAAAATAAACGAATTTCGTTCCGAAGCCCTTCTAGTGTACAGTCAACCAATTTGATTCCTAGGCCAATATGGACTATGTCAACGTGACGTTGTAAACCAAATCATAGGAAGTCTCTTACGTTTTGGTTGACAACGTCACTTTAACATAGTCCAAAGTGGCCTAGAAATCAAATTGGTTGACTGTACATTCCCTTATTATTATTTGCAGCATGTTCCGGAATACTTAAGAATGTATTTCGTGTCCCATTTCTTTTCTTTTCGAGGAAAAATATTATCAAAACTCAAACCGAATTCTTTTTATTAGGTTTATATGTACGTCCTTGACGTGATTCTTTGATATAAAATAGTATAAGTACAGCAGGCGCGATTCCTAACAGTGGCACTTTACTTAGCGTTGCGTGTTCGCGTATTTGGAATAATATACAATAATTTATTGATAACTCCATAGTTGAATGTGAAAATTAGATTCAATTTCATTAAATATTTTTTTTTATTATAAAAATAATAATTGATCCTACACATAAACCTATGGGTTGGTATCAAAACGACTGAATCTACAAAATGACCTGTTCAGCATAAAGACTAGATTGCAAAACGAGCACAGATGCAGAAAGTCTATATCTCAAAATGGCATAGCCTCAAACCACATATTGATCAAATGCATTTTTCCTGATCTTTAAAAACTAAGTCGAATAATCGAAATCTACGCGGATGAAGTCGCGGGCAGAAGCTGTAGATAAATAAAAAGTTAAAATGTTTACTGTGAACTTCGCTAATTATATTCAACATCTAAAGTTCCTTCAAACTCCAGCACTTGGGTCATTGTTTTAATTACATTTCTTTTTCACAGATGGCTGGAGTTACGAAGTTAGAAGTGAGAATTTAACCGCAGATAATGGGAAGAAAATGACCAGATAACGAAATCAAAATGGCGTCGCTCAAAGAATCACAGTTGAGCATAGTGATCATAATAATTTTAACGAATATATGCTTAAGCTACAATGAAAGTTTAAAATACAATGAAAAAGTTAACACAAACTTAGCAATTTTTAGCGATATCTTAGATAGCAGCGTAGGCAAATATGATATTAACCTTGATGAAGATAAATATACGCTAAGAGCTAAAAGAGGAATCGTTGCTGAAGAACTAAATGAAAACAAGACATTGTATGAATTGATCGATTCAAATAGCAAATCATCGACGAATAAAATTAATGATAAAGACAAAATGGTCTCAAATCGATCTGATGCTGAATTAGAAAAACTAATCGGTGTAGAAGACATGACGACAGAATTTCTAAATTACAATATGTCAGATGTATGTGTCGGTGAAGTCGAGTATTGTAATATGACTTACGATGAATACTTGGAAATGTTGATGGACTACATATTTCCTCAACCTTATGAATGGGTTTTGATTACTACACATGCTATAGTGTTTCTTATTGGACTGGTTGGGAATGCGCTGGTCTGTATAGCCGTGTATAGGAACCACTCTATGAGGACTGTGACCAACTACTTCATTGTCAACCTGGCTGTGGCTGACTTCATGGTGATCCTCATCTGTTTACCACCAACGGTGCTTTGGGATGTGACAGAAACCTGGTTTTTTGGTGCAGCCATGTGCCGTATTGTCCTGTATTTCCAGGTAAGTTACTGATTTCCATTTCCATATTATTTCTCAGTCCGATTTGGAATTGTAATCTGAAATCAGGATGGGCTAATTGGCCTATATGACCAATGAGGACAAGCGATATGTCACCGGATAGTTAGTTCTAAGTTGTAAAACTATTACTATGGCAGGTAGTTCGAAAAGACAGCGGTGTTTCAAAGTAATTATGCTAACGTCGTCTATGTAGGCGTCCCGATGTTCCAGATTTTTTAAATATTCCTTACAGTTATCACAACAGTCGGTTTCCCGCTACACAAAATCGTTGTAGAATTAAAAAGGATATCCGATGATACAGTGCTTATTGTTATTGGTTTCTAGGCCTTTTATCATACATTTCGGCCTATTCTCTTTACTATGCAAAACATTTTTAGAAACGTCAAACGCTTTTATTAGAAATGTGTTGATAATGAAATGATGTTCAAGTTATTGTATAAAATACTAGCGACCCGACCTGGCTTTGTTTCGGTTTATGCGATTTTTCCGTAATACCCGTACAGTCAAGGACTTTAATTGTTATGCCACTATGTCGCATAACGTTAGTCATTAATTTTGGCGTAATTTCTTTTATGTGGTTTGACGCTGTCATTATGACAGGGCTCCATAGTGGCATAACAATTAAAGTCCTTACCTAGTATAAATAAAATGGTTGTTTCATAGGATGTTATTTTTATAAAGTCTAACATACTCACAAAATGATACTTCATGTTTTTCAAACATATAATTACCTCTAGTTCGAAACAAAGCTGCAGGCTCATATGTACTATGGATACAAGACTAAGTACTAAACAACAATATACATTATTTTTACCCGACTGCGACGGATGTATGTATATCTATTTCTTTGGCACGCCTAAACGGCTTGATGGACTTTAACATATGAGTCGTCGTTAGATTCATTTTGGTTGTGAAAGTGACATAGGTTTTAATGTTTTATTCAAAGTAGTAATTTTTGAACATAATATATCGTCGACGATGTCAAAAAATGTAGGCAGGCGTGTAATACATAGATAGATAATACAAAATCCATCCTCCAAATTGTTAACAAAATATTCCTGCTACAAGTTGTGATAATGATAAAACTGTAATTATTCCGTGGGATCGAACTTGGGAACACGAGCTTTGTAGGCAATGTCTTATGCTTTTCTTCTTAACTTATTATCTTCTAAAAAAGAAATAATATTACCCCCATTGTACATTTTAAATTTATACTTACTCGCAATTTCTTGTTCACGATCATCTTTTAACTTTTCCTTAAATAAAAAATTGCCGCTCTTGATATCAAAAGCAAGATTATTATACTTTTCTTCCCGAAATGCCTTTTGTTTATAAGACCACTGTTCTGGAAACGCAATTAAATCGTCAGAACTCATCAAATAGGAAAAATTACGTCATTGTTGCTTTTTCTTTTGGTTTTTATCTTTATTATGAATATTTAGGGTTCCTTTGCACCACCAAAAATATGTAAACATTGTATCTTATCTAAGTAAGTATTTTTATTTAGTATCTCTGGTGAAAATTCTAATCTTTGACAATTTTTCCTGCTTTTTGAAAAAACAACCATGTTGATTTTCTTGCCGCATTTCTTCTCTGGTAAGCGCTGGTAGATTTTTGACGTGTTAAAGTTCCCTTGCGGTTACTTACTGAATAAACATCTTTCATCTTTTATTTTTCACGACTGCACAAAAAAAGGAGTGCAATATTTTTACGGTTCATACACGAGTGAGTATGTTTTGTGATATGAAAAGAAGTATTCTATAGCAATTTCGAGGTATTGTTTCCAAACAGTTTCATTTGTCCGAAAATTCATAAGTCATTTCTTAACCCATTAACTTTTCAAAATGTTTAAAGTGAAGTAAAATGTGTTTTCATCTCACTAACTCGGAAAGCCCGAAATTTGATATCTATTGAGAAAATCGCTTTTTATCTACATGTAAAGAAATAGTTTTGACATTTGAAGGCAGCTTAAGTGATATTTGACAGGTAACAAAACGTAAAATGTTAAAAGTGCTGAATTGACAAAGAGGTAAATAAATAATAATTGATTGTACAAATCCTTTTTCTTATTTTCCTCGCTGTAGCGAGTTGAAAAGTTTTGTGTTATACACGGATGAAAAGTTACTTTACGTCTCGTGTATTGAAACACTCGCTACGCTTAGGATTCTATTTTTGAACCACTCGCTTCGCTCGTTGTCAATCACAATCCTTTCGCTAGCTCGTGTTTCAAATGAACACTCGCAGGTAAAATACAACATGTATAACAAATAACTATTTAACGATTAAGTGAGGCTAGACAAGTTACTTAAAGCTTACGTAAACGATTTTCGAAAACTGACAAAATGGAGTTTACGTAGGCGCTCGACGCGACCGTCTCTTGGCCGTTTCTTTGACTTGTTAGTATTAACCTACTCGAGTTTTTGTTAAATTTAGCAGCAATCATTATAAGCAACGTAGTATGCGGTTATCAACGCTTTAATCCTCTGAAGTTATCAAATTATACGTAACCCATTGTCATATATTAAAGGGCTATGGGAAACCTCACGTTTGACTTTGGTACCGAATGTATTTGCGGAGCTAAGGAAAGGGATGATAACTTGACATGCAGAAATGGAAATTCACATTTGACATTTCCCCTTAGATGTTTGTGACGTGTGATTGACTGCTTTAATAATCAAGTAATCAAGAACGTTCTATCTGTAAGATTTTGGTATGTTAATCATTAAATTAATAAAATTGTTACCTACTAAAAATGAAACTAGTAGACTTCTTGCCGATCTCAGAGTCATTTTAGCGACGATTAACTTGTTCTTTTTAGGGTTCCGTAGTCAAACTAGGAACCCTTATGGTTTCGCCATTACCGTCCGTCCGTCCGTCCGTCCGTCCGTCCGTCCGCAGCCTAACTCAGAGACTCTTAGTACTAGAAAGCTGTTATCTACGGTCCTTCCCCTACCCCGTGGTGTGAGGTGTTATTGGATAGGTCTTTTAAAACTATAATGGGTTTGTGGAAACAATTTTTTGATTAAGGGATCCGTTTGTTAAAGTGTAGTTATTGTTAGAGTCAAGTGTCCCCTCCCTACAGCCAAAACTACAAATACTCAAAATCTTAAATAAAAGCGCATATAACGAATTTAAAGCAAAATGGTTACTGAGATACAGGCGACTAAAACGTTTATACCTACTATAATCATCTAAGACAGCAGACAGATTCTGCCTACCACACTCTGGGAATGAAGGCGTGAAGGTATGTATGTATGTATGTATGTACCTACAGATTTTTTGTTTTTGTGAAGTAACGGCTTCGGAAACCTACACTGAGCATCGTCAGACTTGCTCAAAGCCGGTTTTTTTTAAAACTTGAATATGAAAAAACGTCACTAAGGAACTACTAAATCGTCATTAACTTAATCTAAGGCCTAACTGAATCTACGGCCATTACAACCAAAGTACATATAAAACATTCCGAAAAAAAAATACCTTTTTTTTCCCACATGCTTGTAAAAACAGCCCGCCAGGTTCTGAGTTCCAGGCCAAGGCAAAATTAAAAAAATATAATATTATCCAGCGGCAGTGACCGCGAGAATTTATGAAATTTCATTACATATGTTTAACTTTTTTACTTTTTAAAACCACTAGAATAACTCCAAACAGCCAAACTCTCGTACAATCTCTCTCATAGACTAAAAAAGTGTACCTTTTCGTACAGTTTTTATAGCGTATTTAAAAGCTAATCAAATAGTTTTACTTACAGCCGGGAAGGGCGGTTGCTGGACTCGTATATAGCGCGGCCTCGACTACGTTCACCCTAACTCATACTCGTTCAGCATTAAATATATAAGACTCAGTTAAAATATTCATTTGGCACGCGTTCATGACGCATATTTGTATACGTCGGT
This sequence comes from Acleris cristana, assembly GCA_948252455.1. NCBI lineage: Eukaryota > Metazoa > Arthropoda > Insecta > Lepidoptera > Tortricidae > Acleris > Acleris cristana. The sequence goes on from OX411793.1 coordinate 12,259,449, forward strand.
TTTCTACATTCTATTTGACAGTTAATTCCAGCGTTGACGTCGAACGGATGCAGATATTGGCGGAAACGTACGACGCTCAACGACTTATATGCTATGCTATTCATGGGAAGGACATAACTCTTTATCTTAACAGGGCTTCAATACTGATTATGAGTTCTCGCAGACATTAAAACCTCGCCAGTCTTTTATTAGATTTTTTATTCTCGACAAAATATGGAAATATCGGAAAAAAGATCGCCAAAAATAAATGTTTTAAAAAACAAAAAAACCGCCTTCAAAAATGCAAAAAATAACTTCTACTACTAGGTACTTAGTAGTAGGTAGGTACCTATCCTATTAGGTTAGTCCGACTGAAGTCGGCTTTTTGTTGAAAATATTGTGGTCGCCGACTTCAGTTAGACTAACCTAATAGGATAGGTACCTACTACTAAGTACCTAGTAGTAGAAGTTATTTTTTGCGTTTTTGAAGGCGGTTTTTTTGTTTTTTAAAACATTTATTTTATTTTACACTTTTTAGTGATCATAATAAGCTTATGTAGTCCCACTTCTTAGTTGATATATGAAACTTTAAGACATTTCAAGCTCGCCGCAAGCAACACCGCGGGAAAATCATAGTCATTTTAAAACAATTAAATGTGCTTCGTTGTAGTCGCTCAACTATCCTTAATCGAGATATCTTATCGCCACCCTTGAAATCGATACCGTTGAGGAGTTCCGGTGGCCATCTGTGGTCTTCATCATCAGTTCCACTTCACCATATAGTACTTTTCATAAGCAAATGCACGAGTTACAGAGAAAAATAACAAAATCGCTATAAGCGTGCCTACAATATTCGAGGAGTTCCCTTGATTTCTCCAAGATCCCATCATCAGATCGTGACGTGCTGACAATGGGACCAACTAGAAAGTATACCCATTCGAACACCGAAAAAAAATTTCAAATCGGTCCAGTAGTCTTCGAGTAATCGGGGAACATACATAAAAAAAAAACCTACGAATTGAGAACCTCCTCCTTTTTTTTGAAGTCGGTTAAAAAGTGAAATTAAAATTAAAATTGGCCAAGAAATACGGTTGATAATATCAACTTGATATAAGCATTTAAAACTGCTACTTAGACAGCGATTAGAGAGATCCGATATGCACTGTGACGTCATGTAACACGGCGGCCATATAAACTTCATCTTTCTTGGCTTATTTATTGGTTATTTTTATAGCTATTCAAAAAAATATTTTTCTCAACTGTTTGTTACATGAACCAGCTTTTATTGAAGTTATGAAATAAAGTCATGAATATTCCCTAGTAATTAAATAATCCAAACTACCTATCGTCGGTGACATTGAAAAACCGCGTAACCAACATTTTAGAGCAAAATAAACCTTAACAATTTAGAAAAAAAGTGCATTTTGCTCCTCATTAAAAGTGTTACCTACTTACGCGGTTGCAGTTTCACCGACGCTAAATACAACATGAAATAACTATCTGTACAACTTTTTCTCCTCTACGGTTGCCCAACCAATATAACTCTGCCCCTTGTGTCTTCAAACTTATATGCTACTATAGCTCTTTATAAACTGGTCTTAATAAGAGCACGAGTTAACGCCGTTCTCAATCAAAGTCACTTGACAATCAATTTCTGTCGAAAGCATTTAATATAGTGACCAGGCTAATTTGGCCTTTGTTACAGAGACTAAGGGTTGTTTAATGGATACGCTTAATTAACTGGCTTAGATCCTTTGTAAGATTCGATTACGTGGTTTTTAGGGTTCCGTACCTAAAGGTTCCCAAATAGGACCCTATTACTAAGCCTTCGTTGTCCATCCGTCCTTACTTTAAAAAACTGTGTCGTTTGAATTTATTACTTTCTATCTGTTGCCCGTGACTCTTCCCGCATAGAAGTCCGTCTCCTTTTTCTCGAGAACTGTCTAATTTTCCGGGATATAAAATACCTTACGTTAAAGCTCGGGGTTCACGCTATCATTTTACCAAATTTCATCGAAATTAATTCAGCGGTTCGGCCGTAAAAGCGTTATAAGCAGGCAAAGTTACTTTCACATCTATACCGAAAGGAATGTACCCCGGATTGACAAAATAATCGACAGTAATTCGGTCATCCATAAAACACAAGATGAATAAATAAGATTGCTGAATTATACATACGAATAAAAAATGTTAGCATCAATTTTAAGTTATTATGTAAATATATAGGTAAATATAGTACAAGCTGTTCTAGCCACATCATCTTTTTTATTTTTCATCATGATCATCATCATTTTAGCCGAAAGACGTCCACTGCTGATCATAGGCTTCCCCTTTTTTACATATTTAGTATAAAACAAAGTCCCTTCCCGCTGTCTGTCCGTCTATATGTACACTTAGATATTTTAAGAGGACTGTGAAGCAACGCTTGAATTGTGTAGCTATCGAAAAATTCCAAACAAATGTAGCTCCTCCGGCCGGTAACGTTTCTCACTTCCTAAAGTCGAATTTCCACATTTTTTGAATATGTTGTTGTTATTATAAAAAAAACTAGGTTGGGACGTTTCCGTTTGTTATTTTCTTAATTTGTTTCTTTCCAAGAAATATTTTCTTAGAGATGAAAACATACACACCTGGTTAACATTAGGTACTAGGTTTAAGGGGAGAAAAACGTTCCCTTATATTGTGCGGCAGTTTTCAGATAACCTGCAAAAATATTCCACATTTTTTTGGCCATTAAACATGTGAATTTTAGCCATTTTAGGTTTTTACACGAGGTACAATTATCGTATTAATTAAATACATGTCCAAGAATATGTAGTATGAAGTTTAGAAGTTTATTAACCTCATATCAATTACAATTTAAACCAAGATTTTCCACAGAGAAAACTTAAAATAATCGTGCTATTACTAACGCATCTTCACGCATTTTAATATTCATATCCTTTGGGGTGAAAATGCTTGCTTATCCAAATATATTCCTAGTATTCCTTAGAGATTCCACTTTGCTGTTCCTCCACGATGAGCCTTTTACTAAAAATGAACATGACACGACGTCAAATGCTACGGATTAGGATTTGCTAAAATATTTTTCGTGGAAATGTTAAAGCATGTTTTTATTGGAGCAGAAATCAAGGTTGGCTGTATCAATTTGGCTACAAGAAGACTAGCAATATAGCCCGAGACTTTGTGTGTGTTTTAGGATTATTTGTTTAGTTTTTATTTTACAAAAACAAGTCAATATTTTTTACAAGACGGCTTAACTTATTCAACGATTTGTGCGTTAAAAATGAAGACAATGATAATAATAAAATATATTTAAAAAAAACAACATAAAGTGATAATAATGACTGTTTTCTTGTAGATGAACTTAAGCAACTGTTCGGGAAAAATATATTTACTTACGGATTAAATATTTTAACAACAACATTCCGTGTCTTTACTTTGTTTTGAAAGCCAGAAAACAAACATGTATTCTGTTTGGTTTTGTTTGTTATGATCTGGAACACTTTGCTTGAAAAGTTAAATGGAAGATTAAAGTATCTCACTCAAACACGTTCGGTACTCGTGTCAAGTATATATTCTGTTTGGTTTTGCTTGTTATGATTTAGAACACTTTGATTAAAAAGTTGAGATGGAAGATTAAAGTATCCCAAACACGTTTGCTTCAGTTACAATGTGTATTCCGTTACAAATATTTCTGTGAACATACACTCAAAAAAATGTGAGCCAACCAAGAGGGATTTTCTCTTAGTTGACATAAAATGAATACAATAATTATGATATTAGTTATATCACCCAAAACTTATAGTAACAGCCGCAAGTTCTTTGGTAAATCAACTTACATCTTAGTTGATGTATCACACGTCTTGTCAGGCTCGTATGGAATCAAGACGCCTATGCACAATAATCACAATCTTGTTAGAAACGACCAAATTTTTTTTTCAGTGTAATTTTTAATTCATCTTAACCATTTGTTTCTTCTTCACCAGTCTGTGTCGGTGACGGTGTCCGTGCTGACGCTGACCTTCATCTCGGTGGACCGCTGGTACGCCATCTGCTTCCCGCTCAAGTTCAAGTCCACCACGGGCCGCGCCAAGACCGCCATACTCGTCATCTGGTTCATGTCTCTGCTATTCAGTAAGTATATATCAGGCACCAGCTTTTGTTACAAATTTGCAATTTTAATTTCATTTGTTTAATGTATCTGCTATTTAGTCAGTATATTTTCATGATTCAGCATTTTTTGTATTTGTAGCAATATTTGCAACTCTGTTGTTTGTATTATTTGTTCTTTGAACCGCTTCAAGACCACTATTCTCGTCATCTAGTTCATGTTTTTGCTGTTTAGTAAATTTATGAGAAAGCAATCGAGCATACAAACCACCTGGCGGTAAGTTAACTTTGAGGATCATGTTCGCACTCTTTGCCAACTTTAAAAGTTAAAACATATCTTTGATAATTATTTACCCGGCTGCCATATTTCGTTCACATCGAAATATCATTAATGCGATCGATCAAATGGCTGCTTTCTTCACCATCTGACTTTCTTAAATCAATGTTTGTAACTGTACTTTTGCCTTACATTGTTGTAACAAGATATTACGGCTTGCGCTCTAACTAGTTTGTTAAATGAAAAATTAATTGTGATCTTGTTGTTACGGATGAAATCTGAAAAAAGACTCGAAACGTAAGAATTATATTTGAAATTATTTCACACGATAACGCCTGAAAATTATTTATTAGCCTTAAATCCTACTATTTCAAGAACGACATGTGTTTCTAATTGTGTTTCAAAAAGCAATTTCAATTAAAGCTTAAGTTTCAGAATCCTGGTAAAGTTATCTCACCCATCCGTAATAACAGACAGTGATTATTTTAGTTTGATGTGAAGTAATTATTTAGTTTTCTTACCCGTTAAATTAACCTGCCGTGTTGTTTTCAATAGGTACATGTTATCTTTATTTTTTTTAGTTTATTGTGCTACTGAATTAAAAACGTTGGTAGGAACGCGTGCCTCAATAACTTCGCTGACCTCATTTTGAGAAAGTTTCTTTTGACATTTATATTAAGTACCTTTAGAAGGGTCCATCCAGATCACATTATTTGCATTTTTGTCATCCAGTGTAGCGATAAGACAACCGAATAAAGGCATTCCATCTTTGTCCTTCGGGTTGGTAGCGTATGTGCAGTCTTAGGATTGCAGTCTTGGGATTTTAGTGTTGAGATTACAAAAATCTATGGGTGTCTTACCTTGAAGTCTGTGTTCTCTTTAGCCTTTTCCTTGCCGTTAAAAATAAAAAAAAAACTTGAGCTATTTTTGAGACAATCCATATTTGCCAACTGCAGGTTTTTATTTTGCATATTCATTACTGGCTTACCAAACACCGGTAGATACTGTTGTTCGACTTCATTATCAGATTACCTTTTAAAATGCCGTAATGCCTTGCCATCAGGTTTACATATGTATTCCACATTCTACCCAATCCATTATAAGGAACTGGATCAAACTTCATTCTCATAACTGAAGTGAAATAAAAAATCCCTGTAATAACTTCTATTAACACAATGCTTACAAACTATCTAAAAGGAATATTGATTTAAACTCACTGAATCCAAATAAGCTGAAATGGGAAACTTTCAGGAACTAAATTTAGATAACTACCCCAACTTTCGCTATCAGTCAGTACCATCTGGGTGGGCTTGGGAAAATACGTGTTGAGTTAGTTTAAACAAGTTATTCAGGGTGAATAATCAAAATTGGAGAGAAAGGACACGTCTGAAGCAATAAAAGATTTAAAAGTTGGTCCTTAGGAACCATATTAAATAGCTGAATGTTGAGTTTGGAAAATTTATCATAAAAGCATTACCCCCTTTTATAAACTCACTAGAAACCTATTTTAGTTAAAGTATTCTTTGTCTTTTTCTTTCAAACTCTTCATAATGAGGGATAAGGACAGAGCATGCTTCAAGCACACTTTAGTTACTGTGCGTTAATGAATGAGAATGTTAAAATTTATAAAATTAAGTAGAAATGGAATTGTTAGATCCTCAGACTAAAGAATAAAGAATTCAATGATATCTATGAACAAGCTAATTTTTATTTTGGTTACTAACAATTTACCAGCAGGCAGCAGAACTGCCACTGTTATATTCCGGTATGGGAGTAGAATATAGCTAGTGAAGTGACGAAATAGTTTACGATGCGGCCACACCCGTATCCTACGGTTAGTGGCGCGTTGCCGGGACAAAAAAAATGTGTCTTTTTATTGCGGCGAGTCTTAGTAATAAAGTTGTGATTACTACAGGAGTTTTATTTCAGATACTGCTTTTTGGCTTAGCTGGGAAGTATACTGCTCTTTAGCAAATTTTAACCCCCTGTCTTAAGAAATAACGTCACTTATTCATTCGCGGTTCTATTAGACATGCGCCCTTTTTCTTTTTGTTTCTTCTCTATTTCTATTGGTATAAAAAATAACCCAATTAATTTCTTCCCCAGATGTACCAGAGCTAGTGGTTTTAGAAGTCAAAATGAAAATTGACTTAAGATTTGACCTAAAGTTCTTCATGCAATGCACTCCAACGTGGACAGACGAAAGTGAACTCAAATGGAGCATAGCAAAGGCGCTTTTCCTGTACACGTAAGTTTCTAGCACTAGTTTAAGTATTCATTATGCATCGTTAGTTCTAATAGATTGTTTATCATAATAAAGCTGAAATCTTGTTTAAGACAAGATTAAATCATAAACAAACTTACTTTTAAGTATGTTTATATTTTATGGTTAAAAAGTTTACATTCTGCTGGGGTTTTTTGCGGAGCTTCTTCTCTGAGGTGTAATTCTCTCAACAACAACGAATGGACGGACGAACGAGTGAATGTCCAAGTGGCGAGTTTAAGTAGTCCCGTCAGAGCGAACAAAACACATTTTAGCGCGTGTATTCAATTTAGCAGCATAGCTTCTCGGACGTATAAGGCTGCTTAATTGAGAATGGACGCGCTAAAATGTGTTTTGTTCGCTCGGACGGGACTACTTTAAGGGTCTTCCCAAACCTATCGACGCGGAATCAGCTTGAGCCGGTAAGAAAAACTTTTATCTCCATGCAATAAGAGCGAAAACGACGTCGTTCCATACGCAACGCCGAAGCGAGCCGAGCCGAGCCGAGAGTCACTCTCGTACGCTCGACCGACCGCCGATTTTAAGAGAATAACACCCCTGCAACGATGGTTTTATCCGAAGTGCTGGTAGATTCACTCTATATTCCTACCGATGCACGTTGTGTAAAAGAGCGATCTGGCTATCACTGAATAGATTTCATTTCATTTCACTCAGTAACATGTATTCTTTATAACAGGCTTCCATTGTTCCTGATGATGATAGCGTACTGCCAGATCGTGCGAGTACTGTGGCGCTCCGACAACATCCCCGGCCATACTGAGTCCCACAAACTGTGTACTACGCCCACGAGCCAAAGCAGCGGTAAGAATTGTAAGTACCCACCATATATATTTGAATACATAGGTAAAGGTGGTAGGATCTTGTGCAAGGTCCGTCAGGACGGTATCGCCATCTTTTATCCTTTAACCTACCGCTAAGCAGCGTTCGCAATGTTGTGTTCCGGTGTGGGGATAAGATAGAGTCTGACCAGCGAATCGTGTCAATAGCAGTTTTTTTTTATTCTTGATGTGGCAACAATTTTACGTATGAAACAAGCTGTCAAATTATGAGTACCTATACAGTCGCTATGCATTTCGTGTTACCAGGTAGTGATTATTTTGAATTTGCCGCCTTTTTTTTGTGACACGATGCGCTGGTCAGACTTTAAGTAGTAAAATTACTAGCATACTGGCATTCTATCTAAGTCATCATTACCCTTTATTTTTTAAACCGTATGCCCAAAAAAAATGACCAAGGTAATAAATTAATAAATACTTTCATCGAAAATTGTTTTCAACATAAGTAACTCTTTATTGCACAGAAAGAAATCGTTTCAAAAAAAAAAGTGTGTTTTTTTCAACATAATCGGATATACTGTTTTTGAGTTATTGCCGAAAAACTAAGCTTCTCAACAAAACGATGTAAGTGTCATGAAGATATGCTCTTTTGCTGGTGCACTTTTTTGAGATAGTTTTTGTGTTGTAACGGCTTCCAAACCCTACACCGAGCATGGTCAGGGGCCCGTTCATGAAAGCTTGTAACTTGTAATACGAGTGGAAGTCTCTACATACTGTTGAAAAGAGAGTTCCGCTTATAATATAAGCTATTATTTTATATTCAATAGGCCCTAGACATTATTTTGCCCGGTTTTTTCTAAACTTTGTTCTCGTTCAGGGCTAGCAGCGAACCGGCGTACAACGCCATCTATCCACGCCAACGCGTCAACGGAGGGCCAGCTGCGCTCGCGCCGCAAGGCAGCCAAGATGCTGGTCGCCGTGGTCGTCATGTTCGCCGTGTGCTACTTCCCTGTTCACCTGATCTCTGTCATGAGGTATCACTTTAGGGACAGTATGATTTAATCCGATTTATACGAGTCTCCAGATAATGACGACCCCGACTTATGTTATTTTTAATATGGGCCCGGATAAACTTGGATTTATTAGGAGCTTTGTGCAATTACCCTTCTTACACACTCAGCTGTTCGAACGTGTAGGTTTCCTCACGATGTCTTTCCTTAAGTTAAGTTAACGAATATTTCAAGCGTCTACCTGTTGCCGTTATTAATATCAAGCAAAAAAACGGCAGAAAAAACACGTTTGATGTATGGGAACACCGCTTAAATATTCATTTTATTCTGTTTTTAATATTTGTTGTTATAGCGGCAACAGAAATACATCATCAATGAATATTTCAAATGTCTAGCTATCACGGTTTATGAGCTACAGCCTGGTGACTGACAGACAGACACCTAGTAGACAGACAGACGGACAGTGGAGTCTTAGTAATAGGGTCCCGTTTTTACCCTTTTGGAATAAATAACTCATAATAAATATTTTGGGTATAATTAAAAGAACTATTATTTAGTTAACTGGAAGATAATGCCACTGGGCATTGGGTTCGCCATTTGTACTTGTTTTTGTGCAGTAAAGAATCATTAAATAAATGAAGACCAAGAATAATTTATATAATAACCATATCCTAATGCAGCATTCTGCGGATTCTGCCATTGCTTGACTTAAAAGATTAACTTGCGGTTGCACATTTTCTTTTAGAAACATTAACGAGCGCCTCCTGAGGCAGACCGCGAGAGGATTAAGAAAAAGTTATAAAAGTTGTTACTCCATCAAAAGGACGATACATAAATGAGATTTAACAGTACTGGATGCAGCTTAAAAAGTTCATAATTGTGATGCTTATAACCTGTTAAATAGAAACTAAAAAGTTAGCATTGTCAAATTCACATTTACAATAATTTTGAGAAGTGTAACAACCTATTAGAAACAAAGAAGAAAAAAAATGATTATCTGCTTACGTCTAACACAACACAAGTACAGAAGAACTAATTATTAAACAAAAACATAAACACAAAAATTACTGAAGCAGTGCCAGAAGGAGCAAAATGGTTAAAATAACTGTAGGAACTTCCAACTGTCCAATTTCTGAAATGAACTAAAATGAAATATTTATTGTGTATCATTAGTTATAGTTGATGTTTCCTATAAATGAAAATGGCCCATGGTAAATTAAATATGAGAATGTAAGTCCAATAGTTCCATTTGTCCTCAGAGTGGTATTCAACGTGCAGCAGAGTGACGTCATCACGTGCATCGCACTCATCTCCCACGTCATGTGCTACGCTAACTCCGCCGTCAACCCGCTGATCTACAACTTTATGAGTGGTACGTATTGCTTATTTTAATTCATCTTCATTTGAAAATAAACCTTCTGCATAACAAAAATGTGTCCCAAAATTCGCATCAAGCAAGAAATAATCTCCGGTAAATCACTAGCATAATGACATTCAATTTAAGTCCTCAGGGTTTTGAGATTGACGTCGCAAGATTGCAATGTATTGCATGGTGTGAGGTTAAAATGTTAAATGCGATGATATTAAACATACTAGATCTCTCCGGTCCCATATTAGTATGATTATCCACCAGAGCTGTAAGAGGCAGCGGAGCGGTGCGCGAGGAAAAAGTTCACCAATAGGAATACTTCATCTTTCTAGACGCACTCAGCGCAGCTCTCCTATTGGTGGATTCTTTCCTAGCCCACTGGTCTTCTACCTCCCACAGCTCTGTTGGGATACTCACCCTTGTAATCGCCTATAATAGACACCAAATGATGATGATGATGATGTAGATGAAGATAAAGTATTCGTCACTCTTGCACTTACATACTGGTCAGAAAGGAACAGTTATTTAATAGTGTGTATTAGTTGTGTACTGCTTTATCCGCATTCGATACGCAGATATACGATAAAGGGGTAGTCTTATCAGCTATTGACAAGCCTCATTTATAGATACGAATCAAAGAAGCCTTAAAGGGGTTACACTCAGCTTTATCAGTTAAATCGGAATCGAGGAACCCGGAATAAAATTATAATATCATAAATAAATATGGCAGCTTAGGGAATTGCTGGATAGCACCGCTGAAAGTGCTGGTTTGTGGAAATAAAATAACCCATTTGAGTTGCGTAATTAAGATAAATATTGGATCATTACATATGAAATTGGCGTTTCGTTGAACTGGCCACTTTGGTTCAAAATATCTGGTGTTTGGATAAGATTCTAAATTCAAATTTCAGCTCATGTAGGTATTTTTGCTTCGAATTTAGCGATTCATTTGTTATCGCGTCATTTGTTTTTTTCTTTGACATCATTCTGTTCACAATATGGAGAACTTAAAATATCGCATTATTTACAAATACGAGTTCCACCGTGGAACCAATGCTGCAGAAACAGCTCGAAGGATGAATGATGTGTATGAGGCAGCTACTGTAAAAGAAAACACGGTACGTTTTTGGTACCAACGTTTTCGTTCTGGAAATTTTGACCTACAAAACAAGCCCCGTGGACGGCCGGAGACCCAAGAAGAACGAAGAATTAAAAGTGATTGTGGAAGCGGATACATCGCAAACTACGTCATCGTTTAGCGGCAGGTTTCGGTGTGAGAGATAACTGATAAAACAGTTTTAATTCACCTGAAACCAATTTTAAAGTTGAAAAAGCTCGAAAAATGGGTATATTATGGGTATATTTTTGCCATATAAAACGCAAATTTCATATGTAAGGACCTAAATAAATAAATTAAAATACTAGACTGCTTGGCAGAAAGATTATCTTTTGAACTTTGTCGTTTGAACGCATCGTTTGAAATGCCATACGAACTTAAGAGGATTGTGAGGCGACGCTGAAATCACGTAGCTGTCAAACTGTTTCCTTACAAATTTAGCTTCTCGTTTGAGGAAAGAGAAATGTTATCGTATTTTGTGCGGAAATTTTTAGCCTCACGAGAAGCTTTAAGTCTACTTCTCGTTAGGGCTAAGTAGCAAATACGACCAGATCGCTTTGCGACTACATCTTGATCTGACTACATCGCTTTGTGCCTAGATCGCAATACAAACAGATCGCTTTGGACATTTTAAAAATGACCACTTCGTTTGCGTTACTAGGTAGGTTAGGTTCGAAGGTAACTTCAAATGCCCAAAGGGTAAATTGTCTAGGAATAGTAGCCCCGCCATGCGGGGCTCCATTGACATTGCTAAGACAGACATATGAAAAGACAGTGTGGTCATTTAGCGACTCAGACTAAAAAAAAACAAATTATTCAGTAAATTGGCCACATAAGGGGGAAATTTTTGAGAAGTAGTCGTAAAGCGATCTGGTCGTATTGCGATCTAGGCACAAAGCAATGTAGTCATATCGAGATCAGGTCAGTCATGTTAAGGTGGGTCCACATTGTGTGTCATACATTACGTACTTCCGCGATGTGACCCATCCCGAGCGCATAATTTACGCTGTCCATATTTAGCGTAACAAGTGTAAAATGGCCACGCAGTCCAATTACATTGAGCCCTATAGTGTGGACCCACTTTTAGGGTCACCACTTCTAATAGAACGAGATATCTTGTCTTTACTTTGCTCTAGATAGTTACTACGCAGCGTTAAATTTCGAAACTTTATATTCCCCGTCCCTTTCATTTCTCATTCGTGACTAAATCTATAAGGAATAGAGCTAACATAATTTCGAACTTCTGTTTTCAAAGTGGGGTTACTTGAAGGCGCTGAGATCTGTCATCGCATTAAGCTATCTGAAGACAGGAACGTTATTGCCTTATTGCGAACGCGTTATTGCAATCTGTTTTTAATACAATTTGTAAGACGCATGGGATCGTTATTACTGCGATAATAACGATGCCGTAGTAGGACGCTGCGTCCTTGCGTTCTGCGATTATGATACTAAAGCTGGGCATTCACGACCGCTCCAACAAGCCGAATAGAGCAGCGCTGCGCCAGAATCGATCCATGGATGTTAAAACTGTAGCGTTTAAAACTACTTGGCGCGGTCCGTTGGATTTCCAAATGGACGAAAAGGCAGCGCGATGCGGCAACGCGCAATCCGAATGGAACTATAGTGAATGTCGAAATTCAACATTGAAATACGCCACGCCTCCGCGCCAAACCTAATGGCGTCGTCATAAATGCGTTTTGTGGCTGCCATTTTCTAATCAGTCTGCCACGTTGAGGCGTGGCGTGGCGCGCCCGTCAATGTGGTCAAAATATTACGCCCATCCAGTTGTATACATTCCGTCTGTCGCCGAGACAAACGACGCGTCCGTGAATGCCCACCTTAACTATTCAACTCGACAGACTAATTACTAACCGGCGAGTTTAAGTTATCCCGTCCGAGTGTACAAACCTTTTTGAGCGTGCATTCTTAATTAGTACCTGTTAAAACATAAGAGCATTACTCGTCTTATTCCCTTTTTTATTGGAGGCATTGATTTCAAACACTCAGTAACTGCAGTACTCAGAGACGTCAATTAAATTTAATACTTTGTTAGTGACGTGTTGTCTTATTCTATTGCTATGGCAAAGAAAGTAACTATCCAGCGAGGAAATGCTGCCAGCATCTTCGGGACGATGCCGCAGGGCCCTTTTTTAGATATAGGTTTTTAATTTTAAAATATAGTTAAGTTTATAATTTTAATTTTAGTTTTGTATTTCATTATTAATATTGTATTACCTTGAATATTTTTTGTCCCTAAATAAACAAACATTTATGAGCATTAAATTTATTTGACGTCTCTGAGTGCGGCAGTTAGAGGTAAATAAAGGGTACATCTTGTATAAAGTACAAAATAAATATCAAGGGACGATCTCACACAACTTGACCCCGTCCCAAACTAAGCTCTAAGTTTTTGTGTACTATGGGTTCCAGACAACGGTAAACTTACCTATTTAGAGAAATACATACCTAAATTAAGAAGACATCCAAGACTCGGAAACAAATACTCGCGTTTATCACACAAAATTAAATATTGGCCCATATCGGGAATTGAACCCGGGACGCTAGCTTCGTAGGCGGGGTCACTAGTCACTAGGCTAAAGGTGCTTTTCCACCTGCGACGCGAGGCGAGACGAGGCGGGACGAGAATTGAAATTTGTATTGAAAAATCTCGCAACCTCCTCGCGCGCGCGCGGTGGAAATGGGTGTTTTAATACAAAAAAAAAATTCTCGCGCCGCCTCGTCTCGTCTCGCGTAGCCGGTGGAAAAGCATCTTTACGCACCGTCAAACTAGACTCATACCGTTTTTCACAGTAGTAGAACGTGTGTTGCCTGTTTAAAGCAGAAATATCGGAAAAACGCAAAAACGCAGCTGCGTGTAGCCGGAGGCGTGGAGCATTCGCGCAAAAACGCTGCGATATTATTGAGAGATAATATCGCTCTGTGTGGCGTGAAAGTATGCATGATTTAAATATTTGACTAGCGAGCCGCCCTCGCTTAACTTCGGTTTAAGTGGGTCTGTAACGTCTGTACATAAACCAGAATTTATTGTACAGTCGAGTTCATAAATATGGGTACACTTTAGTACCTTGTCTATTTAATATTATGTCTAAATTGCCATACATTAATTGTCACCGTCATTAAAGTGACAAAGTACTAAATGTGTACACATATTTATGAACTTGACTGTACATAAAAACCTTTTTAACCGATTTCTTCTTGGATCACTCTATATATAAATGAAAACCACATTAAAATCCGTTGCATAGTTCGAAAGACCTAAGCGCTACAGACAGACAGCGGTACAGACGCGACAGACGGCGGGAAGCGACTTTATTTTATGTAAATATTAGGTCCTTACCTATGAAATTGACGTTTTATATGGAGAATTTAATGAAAATGGTCGTTTTCATACATTTAATTTTGCGGATTATTTAGTAACGTCAAATGCAAACCAAACAAAATTCTGTCAGGAATATTGAACACTTCTAAGCTATATTACTCATATCTTAATTTCTTAAAAATAGTTAGCTTCATAAAACTCTGCGTAATTGAAACACTTGAACTGACAGCACATGAAAAAAGTTGAGATCACACTTTAATTTTAAACACTAAGTAAGAAATTGAACCATATTATTTGTATCTAAAACCTTTGTAACATACTGTATTAATGAAATTTAAAAATAATTTGGAAGTTAAAATTGAAATGAATAAATTCCGTACGAAATAAAACACGTAAAAATAACGCCAATTTCATAGGTAAGGACCCAATATTAACCCCGCCCTGTGCTCATTTGCTTTCTCCTTGCCATAAATAGTGCTGTTTGTGTTATATAATTCATACATACTTTAGAATATAGGTATATACATACATACCTTCACGCCTTCCTTCCCAGAGTGGGGTAGGCAGAGCTACAGAATTACTTACAACTCTAAAAACTTGTTGTTAATTCTGTAACCACATTTTGCACAGACTGGCTAAGTTGTTTACCAGTGTATTAGTGACAAGTTGCAAGGCCATCGCCTAACAGTACTACAAGCCTTTATTCTCTTAGTCGCCTCTTACGACATCCATGGGAAGACATGGAGTGGTACTATTCTAACCCGGCAACCACACGGCTATATAACTATGCTTATTTAATAAAAGTATATGGCTTTAAAAGTTAACTGTAACGGGATTGAATGAAAAACGGGATTAGAAGCATAAAATGTTATTTATCACTTTTTTTCCCTCCGGAACCGCTATAAGAGTATTTCAACAAAACTTGGCAAAATTACAGTACTGGTTGTAAGTTAATGTAGAAAAAAAAACAGCTTATCATCTTTTTTCCCCTTATATCTCTACAGCCTTTCCCTTGTTTTTTCCCGTAGTGTATTTCACTTTGAACTCTGGACGACCTCCTTCATCTTTTACTTTGTTTTCCAAGTCTATTGTCATTGTGTACGCTTGTTTCATTTTCGACTTCATTCGTCTCGTGAGTGTTTAACTTTTTGTAGTCGTTTGATAGTGCTGTGGATAGAGTTGTGTTAGGAACTAACAAGCGTTTCTATTCTTTTTTTTTAAACCAATCTCGTCACTGATAGATGACGTGTTACAAAGAGTCCTGTAATCTACCAGTGACACGAATGGTTTAAAAACAAATCGAATAATAGAAATAGTAGTTAGCGTAATGCATCTTGGCTAGGGCCTCTGAAGCATTACCTTAAATCATGTACAATTTAAAGATGTTACTTAGGTTCATACAGTTACGAAACAGAAATGAAAACTACTGTGAAAATTTAAACTGTCTTCCTATTACGGTTCATAAAATAAATCCGCTGACATAGAGACAGACATACAGACAGACGGACGGCGGAGGATTAGTAATAAAGTCACTTTGGCACCTTTTAGGTACAGAACCCCAAAAATCAAAGTTTTTTTAAAGTACCTATCTAATAGAATTTGGTTTCTATAACATACTAGTTGTCCGCGCCCGACGCTGCCCAGGTGTATTTTTTTTTCATACTCACCTTATGAAATATACTTTACATCCTATTCTCAGACCTACTGAATATACACACAAAATGTCATAAGAATCGGTCAAGCCGTTTCGTAGGAGTTTTGTTACAACCCTGTGACTCGAGAATTTTATATATTAGGAGATAATACCTATTATCCAGTTGCCATAACGTGCGAAAGTATTTCAAACTCAAACTCAAACTCACAACATTTATTTGACATAAACACACTGCAACACAACAAATGTAATCGAACATTTTAATCGATACAACTTTAAAGTAAAAGGATAGAACATAAAAACATTTATATACTAGTAGCGAATGTAGAGAAGACGTTGCGCTGTAGTGCGATGTCAAAAAGGACTCAGCTCAGCATGTGCTGCAGCTGGAGCCACAGCTTTGGTTTTCAGCCAAACCCTTTTACCAATAGGTCTTTTAAACATCTAAACACATCAACTTTTAACTGACGTGGAGATGTTGCAGCTATAAAAGTCAAGCTCAAAAAGATTTTACGTCGCAGAGCGTTATATTCTGACAGTTAATCGATATTCCATCAAGTTACCTCTGGAAAATATCCAACAGATGCTCTCGAATACATTTTGCCTTTTAGTTTTCCTGTATAGTTTAAGCTTTATTTAGTTTTAACAACTGCATTTTTGCAAAGTTTCTGCCAAAATTAAATTTTTAGGACAAGTTTTTGTCGTCTGTACTATTTTTTGCAGTCATTTTCTGCTTATCAATACCAAATTAATGAGTCCCAACAGGGTGTCCCTCGGAATCCCTAACAACGTTTGTCCTAACACATCGTTTGTCCGAATTTTTATTTGCCCTAAACTGGTTTTCAGATGAGTCTGGCAACTTTTTAAGTTTTCCAATTATATTCTCGGATTGGTTAGGTTAGGGTTATTAAAAGAACACATTTTTTTTTAATTTAAGTGGATATGGCTTCAGGATAAACGAAAATTCGGACAAACGATGCATTAGGACAAATGACGATTAGGGATTAAATTGGAGAACCGTTCCAACACGGTGGGTGTACGATAAGTATAAGTACTCAGCGGAGATTCTGTCGCCACCTTCCAACTCCATCATCAGATCAGCTCTTAGACCATAATATTGCAATGTCCACAGCCCATTCAATTAACGCGAATTGGTTGGAAATTGATTTGTTTTATTGAAGCAGACAACTTACCTAAATACAAACAGTACAAGTTAAATAAAATCATGTGAAAGAAACTCCCGTACTATAAATTTAACTTCATTGAAGTAATAAAAATCATTACTAAAATGTTTTGCTTGCAGGGTTCCCTGGTTTTTCAGGTTAGTAACTCTACTCTCCCCTGTCACTCGTAGATAGACTTGACTTGACACTTTCCCTCCCGACAATATTCTCAATTTAAATTTTATTAATTTTACGTTTTGATTTTATTTGTGTTAGTTTTAAAATAATTAGTTATTACTTTATTACTTTTAAAAATTATTGTATTTTATGATTGGAAAAAATGACCTGCTGGAGTTTCTTACGGCGCTTCTTCTCCGCAATGATGGTCTTGTCCGAAGCACTAGTAGATTCACTCCGTATTACCGACGTGTAAAAGAGCCCTTATGTGGCCAATTCACTGAATAAATATTTTGAATTGTGAATTGAATTTTGAATTTTTGTTAATTGTAACTTTGTGATTTCTTTTGTCTGCGTTTGAACTTCTTTTAAACTTATTTGATTTTATGTCACGTTTTTTTATATTTAATGAGTGATTGTTAGTTATGTAGCGTACAAAATAGTAGATAACCACTAAAATTTGATTTTAGAAACAATCCTCATGCAAGTAACAACAAAGGGAATATTTTTCCTGGGCATACATGACATGTAATCCCGTAAAAACTGTTATAAACGATTATATCCATGCCTACATGCCTTAGACGATTATTACATGCCTTAGACGGTAAAACAATGAATAAATCGATAACTATGTGATCTGAGGCTTTCTTTACTGCCACAATTTCACTTCGTCACCAGGTCAAGAAGTAGCGTTTTCTGCCCACGGGCAATAAATGCACCTTACGACCCAGGGTGGCAAAAATACATTTTTAGCATTACACTAAAGCACGCTCACCGTTAAAACATTTCTGAATTGTACAAAAATGCAGCATGCAATTCCCTAAGCACGTTTGCACTTTTAAATAAACCTCGCTTTTATTTGAAATTGTGTGTACTATTAAATTGAATTGTGCTTCCGCGACTCGAGGATGTGTTATAAGTAAAGAAACGTTACATTTGCTAGAACGTGACATCAGAAATGAAGTTATATGAGGACGTTTTAAGATCTGTTAAGACCTACTATAATAGACAGTCTGAAGTGGTAGAGTTTAAGGGCGTCGCCAGCCGAAGATCAAGAGTTTGAGGGCTAGTACTAAAACTTATTTAAATTAAACTAAAACTAAGCTACTCAAATATTAAAGATGTAAATAATAATGACCACTATAACATATCACCCCCTCTAGCAGGTCCGCTCGGGGCATGGTCCCTATGACACTAGCTGCATTTCCTCTCTGGATAGCTACTAGCTAGTACAATCCTTTGGGAGAGGTAAGCACCAGCTTTAGGATCTCCGGAGGCGTCTATGAGCCGGGATGACAGGGCCTTAATAAAGCTTTTCATATCGGCTGACCAAGGTCCCATGGGCCATGCAGTGGACTGCAAGCGCCACAAATTCATAATTATTTAATAATGATGAATATTTGCGGCGCTTGATGGTTTGGACCTGATCAACTGCTGCACCGGCCCGATTACGGGTTGACTGGACGTGGGAATGTGTCAACATACGTCGCGTCCCACCCCAGTGCCCTACGCAGTTTCCACTGATTAGCAAGATTTGAATGAGAATGACAGACCAACAAACGAAGCATGTTAAATAAAAGCTTGTAAAAATCTTTAGCGCGAAAAAATATAATTACGAAGGTCGTTTAATTGTTCTTTGTATTCGATTTTGAAGCACACTTTAAGTCAAACCACAGATTATATACAAGTTACTGTCAAACTTTTTAAGAGGTATTATTAATATAAGTATTATATTACCTACCTCTTAAAGAGTTTGACAGTAACTTGTATAATTATAATCTATGGTTAGATTTTTTTTTCGTTTTTACGGCCCTTGCACTGTTTGTGCTTTTGGCCCGAATGTCAACAAAAACGGGGAAACGGAATTATCAGAGAAAGGGTTAAACGGAATTTGGAAGAACAGAACAGAACAGAACAGGAATGGAAAGGATAATATGGTTTGACTTAAAGTGTGCTTCAGAATCGAATGAAAATGAATGAAATAATATTTATATTTTTCATCTTCTTTTCGATTTTTATGATATTTTTTTGGTACAGTTTCGTTGTTATTTTGTTTGTTTTTTTTCTAACGACTCGGAGGATTTCAATAATCCCAAAAGATTATTTTGTTTTTAGACTAATAATAACTCCCTCATTATTATTGCAAAGCAAAATATTTCTAAGGATACCGGCTTATGGCAAAACAAATAAGGAAAAAGTAATCACTTACGTTTTTCGTTGTTCATAATTTATTTTGATATTTTATATATTTAAACAAAATATGAAAATACCTTATAAGAGATCACCAAAAGTAAAGTTAAAATTAAAACCGGCCAAGAAATACGGATAATACAAGCATTTTATACTGCTAATTAGAAAGCGATTAAGTAGTTTAGTTTAGTTTAGTTTATTTATTCATCAATATGTCAAAAAATACGAAATAACGATTTACTGTCATTAGGTACAAATGGAAAATCGTCCACGTGAAATAACCATTCTGAAAATGGGTCAAAAGTAATTGTGTCCAAAGTGAATTTAGCCAAAATGTAATTGTGCTGAAAAGTATTTACAACCAAATTTATTTTCGTTGTAAATTAATAAAGTCCCAATGGAATTTTGTCCATTATAAATTATGACCAAAATGAAATACGCACAAGTGAATGTAGTGTAATATGAATTAAGACCATATAATATAATATAAATTGTACAAATTTCAGGTAGGACGTATTTACAATTGGTCATATTTCTGAGTGTACGAAAATACAAATAGACATATTTTTTTCGACCAATTTCATATTGGACAATTTTACCATGGGACATGATTCCATTTGAGACGTTTTTCAAGATGGACAATTTTCCTTTTTGTTGTATTTCAAAAGGTCATTTTTCTGAACTGACGTATAATTTCAAGTGGACGATTTTCCATTTGAACCTAATGACAGTAAATCGAAATAACATATCTCAGACCCTTGTTTTGTTGTTGTTGAATTGTTAAATGTTAGTTTATTAATGTGGATAGACTCGTAAATTGGAACATTGAAGTCCTGAAACTGACTCTTTTATGTTTATAAATTATAATGGCACCTTCTACTAAAAAAAACTCGATAGGTGACAAAATAAATCAAATAAAGAAAGCTTTGCTCTACGCGAATAAGACGTTTCAGTCGTTTTGTATTGTCAAGTACCTACACGAATTCTACTTCAAACTAACGCTGATTTTCATTGATACAGGCAAGTTCCGACGCGAGTTCCACAGGTCCTATTTCAAATGCCTCTGCTGCTGCCACACTGCTCCGACTCCCGATCGAAACGGCACCTCCTTCGCACCGGTGGGCAGCTCCCGAGCCGGAACTACCCGAACCGTCGTCCACAGGAACAACTCTTGCGCTTCCTACCGTCTCACCCACCTCTCCCCTTCCAACCAAAACAGCATCAACCGAGACTTTGGCAGGAACACCAACACGTCGTTCATCGAACAGATCAATGGGAATAGGATACCAAAGATTCGAGAGGATTCCATCAGCGAGTCCGCCACCAGATTCACACTAACCACAGATACTTGCAGAGATTGACGATTGAATGCGGATTCGTTTTGCAAGGACATGAGGAATCGTCAAGGCATTGAGACATACATAGCAAGAAGCACAAACAGCATTGATTGTAAACCACATTATGACTGTTTTAAAGGCGGTCCGTCGGGGAAAAGAGATAGCACGTACGTCAGTGAAGAGAGGCATAGTGATACTTATGCTGATTATCGTGAATGTGACAATGAGTGGAAGGAACTTTTCACTGTTAATGATGAAAGCAAAAACGGGTTTCCATTTAAGTTTAACCGTAGTCTAAATAGCTGTCAGATTAAGAATAAAAGAAAGATAAACACAGTCTATTAAATGTTATAATTAAGGGAACTATTGAAGTTATGTGTGAGTGAGACATTTTTAAACATCTTAGATGTGATTGTTACAGAAAAAAAACAATCTGTTGTATGTTAAATATTTGTTATTAATCAAAATTCTATTTCGATTGATAAGATTTATATAATCGCTCAACAAATAGAAAAAAAAGCCAGTTTTAAGTTTTGTTCTTATATTCGTCATTTTCAAAATTGATACCGAAAATACTATTTGTGTTATTTTGAATCATAAGAGTTCAATGTTCCTCAAATACAAGTATCATTTTGAGTTCATAAACAATGCAATTCAGCTTCTTTAGTATTTATTCAACCTCTTTCGTGATCGCTAAGAATGTAAAGGAATGCAAATTTTCCTGTGCAAATTTACTTTTTCAATGCTACTGAATATTGCTCAGTCGCGAACGTCTAAAATTACGTATGCAGTATAACTTAGCAAATACACCGACTCCGCGTTGAGGCGGCCCGACGGGAAAGCGAGCTATGCAAGCGAAAGAGACAAACAACTGCAATTGGGATGAAAATCAAGGTTCGTATTGTCCTGTTTCTGTAACATAAAAGCGGATTTCGTCCGCTAAGATCTCTTTTGTCACTATTTATTCTAGAATTTACCAAATTTTGGCGATAAAAAGTATGAAATTTTCTTTTCCGTAATACAATCTATCTCCTTGCTTAATTTTATTTAGATCCATTCGGAATTTTTGTCGTGAAACGGTA
The DNA here is from genome assembly GCA_948252455.1 of Acleris cristana. Classification (NCBI taxonomy): domain Eukaryota; kingdom Metazoa; phylum Arthropoda; class Insecta; order Lepidoptera; family Tortricidae; genus Acleris; species Acleris cristana. Next base: position 12,281,317 of record OX411793.1, read on the forward strand.
ACAAACAAACAGTTACTTTGACATTAACAATACAATACCAGTAAAAAGTTAAAGTACCAGGTGTTGACAACTTCTTGTTTATCGGTTTGACGGTCAAGTTTCGGGGTAACACGGTGGTAGCAATCCGGCCGTACCCTGCACAAGATCCTACCACCACTACATTTTATTCTCGTTTATTATGCTATAAGAGCATTTCTCTTTTTTTTGCTGTGTAAATCGAGTTTAAATTAGCAATATAAATAAATAAAAATAAACTATTAAGATAGAAAAACACAGTAATGTGCTTTTTGCTCTAGAACTGAAGTTAAATTTAAGGGCAAAATAAACTAGCAATAAAAAATGCAGAAGTTGATTGCTGGCTTACTTTAACTTTAGTTCGAGAGCAAGAAGCACAATTTCGCTATAACTGTAAAGTTAGAGTAAGACAGCAGTCTAAATCGGGCTTAAGACTCATAGTTTAAGAACACTGAAATCCCTGGATCGCGATTACGTAGAGGGTCATAAAATTTCTGTTGTCCTAGTGAAAAAGGGTATAAGTCGACTTAACTTGTTCTACAAAAGGGTAAATACATAAACGGAGTGTATTACACTTAAACCCTTTTTCACTTGATCTTCAGGAGACTTATACAACCTTCAATACTCAATCTCAATCATTTATTGCAATCATAATGTTTTACATAGATCTTACTTGCTAGCTTAGATATTAACACTAGAATAGCTCATTATGAACCCTGATGGGCACCGCAAAGATGGGACCTTTTTCACTAGGAACCTAGAATTATCCTAATATGACATTATTACGTGATCTATTTGAATTTATTTTCTCACTTGTCATGCCTTTTACCACCGTGACATTTAAAAAACTCGGTTCTTTTCGTTTGGCTATAGAGGTATAAAATCTCGGAAATACCAAACCGTTAACGGTTTAGAAAGCCTTCCAATAAAAGTTCGCAAATAAGAAACAACATTGCAGCGCTCATGTTAGGGATTTCTAAACTCAACGCGACAAGCGTTTGTCACTGAAGATTTGCAGTAAGAAGCCGAGAAATACAAATTGAATACCGGAGAGTGTCACTTAGGAGTTTGTTTACGATAATTCTGGAGTCCTAGTGAAGAAGGGTGTAAGTCTCCTGAAGATTAAGTGAAAAAGGGCGTAAGTCTAGTATACTCCGTTTATATGTATACCGTTTTTATTACGAGTTAAGTCTACTTACGCCCTTTTTCACTAGATCCCCAGAATTGGACTTAAATCTAACTTAATATTTAAATTATAAATGCGAAAGTTTATGTCAGTTTGTTATTTTTTCACGCTGCAATGGCTGGACGGATTTGGATGAAGTTTGAAATGTGAATAGCTTGGCGAAGCAATAAGGGTTCCTAGTTTGTCTTCGGAACCCTAAAACTAAACTAAAAAGCAGAACGAACCAAACGCTCCGCTTCCATCTTGAGCAGATAAAATTTCTCTCCTTAGTAACGAGATTGCATATAGGCACTACAGACGTTTCACGAGACGCCTTTATATGATTAAGCAGTGCAACACCATGGCTGAACCTATCTTTGAGATTGGACTAGTTGCTTAACGCTAACTTAAACAATTGGGGATAACTGAAAAAGGTATGGAATTGACGCAAACGCTCGACGCGACCGTCTGACAGCTTACGTCTATCCTATACTGCTTGGGCGAGGGGTGGTCTATTTCCTAGCCTTTCTTCCCACGTATCCCAAAAAATACGAAATAAAAATCTGAGTCTTTTCCTAATGAGGTTTAGTAGATTCACCAACAACATACACTTAGAAAGGGGTATAAAAACTCACTGGCTTTGTGATATCTAGGCCTTCTGGGTGTTACTCCGCTCCTTCAGACGAGGGTTAAGGGTGGAGAGCTCTCACACACTGCCGTCCTGGATGTTCTGGTGCACTTAGGTCCAGAGGTTCCAACTTATTCACACCGCCTGTATATTGACGTTACACATCACCTTCTAAATGTACTATCAGCCCAATGGAACCCTGACCCACCATAGAACGGTGTCACAGTGACATTATAAAACAATTTGTTTGACACTTCTTATGACTTGAATCATAACGTCTCTGTGACACAGTTCTATGGTGGGTCAAGGTTCCAATGGTCTGATAGTACAATCGGTTTACAAAAACCACGGTTATTGGCCAAAAATGACGGAACAAAAGACCAACGGACTAGAGGTCTATATGCGATAAAATCGGTCAACTGACTGTCGTCCTTCATTGGGCTCGTACGAGTATATTCTTGCATCCAGCGGGTAGAGTTCGCTTTGCGCTGGTTATAGCGTACGAGTGAGTTTTGTAAGAGGGACGTATGTACCTTGTTTTTAAATATCTAAACCTCATTTGATTTTGGCTCAAACATATACATTTTTGATATCGATAACGAACGCCGAATGCATCTTGTCTCGGATCTCTTATCCGATAAAAATGCGTTGCCATCTCTAAAATTTGGCAACCAGGACAAGACGCGTGACAACCCCGGATTTTGGAGCCCAGAACCCGGACAAGTCAACAGGTTTCGGTCGGTTCGTCGGTTGTCCACACCGCGGCACGCCAGTCGCGCTTCCGTCTCGTCGCTCAGCGGCGCGGCGGCCAAGACTTTAAATTTTTAAACCCGGACTACAAATAAAACCCCACCCGGACGCTCCCTGGACTAGTAAAGTAGGATAAATCCGGGGAAACCAGGACGGATGGCAACTCTAGATAAAATAGTTTTGCTGATTCCTTTTAACGTGCCATCTGGCATTGTTTTGAAATTTAGTGCACAGGAAATTTGTGTTTACTACTATTGTAAACTATTTTAAAAGCTGTTTGAATAATGTGTTTTGTAAGAGACGTTTTGTTTAATTTTAGCGATGTATTAAGAAACATTACATGACTTATCCGGCTTTATATTATCATTTTCTAATAAAAACACTAAGCGTTCTTAAATTATGATTGTATTTTTTTCAAGATAATCAGTATTTTTATTATTGTTTTAATTATCTTCGCCGGGTTATCTTATCAAGAACTTAAGTAAGAGGAGGCAAATAGTACGAGTATGTGGCCGTTTACCCTCCAATCTTTATACAGTTTAATAATTTGCCTTCGAATAATCAAGCCCTAGCTAAGTTGTATTTCGCTAACTAGCGTTTCTATTTGTTTCGTTTTTAACCAATCGCGTCACTGGTAGATCACGTGACTCTTCGTATCACGTCATCTACCAGTGACGCGATTGGTTAAAAACGAAACGAATAGAAACGCTAGTTAGCGAAATACATCTTGGCTAGGGCTTTACACTTGCAAACTATTTGCGTAATGAGACTGTATAAGCGACATTTTCAACATTATTTTATAGTATTAAAAAAAATAACCCAATCAAGCTTATTACCTATTTAGTTTTACTGCTTAATTTATTAGAGCATCATTTCTTTATTTGTACAAAAAATAGAGTTATATAAAGATTTATCGTATGAAGTAGTACAAGCATCGATTAAGCGATTATTTTAATGAAGAAAAATAAAAGTTATATTTATGGGGAAATATTTATTGCAGTATTATAGTTAATTATTTTATTCAAGTGAGAGTGTTGACTTTATTCTAAGATGGGTCAAAGACCGAAATATAATTGTATTATCGTGTATAATTATATAATCAATGTAATTAACATTGATTTGTGATTTTTATTAATGATTGTGTTAATGTTATAAGAACACCATTTTTTTAAAATGATTTAATGATCATTTTTGGCTTAGGTTTACCTACCTAAACCTTTCTACATTAAATTGACAGATTTCAATTTGTAATGATTTAGAAAAAAGTATGTCTACGTATTTCTTGTTTTAATAGGAATTCTAGAAAACAAGGCCTTTTTTTCAATAAAAACCACGTTGTATCCCAAGTTTTTATACTTATACTGTCAATTTAATTGATTCTAGTTCATAAAATTCCAAGCTTTTTTTGTAAATACGACCAGTTTAGTATTAAATAAGTAAGATATACTAGTCGTTATTTAAATGAATGTATTGATGTTTTAAACATATTAGTGATTATCATTAGTTATTATCTAAGATGCAACAGTAAGGAATAGCCCATTGTTATACAGGGTGTAATGCAAGTCGAGTGCCAAATGAAAAGGGTGGGTAGCTAGGGTCACTTGCAACACGTTTTGGGCCAATTAACACTCATCCTGCCCACGGTGTTTTTTTAATATTTTTTTTAAATAAAATCTCGGTATCTTCCAAAAGTTGGCCATTTTGTTTACCTATCTTTTTTTTTAAATGTGACAGCACAAAAGTATTTGTATTTTTTTTATCTCTAATGTATGCGTATTCTCATGAAATGTTATTTTTATTCATACAGTAAACTAATAAAAAAATATTAGCCGACAAAGTGTGAAGGATAGAAAATAAAAATCGTCAAGGTCAACATTAGGGCAAGATAAAAAAAAAAGTAGACGCTCCTCAGATCTTCCAACATCATAAAAACTTCTCCAGTTCCTGACCATTCTTACGGTATACAACATAATCTAGAATCACGTTCAGTTTTTCCGCAAAATATCGTTTCAATCTAAAATGGTGGGTTACATTACCTAGTACTTCTTTGAAACTACCAACTTGAAAGTAAGGTTTGATGAATGAATTGAGACTATTTTTTTACTAATAATAAAAAAACATAAAATAATCATCAAAAATTATTAAAAACCTAACAATAGTATTCATTTAATTTCAATAACTATGTATACGATAGGTACGCAAGTTACGACCAAAAATAACGTTTTTTTTTTTACTTTATTGCATGGTAAACTACCTATGCAATTGAAAAATACACTTAATAAAAATTAAAATTAAAAAGTTATATGCGCGGGGAAACATTTAACTAAACAGAGATAAGAATTATTTTAATTTTATTGTTGTTATTGCGTACCTATCGTATACATAGTTATTGAAATTAAATGAATACTATTGTTAGGTTTTTAATAATTTTTGATGACTATTTTATGTTTTTTTATTATTAGTAAAAAAATAGTCTCAATTCATTTATCAAACCTTACTTTCAAGTAGGTAGTTTCAAAGAAGTACTAGGTAATGTAACCCACCATTTAAGATTGAAACCATATTTTGCCGAAAAACTGAACGTGATTCTAGACATGTGGTATACCGTAAGAATGGTCAGGAACTGGAGAAGTTTTTATGATGTTGGAAGATCTGAGGAGCGTCTACTTTTTTTTTAATTGTGCCGTAAAGTTGGCCTTGACGATTTTTATTTTCTGTCCTTCACACTTTGTCGGCTAATATTTTTTTATTAGTTTACTATATGAATAAAAATAACATTTCATTAGAATACGCATACATTAGAGATAAAAAAAATACAAATACTTTTGTGCTGTCACATTTAAAAAAAAAGATAGGTAAACAAAATGGTCAACTTTTGGAAGATACCGAGATTTTATTTAAAAAATATATTAAAAAAACACCGTAGGCAGGATGAGTGTTAATTGGCCCAAAACGTGTTGCAAGTGACCCTAGCTACCCACCCTTTTCATTTGGCACTCGACTTGCATTACACCCTGTATAAGTAAATCTGAGAAATTGGAATTTTCAATCAGTTTATTGGAATATGCATGGATTTTTTTAAATAACATTTCTCAAGATAATAATTATGAAAATAGCTTAAAAGAGATCACTAAAAGCTAGTTAGACAGCGATTAGTCGGACAGTTCCGATACGCCGTGTGACGTCATGTAGCATGTCGGCCATGTAAACTCCATGTAAAATTTTGTTTTTTTGAAAGAGTTAGGGACAAATCTTTGCTGGCTTATATTTTGGTTATTTTTATAGCTCTCTATTCAAACAATATTTTTTCTCAACTGTTTGTTACATGAATCAGCTTCTATTGAAGCTGTGAAAAAAGTCATAAATATTCCCTATTTCGTTACCAATGTAAAAAAAAGCGGCCAAGTGCGAGTCGGACTCGCCCATGAAGGGTTCCGTGAAAGGTAAATTGCGGTTTACGATTTATGACGTATTAAAAAAAAACTACTTACTAGATCTCGTTCAAACCAATTTTCGGTGGAAGTTTACATGGTAATGTACATCATATATTATTTTTACATTTATCATTCCCTTATTTTAGAAGTTACGGGGGGGGGGACACACATTTTTCCACTTTGGAAGCGTCTCTCGCGCAAACTATTCAGTTTAGAAAAAAGTCATATTAGAAACCTCAATATCATTTTTGAAGACCTATCCATAGATACCCCACACGTATGGGTTTGACGAAAAAAAAAAAATTGAGTTTCAGTTCTAAGTATGGGGAACCCCAAAAATTTATTGTTTTTTTTCTATTTTTGTATTAAAATCTTAATGCGGTTCACCGAATACATCTACTTACAAAGTTTCCATAGTATAGCTCTTATAGTTACGGAAAAAAGTGGCTGTGACATACGGACGGACAGACGGACGGACGGACGGACAGACATGACGAATCTATAAGGGTTCCGTTTTTTGCCATTTGGCTACGGAACCCTAAAAACATGTAATACCCTTTCCCCTTCACCCTTCACCCTTTTTTGTTATTCTTTAATTTGACTAAAAGTACTTGGCATTTGGATTTATTTTGGTAAATGAATCAATTGAAAATTTGTAAAATGATACTTTATGAATTTTATAAATTTTAATTTCGCAAAAAGATTACTTTTCATCTCAGTATTTTTTCGATCATAAGTTTAACTTAACCTTAACTATGTCAATAGGCATTCGTACTAATACGCCATGGTTTAACCTCATAACCTTGTTGAATGTACTAGAAGGTGCCTTTTACATTTGATAATATTATGTCCTCAAATACAAACCTGGGGACTCGGAAGGTAACAAGTTTTTGCGAAATGAAAGTTTGTAAAATGATACAGTTTTCTAAAAAATATAATTTGCAACATTGATTAAACTCAATGCTGTGTATTTAAAATTAGATTTTAATCCTAGGCACTAAAATGTAAATAGGCATGTGTTATAAAATAAAATATATATCTATAGGTAATTAAATAACTATAAGGAGTTAGTTGTTTTTAACTCTTCTCTGTAAATATAGTGTAAGAAAAGATCTTTTCTACTTAATTATAGGTCTTTATAGTGTTTGTTTTACGCTTACACATATAATTCATGGGTCATCGTGTTTTTGCCCGCCAGCGTGAATTCCGTAGCAGTTTTTTTTCTGCTGATTTTACCTCTCTTGTATTAATGAAGCTAATTTTAGGTAACTGTACTATTTTATTAGTATTTTATGTTGTGCTATGAACGTATATCTGTGTGAAAATAGTTTTAAGAAAATATTTATGTTACGAACGTGTACAGAAATTAATAAATAAATTCATTCGACATTTGTTTTTATTTAATTACAAAATATAATAATGTCCAATTACTTAAGCCCATAGTCTAATAAGTAATAATTTACCTGCACCTGACAATCCAAAATCTTTGTAGAAATTTAGGTAAGTATATATAAAGCCTTTAGAGGCAATAGAAATACAATGAAAATAAGATCATTTTAGTTCATGAGATACATACAGTCAACAGAAAGATAGACGGACATCGGAGACTTAGGAATAAGGGAGTAGGTCGGAATCCTAAAAAGGAACAAACAGTTTCAAAATAACATTAGTTATTTATTAAATAATATAAAACAATTCACGACGCGTAGGCCTAGTTGATAGCTGCCGAAGCTAGCGGTCCTGGGTTCGATTCCCGTTGTGGGCAAATATTTGTGTGATGAGCGCGAGTATTTGTTCCTGAGTCTTGGATGTTGCCTATGTATTTAAGTTTTTTTTCTCTATATAATTATTTATATCGTTGTTAAGTACCCATAGGACAAGCCTAAAGCTTAGTGTGAGACTGTCCGCTTTTTTCCATTTTATTACACTCTTTATTGTATACTATAGAGTTACATTTAAAAGTGTGAAATCAACCGGCTACTGCATAACTAAACTGAATTTAGACATACAAAATACAAAAGCCGGAAAAACGGCAAAGCTACGGGCTTTAAAACAGCCTCAGAACGATAACAGTGCCGTCAATACAAAAAAGTTTTCAAAGGGAATATTTTTGTATCTAAATAACGAAAAAGCAGCAGAGAGGAACAGCAATTTCACTTACTCACAAAAACTCTTGGCAGAGAAATTACTTTGTGTTTTTGGTTATGTATCTGTTTACAATTTTATTCAACAGTATAAACATAAGTAGATACATATTTATATAATATATTTACATATTCTTTGAGACTAAATAATAATTTTACTTTTTCAGAACCATAAACTTTTCAGAAAAAAAACAGTCAATTTAGACCTGTTTACAACATATCACATCCTTAACATTACTACTAGGTTCACTTGCCGTCCCCGGGCAAGTCTAAATGGAGCGAAGCGGTTTGCTGCCATCATTTTAGAAATCTCATTAACGCTCAGTCACTTAGCTAAAGCACTTTTCCCATTTTTCCTATTGAAAGTCTATGGGAACCGATTTTCGGTGATTATTCCTCCGTGGTATGTCCGATTTTCAATTATATTTTTTCTAAACTATCTATGGCTAGATCTCGTATTACGGGGTAAATTTGATCCTGATATCTTTAATAGATCGAGAGGAGTATGGAGACAAACGAAATTCCAAATCGCGGAAGAATGGAGCTTCGCTCCTATTATATTGTACAATGCTTTAACTGATTGATGCTGGTAAGTACAGAGGGAGTTTATAAAGGGAACACCTGAATTATTCTACATTGTTTAAACGTATTGTTATTCTATTTTCTCGGCCGACATTACTGTCAACTTAATAACAGCTTTTAACCTTGATATTACGATAACAACAACTGTAAAGATAATGTAAAATAATGGCGCAGAATTCGATTAGCTCTTAAAAGAATAACGATAATCAACTGATACTAGGAAATATATTGTTATAAATAAGATAAATAAATAGCAAAAGCTAGTAAGCAAAAGTTGGAAGTTACTTGGTTTTGCCTTTGTCTAAAATAAAACTTCCACGCTGCGTTTTTACAGCAGCGAAGCGGCTGATTTCTCAGTCCCTCGTTGCTTCCCTTTCCCGCGACGGTTTCAACAAGTTTGACGCGCCTGTTATCTACGGCTAAAGTTACACCGCGAAACATTCAGCCGGGGGCGGGAAAACAATTGATGATGCTAAAGATCTACGTAAACTGCCGTGCCGTGACAAAACAGTGTATCTTGAGTTACAGCGTTTTGTGCTAATAATTGACCTTTTAGGATGTCAATTCTCGGGTCGTTCGAGATTAATCTCTATCGTGATTCTACAAGGAATGACAGCGTCACTTCTTTGGATTCTCGAATAGGAATTCATCACGATCGCGACCGAGAATCGCCTCACTGGGGGTCTACTCTACTCGGGCTTAACTTAATTGCTTTTGATATGTTATCGTATTGCCACCGCTATAATAGCTCTTATTTTTAAATTTAAAAACAATACGGGTAAAACTAATTAGAATAAGACTTTGGACGGCTAGCCCAAGCTGTCAGCGACTTGTTTATCGCCTGGTCGTACCTATCTTACCAGTATGTAATGACAAAGACAAACTGAGTGACAAGCGAGAAAATACAAGACATGCTAGCCACCTAGTAGTATAGAATTGACGTAAGCTGCCGGACGGTGTCGTCACGCATTTTGTCAATTTTCGAAAAACGTTTACGTTAGTGTTATGAATCATGGTTAGGGCCTCTGATGAATGATGATTATGAATGGCTAAGACTAAAACAATATTTACATCCCATTATTCTTCTTAGATACGTTGTTTTGTTACAACACGACAGTAAGGGATCCGTTTTCAGGTGTAGTCAGGGACCGGACCCGCTTACCGTAACCTGGGTTTTTGAACGGGTTTTTATTAAGCTGGTTTTAAAAAACCCCCCTGTTTCGGTAACCCTCTAATCAGCTTACCCGCTATAAAGGCTATCGCTGCGATTGAATTAATTTGGCTTACCGCTTACCGGTATCAATAACCCGCGAACGGGTTACCCCTTGTTGCGCTGATTGAACCTGTTAAGATATTTTAGTTTTTACACATACCACGTCGCGTGCGGTGCGAGAAAAGAGGGGATGGAACGGGTTACCGTAACCCGAACGATAAGCGGTTAGTTCGAAAACCTATCTGATTCGGTAAGCGGTTACCGGATGTTACGGATCGGGTTACCCGGCTATCGTAATGAACGGCTAAGCCGATATAAGGCTTACCGAAACGTTTGGGTTATCGTATGAAGGGGATATTAATTCGAACGGTTTAAGCAAACGAATGGGTTTTCCGGTCCCGGGTGTAGTACATCCGCTATGTAGTATATGAGGAAATGCGGGTATCGTTAACTCCATGTAAACGTTTTTACTCTATGGTTTCGCCAGAGCACAGCAGCAACGCTTTACTACGTCAAAAAGAGGGTTATATTTTTTGAGAGTATGTATGTACGTCTATTCCTGCGGCCCGCCCTGCAGCCTAAACGGCTTGATCGAATATTTTAATCAAAGAAATTAGGGGTTAATTTTTTTTGTCTTCGGATTACGAGAAATCATTGTATGGAGACTTCTTTTTTTGTAACCTACCATTTTTTTTGGAATTTTCCATACAAATATTTTGGGGCACATTAGGACAATATTTAATTTAAGTATAGTTCCATGAACCGAAATACCAATTTATTTTTTAAATTAGCTTCGACCCTCGGCTTCATCCGCGTAGATTTTGACTATCGTTATTCCCTCGGGAACTTTTAAATTTTCCACGATAAAAAGTAGTTTATGTGTCAATGCAAGGTATAGGCTTTCTTCATTTCAAATTCCATCCAACCGTCCAGCCGTTGCAGCGTGAAGGAGTAAGTAACAAACAAGCTCTCAATCTTTCGCATTTATAATTTTACATTGAGAAAAATTTCCGTAGCCACGCTACGTAACAAAAATCAACCACTATTACGTGCGTAACCGGCTCCATTACGCGTATGTCGGTATGCGCGGACGCACACAGCCGACAATGCCGAGTCCTGTGAGGGCTCGACTTTAATACCTCTAGTTCAGGGATCCTAATAGGAGTTTTCACGTCACACACACGCGTATGCCGCACACTGCCAAATACTGCATGCCGCTTAATTAGTTATAAGTTTAGTGTGCCTCTTATAATTTACGTATGAAAAGCACATGGTAAGTATCTGGCGCGAGTACATTACAAATTTGGTTTTTCTCAGTATAGTAGGATTAGTAGAATTAGTTGGATTAGTCGGGTATAGGAGGTGTCAATCACTGGTCAAAATTTAAAGAAATCTTCAACTAAGCCAACGGCGTCTTCAATAAAAATCCTTATTATACAATGTTAATACAAACGACCCGGAATTATTGCGCATTTCGTGGCACTTCCCGACCGAATTATCCTGGAATATGAGCGGCATAACTTAGTTGTTAGCAACGGGAGCCATTTACACAAATAAAAAAAAACCGCCTTCAAAAACGCAAGTTTTTTTTAATGGTTTTGTTTAGTCCGACTGAAGTCGGCTTTTGGTTAAAAATATTGTGAAAAGTCGATTTCAGTTTCACTGACCTATACCATTATTATTAATTTCTTTTTTTACGTTTTTTAAGAAGGCGGTTTTTTGTTGTTAAAATCATTTTATTTATTTTATACTTTTTAGTGATCATAATATTCTGTTATGTAGTCCCACATCTCTACTAATAAGAAACTATACCGGCCTCCTAAATAAAAAGGACGCATGAGCAATTTGATAGTCAAAGCAAACTTAACCCCCCACTTTAAGAAATAAGGTCACTAATACATAGGCGGTTCTATGAGACATACGCCCTTTTATCTAAGGAGGTATAGGACACTTCAAGCTCGCCGTAAACATCGCCGCGGGAAAGTCATAGTCATAAATTTAAACCATTTAAATGTGCTTCATGATAGTCGTTATTATAAAGTTGTGCTTATAATTTAACTACGATCGATTGCGTATTAAGAAGGTGAGCTGAGAACGCTTGTTTTTCTTTTTTGTTTATTGAAATGAAATTGAGAATTTTTCAAATATATCTAACGTCTTACCCCGTTACTTATAAACGTGGAATAAGCTTGGAATAGTTTATGCCATGCTTTGTCACTTTCAGTCAGATGCTAATGTGACAATTACAGATAAAGATAAAGCATTGCATATAATATTCCAAGCTTATTCCACGCGTATAAGTAAGGGTTTTTAAATCTATGAAATTTAATCATGATGCTATCTAGAATATCGTAGGTATATATATACATATTATAGATTTAATAATAAGCATAACTATAGTTGTTTTGAGAGATATCATCACAAAAAGAATACTAAAATAAAAGTACTTATCCATAGGGAATGTTTAACTTGTTAAAAACCATACATACTTACAAAGATCTTATTTTGTGTTAGTTACTGCTCTAATATAGGTACTTATATTCATGGTATATTAGTTATATTATAACACAGAAATGTTAAAATATAATGTTATATGTTAAAGTTAATGTTATATTGAAATTACGCGTTGCAATACTCTTACAGGGTTGTACTTAGAAGTAAGTTTCTTTTGTACAAAATGCAATAAATAAATAAATAAATAAATAAATAAATAATATTGATCACTAGAGGACGCCCGCGACTTCGTACGCGTAGAATTAGTTTCCCGCTACTCCCCCCCATTTCTTCCCGTTGGGGGTCGATTTTTGAAAAATCCTTTCTTAGTGCTCACTTACATCATGAAAAGAACCCATGTACCAAATTTCAAGTTTCTAGGTACAGTAGTTTCGGCTGTGCGTTGATATATAAGTCAGTCAGTTTTGCCTTTTATATTATACTAGCGACCCGCCCTCGCTTCGCTTCGGTTAATATGAGTTAAAATAACCCAAATTCATCTGGAATACATACTTTTTAAATGGTGAAAGAATTTTTAGAGAGGTGGATTTTCGAAGATTCAATTCAATTTGGCAGCATGGCTTCTTGAACGTATAAGGCTGCCTAATTGAGAATGCACGCGCTAAAATGTGTTTTGCTCACTCTGACGGGACTACCTTAACTCGCCGCTTGGACATTCACTCCTGCATTCGCTCACCTTTGCTTTTGAGAGAATCACTACCCAGGTCTAACTGCCGCACTCAGAGACGTCAATTAAATTTAATGCTCGTTTAGTGACGTCTTGTCTTATTCTATTGCTGTAGCAAAGAAAGTGACAGCAGCAACTTTAATTCAGCATTAAGTCAATTAAATTGACGTCTCTGAGTGCGGCAGTTAGGCCGCAACTTTGAATGTTTGACCTTGTGACTTGTTAATTGTCGTTGAAAACGATAAGTTTATAGGAAATTGCAGGTGTTTAAACTGGAAAGGTAGATCCGTTGGTATTAATGGAATCCGGGGAAACAAAACGACTTCTCTAGCCGCACATCCAGTCAGTATTGTGCACTTTATTATCAACTTTTTAAAGATGTTACTTGCACCTTTACAACACGATATTAAAATAAGAAAAATGGAGAATTATCCCTTAAATCCACAAAATTAAATAAAAAACACTACTTACCTCTCGTTGATAACCTAATATTAAAAAAAAAAACACTTTGGGAAAGAAAACTTACGCCAGCCAGGCTATGCCAAAAGCATAAGAGTAAAATTTACAAATAATAATTGATTTACCTATACCTAGATATATTCATTCATTTACCTATAAATTTATTTACCTACACACTATGAAAAACCGGCCAAGTGTGACTCGGACTTGCGCATGAAGTCCGTACCATTATCTATAAAAAAACATGTTTGTTGTACGGCCCCCCTTAATTTTTTTATTTTTATTTCATTTATTATTTATTTTTTAAAGTGAATATACTACTTAATATTTTGAGAATATTTCAAGCGTCTACCTGTTGCCGTTATTAATATCGAGCAAGAAATTCCAAAAAACTCACGTTTGTTGTATCCTCCTCCTTAAATATCTATTTTATTCTGTTTTTAGTATTTGTTGTTATAGCGGCAGCAGAAATACATCATCTGTGAAAATTTCAACTGTCTAACTACCACGGTTCACGGTTCGGTTCACGGCCTGGTGACAGACAGGCAGACGGATAGACAGACAGACGGACAGTGGATTCTTAGTAATAGCCTAGGGTCCCGTTTTTACCCTTTGGGTACGGAACTGATCTGATCGATTCAAAAAAAATCTTACTTTAGGGCGAAGCGCGGCACGGCAGCCAGCGCTGCAGCGGCGCCCGGACGCCCGGCCAACCGTTTCGATAATTTAGATTTGGGTTGCGCGTAATTTTGAATCTACCATATCTTCTAAAGTATTTATTTAATTAATATAGTGTAAAGGACCATTTTTATCTGCATTAAATACCCTAGATAACTAACGTATTTATTTTGATAAGGATAAATCGGAATCGGAGAATATAGCTTCGCAAATAACCTAAGATTTTTTAATATTTTTTTAAAGATAAAAATGGTTACTGTGAGTTTACCTTAGGAGTTAGACATATGCCATCGCGGACTTTTCTCTAGATTTTTTAAAGACCTACAATTCTTCAGTACATTATTTTGATATATCTCTTAAGGTTTAGCCAGCGTAAGCTATGTAAGCGCCCGAAAATTGATTTTTTGACGACTTGGTAAGAAAACATTGAGTTTTCTCAACTATATCAAATCTTAATTAGATTAAATTGTACCTATAAACCTTCCTCTTGAATCACTCTATCTATTAAAAAAAACCGCATCAAAATCCGTTGCGTATTTTTAAAGATCTAAGCATACATAGGGACAGACAGACAGACAGACAGCGGGAAGCGACTTTGTTTTATACTATGTAGTGATATAGATAGATTACAAGAATATTGTTGTTAGCATTACAAGCATAATTTTAAGAGCCAAAATCGGTTATAATTTTTAAAAGAACGATCCTATGTATCTATAGGTAAGTGTACTATCACGAACGTTAATTTGTGACCCATTTCAAGAAAAATATGCTTGAAGTCGTCAATGTCATCAGAGATGTCAAGTCATTTGTAACTTTAAGGAAACTCAACCTTATTGTTGTAGAATGTCAGATTGACTTTGGACCTAAGGTGGGTACCAAATTAAAGTTCGCGACTGTACTCGCTGCATCAACTTTAATCTCTTCCATAACCGAACCATAAATCAGGAGGAATACGAGATTGCTCTCAGTAATTCTTTAACTTTTCATAGCAATTTAATGGGTACCGTTTGTATGCGCCCTTATTTATATTAAGATTAAGTACTAAAGTTGCATGGAGTTTATCTGATTGCTTAGGTTTGTCTGTAATTAGGAGATAGAAGTTTTGATGTTTCTTAGCAAGTTGTGAGGATTTAAGAACTCTCTTTTCTAGCAGTTTGTTTGTAAGGAAAACCAAGTTTTTGTACGTTGTTTTGGTTTATCAGTAAAATCAACGGTTATTGGGTCTTTATAACCGACTTTAAATAAAAGAAGAGGTTCACAATTCATCGGGATCTCTTATTTTTTTAACCGACTTCAAAAAAAAGGAGGAGGTTCTCAATTCGTCGGAATATTTTTTTATTTTTTTTTATGTATTTTCCCCGATTACTCGAACACTACTGGACCGATTTGAAATTTTTTTTCGGTGTTCGAATGGGTATACTTTCTAGTTGGTCCCATTGTCAGCACATCACGATCTGATGATGGGATCTTGGAGAAATCAAGGGAACTCCTCAAATATTGTATGCAAACATATAGCGATTTTAGTATTTTTAGTAACAAGTGTAGCATTTGCATTCAGAAAGTGTCACTTGGTGAAGCGGAACTGATGATGAAGACCACAGATGGCCACCGGAACTCCTCAACGGTACCGATTTCAAGGGTGGCGATAAGATATCTCGATTAAGATAGTTGAGCAACTACAACGAAGTACATTTAATTGTTTTAAAATGACTATGATTTTCCCGCGGCGTTGCTTGCGGCGAGCTTGAAATGTCTTAAAGTTTCATATATTAACTAAGAAGTGGGACTACATAAGCTTATTATGATCACTAAAAAGTGTAAAATAAAATAAATGTTTTAAAAAACAAAAAACCACCTTCAAAAATGCAAAAAATAACTTCTACTACTAGGTACTTAGTACTAGGTACATATCCTATTAGGTTAGTCTAACTGAAGTCGGCGACCACAATATTTTCAACAAAAAGCCGACTTCAGTTGGACTAACCTAATAGGATATGTACCTAGTACTAAGTACCTAGTAGTAGAAGTTATTTTTTGCATTTTTGAAGGTGGTTTTTTGTTTTTTAAAACATTTTTTATGTATTAATATTTTTTTTAAGTTATTTAAAAAAAGAGATGGTTCTATGTTCCACTGTATGTAATTTTTATGTATGTTAACCGATTTCTCCGTCAATTGTGGACCGATTTTAAAAAATCTTTTTTGGTTTGATGGAGTATTCTTCCGAGGTGGTCCTATTGTCACCAAATCTGAGTGGAGGATCCGTGAGGCAACCAAACAAAAATTAAAGCATCGGACGGACAGACAGACGCACGAGTGATCCTATTAGGGTTCCGTTTTTTATTTTTTTGTACGGAACCCTAAAAAAATACACCCAAGATTCAGAAACAAATACTCAAGGTCATAGAATAGGCATGTTACTAACAATATGGATGTGTATATCTGAAATAAAGGGATTTTAATTTAATTTAATTTAATAACACAAATATTTACCTATACCGGGAATCCACCCCGGGACCGCTAGCTTCGTAGGCAAGGTTAAAGATAAAGATAAAAGATATTTATTCAGTTAGTAGGCCGCACGGGCCCTTTTACACGACGCTACCAGGGGGCCATTTTACGAACGCTTGTAACTTGTATTACAAATTGGAAGTCTCTTTTTAATACATATTGTCGAAAAGAGAGTTCCGCTTGTAATACAAGCTACAAGCGTTTGAGACACGGGCCCCAGCGCTTCCCAAGAGGAGATCACTGCTGAGAAGAAAGGCCGCAAGAAACTCAGCAGTCAGTCATTTTGTTACTAGCAACTAGGCCAACGCGTCGTCAAAAAATGAATTATTCCACCATCTTCGCTCTATATTTTATTATGCAAAACTATGTGTCAATAAAATTCAAATTCCAGCTGGTACTATGAAAGTAATAAAAATGGATGTTAAAATAATATGGCGTCCAGACGACGTACATCAAACGTGAAATGTAGTTTATATTGACAACTACCTTCGGCACGAGACTTCGCAGAGCGGTTATCATTTCCTCAGCAAATATTCAACATCTAGTCGTCTATTTGGCTTGTTGTTTTAAACATTTCCCAATAGCTCAAAGGTTAAAAGGAGGAGATCCCTTAAAGGGATAAGTTCGCCTTTGTACACAAATAAATATCAGGGGACAATGTCACACCAATTGACCTAGTCCCAAACTAAGCTCTAAGCTTGTACTATGGGTACACTAGTCCGCGAAAATAGTTTCAAAACGTTGCATTGCCTTAAATAAAATCAAGTAACGCAAATATCCCTCAGTCGGAATAGTCCCGCCTGACCTAAAATTAAACAAGCATTATATTCTGATTTTAGAGCATGTCATGAAATAGCAAATGATATTAGAGATTATGAAATTATAGCACTTAACTTTAGGTCAAATGTGAATACCAGTATTGCGCTAAGATAGGTTCAGCTCATAAATCGTTAAAGCTGGTTTCCCATATATATTTAAAACTCCCAACGTTTCTTACTTAGACCTTCACTTAACAATTATTTACTCATTAAGTAGTTATTTGTAGTTCAACGCTCTTTCATTTCTATTTCCTTTAGAAATGCCGAAAGAGAATCATTATTACACTTTAATGTAATTAAAAGTTTTAAAGCTGTCGAAGCGAGATGCTTCTAACAAATTTGTGGAAACCATTCAGCTGCTCACAATCAACGCGAATTAATAACATTCAGTGGTTTAAAAGAAAATAACGACTTTAGGACTTAAGTTACGCCCACACCAATGCTTAAAAAACGGTGACGGTACGGAATCGCAGTGACGCGTCGTATCAGCACCGTTTTTGACGCATGCTCCACACACCAATACTTAAAAAACGGTGACGGTACGGAATCGCAGTGACGCGTCGTATCCGTACCGTTTTTATCGCATGCCTACCACACCGTTGCTTAACGGTGCGTACATTACGGTGCGTCAAAAACGGCGCCATGTTGTTTTTACCACCACTACTAATATCTTATTCCTATTATAATAGAAATTTGTAAAAATATTTTGGAGTAAGATTGTACAGTACCTATTCGGTTTATAAGTTCTGTCACTGAGATTTATTACAATTTAAAAAATAAATAAAAGAGTTTCATAAATCTGTAGTACATCAGGGAGTTTTCCAAAAAAAGTGTAAGGTGAGGCGGGTCTATTGCATCTGCGGGGCTATTATAACTTTTAATACTAATTTTAAAAGTAGAACACGTTTTAGTTTGAAAAGTTACAATAGGCCCCGTAGGTGCAAATAGCCTCACCTTACATGATTTTTTTTTTCAGATTTGTTTTTTTTTGTGGTTTTTCTTACTCAGAATCGTTGATACTATCGATCCTCATATTAGGTCCTTACCTATGAAATTGGCGTTTTATATGGAGAATTTTATGAAAACGGTGGTTTTCATACATTTAATTTTGCGGATTATTTAGTAACGTCAAATGCAAACCAAACAAAATTCTGTCAGGATTTTGGACACTTCTAAGCTATATTATACATATCTTAATTAGTTAAAAAAATAGTTAGCTTCATAAAACTCTGCGTAATTGAAACACTTGAACTCACAGCACATAAAAAGAGTTTAAGAGGTAAGCTCTGAAACAAGAGGTTGCCATTACATCGGGAGTTTTCTCTATTTAATAGTTATCTATAACAATCCCTTTAAGGAATAAGTTCGCATTTATTCATAACATTAGTGTTTCTGTTTATTTTTTAATTTGTTGTTTTCTGTTTGTGCATTATAGTGTTACCATTCGTTCTATTTTGTCTAACGCCTTAAATCAATTTGTAAGACATCCCAAGATTTTTCAAATATTTATAAAGGCCTCCCAACATTAGTCAACGCTCGTAAAATCCACTGTTATAATCTTGACATGAAAAAGCTGTTACTGGTTTTTGAATAAAACATATCTTAAAAACAGAGGCTTGAAGAACCGGTGTCTAACACGAGGCGGAAATCAGAGCATTCCCGAGCCTTTGTCTGAAAATCTTTTGTCTGTCGTGACTGTATCTGGTCTGTGCTTATATTTTGTGCATCCACGTAACATGACGTAACATTTTTTTGTCGGGTATATTTAAAGTGATGGTTTATCTATCGTAAATATCTCCTTTACATAGTATAAAACAAAGTCGCTTCCCGCTGTCTGTCCTTCTGTATGTATGTACGCTTAAATCTTACAAACTAAGTACGCAACGGATTTGAATGCGGTATTCATCAATAGCTGATAGAGTGATTCAAGATGAGATTTTCATGTATATGTAATATATTCAGGATTGTGTAAACTCGAGTTCATAAATACCTACCTTAGTATCGTGTCTATTTAATGTCATGTTTAAACTGCCATACATGAATTGTCACAGCGATTAAAGTGACAAGGTACTAAAGTGTACACATATTAATGAACTCGACTGTTATGTACAGTCAACCAATTTGATTCCTAGGCCACTATGGACTTTGTCAATGTGACGTTGTAAACCAAATCATTAGAAGTCTGAAACGTTTGGTTGTCAACGTCACTTTAACATAGTCCAAAGTGGCCTAGAAATCAAATTGGTTGACTGTACCTATGCGCATAACTTCCAAACGACTGCACTAAACTGTTTTTTTTTGTGTTTTTTATTAGGTATCAGGACAAGGTTTGCATAAAAAAAACCACCAGGAATGTCGGAAATTTGCAGCTGGGCGAAGCCATTTTTCATCACGTCGATATTTTTATCATTTTTATTTCAAACTAGGTTTATTTTCTCTCTTCCTTATCTGTACTTATTTTTTAACAATACTCATTTGAAAGAACCTGTGCAAAGCCGTTCCACAAACTAATAACTTATCACCTGGTACTTTGTTTCCGTCAGATAAAAGATGACAAACGAGGGACATTCTACGACTTCTATGCGCATTTGTGACAAAAGGCTCTTGAGTTGCACATTCAATGAGGCGAGAATTCCCTCCCTAGGGATGACATACAGTTGTGGCCATATAATTAAAAACGGGTACATTATTATTCTATAGAAACATTGTCAACAAATGTATCATTACGTAGAATATTCATTTCATCGAAAAGCAATTCTCATAGCATATTTTTTTTAGCCTAATCTAACCTACGTAATTATTATTTCACTTATTCTAAAAACATCATATTTTCAGCAGAAAATGGCGTTCAATGAAGTGAAATTCGATGAAATAATGGGTTACCATTTTCCATTTTGGAATTATTAAACTTATTAGTTTGATAACCAATCAATTTAATTGTATACTTACCAAATAATATTACATTAAAATTACCGTTCATTCTACATTACTTCGAGTAAAGCTATTACGAAATGTGGGAAAACATGTCTAATGCGACCTTCTGTAAGTAATTTGTAGCGGAAGCTATATATACCTAGCAAAATATTTACTACCGATGTCGTCGATATGCTACGAAACATTCAGGAATTTAACCGTTACCAGTCTAATGTTATTTGGAATGGAGTATAGTTACACCTATCGTTAACTAATAAACTTAGGTAAAATTGTGAATTGAAAAACTCTGTTGAAAACGTATCTTTATTTTATATGATGTATAAAAAAACTTTAGCATTCATACAAAGTTGAAATTCAAATTGTATTGACGCTTTAGTACTTGGTTTGGGTCCATATTGACTCTCATAATAATTTTTACTCATAAAGTGTTTTAAGTCATAATCATCGGAATTCATAACGTATTTTTTTCAGTAACTGTTACTTTTTCAGGATTTTTATAAATCACTACACGTAGAATATTTAAGAACTTCTGAAAAGTTAGTGATAATTAACGATACTCAAAATCCGCGCAACATGAGGTGGTCGAATAACTAATTCTACGCAGATCAAGTCACGGGTAGAAGCCAGTTAAGTAATTGTGTGGAAAAAACGCAAGCGACTCGATGAAGTGGCCTCCACTGTAACTTAGAGCAATAATTTACCTTAAGCCTTTGTTCCAGTGGGTCATATTAAGCAAGATAAATATAGGGGAGACTGCGAAGTTTTGGGTACAGGGTGTTTGGAGGCAGGCAATCGAGCAAGCGTGAGTGATGGTTAGGTAGTCGCTACTCTGCCGCTTTGTGGGCTGACACCCTGTACTGTACATGGACTTGTACATGGACTTGAGGCATATATATATATACAGGATGTTCTGGATTAAATGACTTTTGAGTTAAAGGGTGATCGAGTAGGTCAAACTGAACCTGCCTATGTTTTTTTTAAATATAGGGGAGACTGCGAAGTTTTGGGTACAGGGTATTTGGAAGCAGGCAATCGAGCAAACGTGAGTGATGGTTAGGTAGTCGCTACTCTGCCGCTTTGTGGGCTGACACCGTGTACTGTACATGGACTTGAGGCATATATACAGGATGTTCTGGATTCAATGACTTTTGAGTTAAGGGGTGATAGAGTAGGTCGAACTGAACCTGCCTATGTTTTTTTTGTTAAGTGTTAATGTTGGTTAGTTTTAATTTTGAAGCAAGTTAGGTTAAGCCAAATTATACAATAAATTGTAATCGCACCGCGCCCTTTTCAAATCCATGACCAATTTTACAATTTTTTTTTAGGAAACCGAGTTCAACACCCGTCTTTAGAGCAAAGTATTTCATGTTTTATTCAATCAATTTATTCAGTCCATTGGTCGGAAATAATGGAGTAAAACCTGCCAACGTGTGAACTTGGAATCCATTTTGTATAACAAGTGTAACAAAAAGTATACTTAAAATTCGACTGTATATATTGATACTTCCGTGTTTTATATTATAATCTCCACCATTTTTTTTAAACCCCCGACGCAAAAAAGGGGTGATATAAATTTGACGTGTGTATCTGTGTATCTGTTTGTGGAATCGTAGCTCCTAAATGGTTTTTAGCTAAGTTTCATGAAAATCGGTCGAGCCGTTTAAGAGATGTCAGCTCTGAAAAAGGGGTCACCATTATATCGGGGGTTTTTACCTATCTGGGGATTATAATGGCATAGCTATGCAGATCATTTTACGGCGAGCGTAAAGGACAGAGCTATAGCAGTTATATAGTTCTGTCCTATTCTCTCAGCGTAAACTGAACTGCATTACTATGTCATAATTACAATTTCTCTGTATCTTGTTCTTTTTGTATCTATTTAATGTAATTGTGTATTGTTGTGAATAAATGTCTCTTTAACTTTATCTTTATAATAACTTCCGTGATAGTTATTGATTAAGGTACCTACAGACACTCGCTACGCTAAGACGAATCTAACTAATCACACCTAGCTTGTCAAAATAAAGGGGCTTCTAAACGGGCCATATTTTCACTGCAATATGTGGCCGGCAACTATTGGTGTCTTTCTCTAACATACGAGTAAGAGAGGGACACCAGCCACATATTGCAGTGAAAATATGGCCCGTTTAGAAGCCCCCTTAGGCCATCATTACAACATCTACGAAGGATCAAACAACCTTTGTGCAAACTTTGTTTTTGAATTTATATTTACTCGTTGCCACTGTTTTATAAGGTCAGCTGGAAGATATTGCTGAAAGGGATCAGGGGGGTTATTATGACATAGCTATGCAGTTCATTTTACGACGAGCGTGAAATACGGAGCTATATCAGTTGTATAGCTCTGTCCTTTTCTCTCAGCGTAAACTGAATTGCATAGTTATGTCATAATAAACCCACAGTTCACCTTTGTACATTCCTATTTTCTTAAATTGAATCAGATTTTAATAAAGTTCATACATTATAATATACATACGTACAGTCGAGTTCATAAATATTGTGTACACTTTAGTACCTTGTCATTTTAATGTTATGTTTA
This sequence comes from Acleris cristana, assembly GCA_948252455.1. Lineage (NCBI taxonomy): Eukaryota > Metazoa > Arthropoda > Insecta > Lepidoptera > Tortricidae > Acleris > Acleris cristana. Next base: position 12,304,384 of record OX411793.1, read on the forward strand.
AACTGCCATATATAAATTATCACGGTGATTAAAGTGACAAGGTACTAAAGTGTACAAATATTTATGAACTCGACTGTACAAGTCAAAAACACTTGATATGAAATAGAAGTTTTCGACGAACTGAGAACCTCCTCCTTTTTAAAATCGGTTTAAAATAAAGGAACGTGGCACGGAATGGAGCACACTGGAATGATCACGGATTCTTCCCGCTTTCCGTGCAATCCCCGCATTTGTCCGGGTTTTATGGGAGTTATCAACATGATGTATGGGAATATGACGGGGAAAAAATAACTTGTGCATTTTGGACATCACACTCAAATATTATTTCACAATAATAGGGTGTCTACACTTATTCTTTATTTTAACACGCTTTTATTCTTGCTTCGCTTTTGTGTTAGAGTCCGACAAGCGAGTTGCGACAAGCATTTTTTCTAATTCTTCTCATGGCAACAATTTTACCTTCAAAACAAGCGGTCACATTATGCGTACCAAAGTGATATTTTAAATTTGCCCCCATTTTTTGTACCACCACTTACTGGTTAGACTCTAGTCATCTATATGTATGTTTGTATGTAAACACTTTACTATACTAAATAAAAAAGAAAAACAATATAACAAAGATAAAAAAAGATGTGCAAAGTTGAACTTATCCATTTATGGATCTTTTCCAGCTAACCCTTGAGAGATTGCAAAAATGTCTTGCCTGTTCAAATCTTGCAAGTAATTTGACAACAATTGTATGTACAAAAAAGTATTATTCAGCAACTTAAACTTGTATTTGAAAACTATTTCTTTGAAATAGTTTTATTATCCTATCAGCGACCCACCCTCGCTTCGCTTCGGTTTATGTGAGTTTTATGTAACACCAGTTAATAATCCAAAACTTATGATACACAAAAACCTTCTTCTTGAATCACTATATCTATTGATGACAACCGAATCAGTTGCGTAGTTTGAAAGATCTAAGCGTACTATCACGAAGTTAATTTGTGACCCATTTCAAGAAAAATATGCTTGAAGTCGTCAATGTCATTAGAGATGTCAAGTCATTTGTAACTTTTAGGAAACTCAACCTTATTGTTGTAGAATATCAGATTGACTTTGAACCTAAGGTTCTTTTGTTTGGTACCCAAATTAAAGTTCGCGACTGTACATACAGAGGGACAGACGGCGGGAAGCGACTTTGTTTTATACGATGCAAAGATTCCGTCTCGTCACTTTCTCAACAAATAAATAAGTTTACAACCTTTAAATACAAGAATGCTAACGACGTTCTTGACAAGTTCCAAAACTGTGCCAATGTTAATAATAGCTAGACTAAATAAATACAGAAGTCGAGCAATATTTAGTTTCACGTTTACGGCTCGTAATACACTTCATTAAATTTAAAGTAGTTGGACATAAACATTAAGACATCGCCCACTAACCTACATACATTTTATGGGAACACGGAAAAACCGTTTTCCGACCGTCGCGTTCCAAAAATAAGATTCGATTTGGCCAAAACTTGCGCGTTATTCCGTTGGATTGAAGCAGAATTCGATGGAATTTGGCCTTAATCAAGTTTCTGGTAAGGTTGCTTTTTAAACGTGATTGAAAGCTATTAATTAAAAATCGGCTGGAAGGGGTGTGAAGCGATAAAAATTTGACTGCCTTAATTGTCTGTAGGGTTCAGGGAAATTACAGTTTGTTTGCTTTCGGGGCGAAGGGCAACTTTTCCATAAAAAAAGTTCGGTGCGTGTAGTCAACGTCAAACACTAATGAGATAAAAGATGTACACAGCGCCGAGGATTACACTCACGGAATAGCATGAGCTTCGCTTAGTATCAGAACTGTTGTCGCCAATACTTACACTATCATAAAAACAACACCCCACCATGGAAAATGTTTTTGGTGCGGCTATCGTTTTTACACTCCAAAATAGCACAATAAGGCATGCTTGGATTTATTTCCTATTTTAGAAATATCGAAATAAGCGATCGCGGCAAGTATGGTAGGTTATGCGGAACTCCGCATAACTATGCCACACGTTACACGCCCACTTGACACTTCTACTGTTTTTTCTGTTCTGTGATTACACTTAATATTAAAGAAGGCTAGTAATTACATAGTAGAGTATCTTCTTCCTAAATTTAAGAGCTAGGCTCTTGTCGGTGGAGCAATTTCTATGACTCTCTTTCTAGAGCCTTTTCCTTTAGGGCCTGATCCGACTCGACGTCTACTTTATCTGATCTAATGAATGTTTAGGAAAAAGCTTATAAAAGTGTACACCTGTAGCATATAGCATTATACGGTAGCGAAACGTGGACAATGACACAACGGGATAGACAACGACTAGAAGCCTTTGAAATGTGGTGCCGGCGGATGGAGAGGATTAGCTGGACTCAGAAAATTACCAACGAAGAAGTGCTTAACAGGGTTAAAGAGGAGAGGTGCTTATTGGAAACCGTTGGAAATAGAAGCGGGAAGATGCTGGGACACCTTTTACAACACGACGAATACATTAAGACCATAGTGGGAGAACGTTCATAGTAGTGTTGATACATTTAAAATTGAATATGGTTAGTAATAGAGTATAGAATGGTTTAACTACTACATTTAGTATTAAAACAGTTACATGTCCATATCTGTTGCCGACTCCGTCCACGAATATCGTGTTGGGCTATTCCCTCGGGAATTGTCTTTGCTGAGTTAACAAGTCTAATGAAAAGCAAGCTGCTGCTAACCAACTTTAAATTGTAATAAATCCTAAATGACCATTCAAACTGGAAAATGATTACAGAAACCTACAGATGATTTTTAAATACCTATTCAATGATACCTTACTTGTTATAGTTCGTCGAGTTTTTTTTTATTACAATATGACGCCTGTTTGCCGCCATGTTGAATTTTAATTACTATAATGTCTTTAGTGACACTCACAAAATTAAGACAAATCGATTGACATAAGAATCATCGAAATCGGTCCAGGCGTTTACTAGAGCGCCACCGCAGAACAGAAAAAACAGTAGAAGTGTCAAGTGGGCGTGTAACGTGTGGCATGGTTATGCGGAGTTCCGCATAACCTACCATACTTTAGCCGCGATCGCTTATTTCAATATTGCAATATTTCTATATTTCTAAAATAGGAAATAAATCCAGAAGCATGCCTTATTGTGCTATTTTGGAATGTAAAAACGATAGCCGCACGAAAAACATTTTCCATGGTGGGCTGTTGTTTTTATGATAGTTTGAGTATTGGCGACAACAGGTCTGATACTAAGCGAAGCTCATGCCACTTCCACTGTATTTTTCTATTCCGTGAGCGCCAGCAAGGAACAAACATACATACGTACTAGCCTGATATACTCAATAACCTCCTCCTTCGGCAGTCGGGTAAAAAGTACCCTATCTTATACTTTTTTTATAGCTAGAAATTTCAAATCGAAATCTTCAGAACTTAACTTTAATACACAACACATAAATTGTCAAGACTATCTAATATCAAGTAATGCAGATAGTGTAAGGCTGGGTTTTATAAAGATCCGTTAGATCAAATTTCGGTCAGGAATGTCAAAACTTGTATGAAGTTACTAAAATTTGATCTGACATATTTATTAACGGACCTTTATAAAACCGGCCATTAGTTTATCTGATGGCCACCTGAGCGCTGTTTGTTGCGACATGCATGCATGTTATTTTTAATTTTATTTCATTGTTTGTTTTACATACATACATAAACTCACGCCTTCATTCTCAGAGTGGGGAAGGCAGAGCCACAGACTCACCAACAACTCCAAAAACTTGTTGATAAATTCTGTGACCACATTTTGCACAACCAGGCTAAGATGTTATCCAGTGTATTAGTGACACGTTGCAAACCCATCGCCTAACAGCACCACACAGCCTTAAGTCCCTTAGTCGTCTCTTACGACATCCAATGGAAGACATGGAGTGGCAACATTCTAAACCCGGCACCACACGGGCTATTGTTTGTTTTAAATGTACCTTAATGTCAGTATGGCCTTCCGTGTCTTCACCGAGCGGCCCCAACGGAAGACCAGCGTTGGCTTCACAGTCAGCACATGCTGAGTTGGGACCGTACCGCAACACTAGCACTACGGTCATCACTTTTCCTTTATTTTTTGTTTTTTTTTTGTCTGTGTGTTATTGTTGTGAATAAATGTTTTACTTACTTACTTAATAGTAAAAATACTTCCTGTGGTAAGAACGCGAGCGAAGCCACGGGCAGTAATGACTAATGTAAAGCTCTATAGTTTTCCTTCTCAGCATATATAAACTTCCAGGGTTGCCAATCTAAAAAGCAACCAACGACGCCATCGATAGCGAACGTACGTCAGTAATCTGACCACAGACTGACGTACGCGCAGACCCGGCTCAAAGAGAGTATTAACTTTAGAAGCCTTAGCTTTAGACACGTTTGGTTATCATTCGAATAAATAACGCGAGGAATTTTATGTTGTTTTATTGTTATGGAATTGAAAACGAATGTAAGCTTGACTGGTGGTAGAAGATAATTTTTTTCACCCCCTATAAATAAATTCCGATTCATTTAAATATTTTAAACAAAAAATGCACAGCACAAATAACAGAAAATTTAACAAAATCCATCAATCAATCTTCGTTTTTCTATGAAACATGAGTGATATAAAGCAAGTGTTATAGCAATTTTAATCAAAACGCCATTATAAAGCTGGGAGTATGCACCTAATATCCTAAATTCCTCATTCAACTATCATGTTTCAATCAGTAGTTATTTGCATTACCTATTTGTTTATTACAGAAGCGACACCACAACTGAAATTGGACTTTGATTAATTAATAACTACAATCGTTTACAATAAAAACCGGACAAGGCGGGTCAGACTCGCCCACCGAGGGTTCCGCACATGACACGGGTAACTCAATTCAAAATTTGCACCGCCGCCGTTCCTTGTATAAAGACCCTGATTTTTTTGTTATTTAATTAAAAATGTTAGATTTTCAGATTTTTCCCTATATTTGTAGTATAAGACGGTATTACTTGCCAAATTTCATAGTTCTAGGTCAACGGAAAAAACCGTATAAATTTTGATTCCCTTGAGAGTGTCGAAATATATGTTTTAGCGGCATAAACGGCCGTATCTTTTTTTTACGTTAACTTAAAGTTTGATTTTTTCACAACTTCAAGGGACTGTAAATTTGAGTAAGTATGTAGTTTCAATTTCAACTCAGTACCTCCACGTATTTCCGAGATAAAGGGTCTTGACAGACAGACGGACAAACTGGCAGACGGACATCAAAGTGATCCTATAAGGGTTCCGTTTTTTCCTTTTGAGGTACGGAACCCTAAAAACCATTGCAAATAATAAATATTATTACAGTTTTTTTACATTTCTGTTAATTTTCCCTTGCCTATCTCTGCGGGCGTTATGAAAGCGCCGTGTTCAAAGTTGGCTTTGCCGCATTGTCTCACGGCTTCCGCAGCAAATGAAAAATGTTCGCAGATGATCCCTGAACAAACACGTTCACAGTGGTTTAATGAACGAGGAACTAATTGGAGTAACCATTGAATTGATAAGAACTCCGATTTAATGGCAATATTTATTTATTTAACCTTTATTGCACAAAAAAAAAGTACAATATCTAGATTAAGACCAGAGGGCTTATTGTCTAACGCACTCGCAATCACGATCGTTTTCATTTTGAAAATCGAAGGCTTGTCTGCATAAAAGTATAAAATAAAATAAAAGTTAAAAAAAACAAAAAAACCGCCTTCAAAAAGCAAAAAATAACTTCATTTAAAATGGTCGGTAATAGGTCAGTCCAACTGAAGTCTGCTTTTGGTTAAAATATGTAGGACGCCGACTTCAGTTGGACTGACCTATTACCGACCATTTTAAATGAAGTTATTTTTTGCTTTTTGAAGGCGGTTTTTTTGTTTTTTTAAACTTTTATTTTATTTTATACTTTTTAGTGGTCATAATTATGCTGTTTTGTAGTCCCACTTTAATTACCTAATAAGATTTAATAAGAAACTATATAACATTGAAATTCAATCTCGCCGCAAGCAACGCCGTGGGAAAGTCATAGTCATATATTTAAACGTACATATGCTTCGTCATAGTCGCTCAACTATCTTAATCGAAATATCTTGTCGCCACCCTTGAAATATATACCGTTTAGGAGTTCCGGTGGCCATCTGTGGTTTTCATCATCAGTTCCACTTTACCAAATAGTGCTTTCCAAGAGCAAATACACGAGTTACAATGAAAAATACCAAAATCGCTATCGGTGTGCCTATAAATTTTGAAGAGTTCAGTCGATTCCTCATGGACTCCATCATCAAATCTTCATTTTGAAAAAAATGGGACCAAATGGGAAGCACCAGCTTTCAAATAAAAAAAGAATCATCAAAATCGGTTCACCCAGTCGAAAGTTCTGAGGTAACAAACATTAAAAAAAAAAAAAAAAAAAAACATACAGTCGAATTGAGAACCTCCTCCTTTTTTTGAAGTCGGTTAATGAAAACAATTGCTCCACTTTGAAGCCGGTTGTCATTGCGAGTGTGTCATTGTGGTTGCCGGGTTAGAATTATAGTGCTACTCCATGTCTTCCCGTGGGTGTCGTAAGAGGCGAGTAAGGGAATAAAGGCTTGTAGTACTGATAGGCAATGGGCTTGCATCCTGTCACTAATACGCAGCGCTGGTTATCATCTTAGCCTAATTGTGCAAAATGTGGTTTCAGAAAGTTTTTAGAGTTGTAGGTAATTCTTTAGCTCTGCCTACCGAATTGTCCAAAGTCGCCTCTTGCGACATCCACGGGAAGACATGGCACTATTCTAACACGGTAACCACACATTTTTTTGCGAACTTTAGGTACTCGTAAATTAGCTTTGCCTTTTCCAATCACTGGTTATGACAATCAGCTTCACCACTATTTAGGAAACATTTTTAAAGTAATGCTTTACTCTCGAAGTACTATCAGCCCAATGGAACCCTGACCCACCATAGAACGGTGTCACAGTGACATTTAAAACAATTTGTTTGACATTTCTTATGACTTGAATCATAACGTCTCTGTGACACAGTTCTATGGTGGGTCAAGGTTCCAATGGTCTGATAGTACATTTAGCTAATGCGGCACCGTTTTCGATAATCGCCGTAACGATTTAGGCGGCGAAGACTCCCTCTAATCGGACCCTAATGGCTCGTCAGGGGCTTTACAACACTCCAGAATACCCTCAGGAGGTATCTACGCAGTAATAGTGTAACGAGGTTGTTAGAACCTCCTTTTTACGTACCTGGCCACTCTTACATTTCGATCTAAATCTTTCCAAATTCAAAATTGTTTGATCTATTCGGATATCGATCCTTAAGCTCATTCTCTAGAAAATTTCAATAGAACCAAGGACTCAATTCTCGTGACTTCGAGATGATTTTTCATGCGAGATATGTCGAAAAAATTTATGCAGTTGACAGTTAATCTCGCATGAAAAATCATCTCGAAGTCACGAGAATTGAGTCCCAGACACGAGATCTCGTGTCTGAGTACCTTACCTTCATTAAAATAATTTATTACTTGTATTAGTATTCAGTTATATTCTTGTAACTATATTTTCCGAAAATAAATATTAAAACACAAATTATTAAAAAGTGATTCATTTATTATCAACTACAATACTACTCCTCCGTGTGGGTCTCAGCGATACTACCCTATACCGTCAGAATAGGAAGTGCCAGAAATGTCAGTAAAATCTACATCCTTTCCTTGCGTTATGCGCAGCGTACTATCACGAACGTTAATTTGTGACCCATTTCAAGAAAAATATGCTTGAAGTCGTCAATGTCATTAGAGATGTCAAGTCATTTGTAACTTCTAAGAAACTCAACCTTATTGTTGTAGAATGTCAGATTGACTTTGGACCTAGGTGGGTACCAAATTAAAGTTCGCGACTGTACACTAGCAATAAAAATTGCAATAGTTGATTGCTGTACTGTAACTTAAAAGTTAGAAAAAGACAGCAATATTGTGCTTCTTACTCTGTATCTAAAGTTAAAGTAAGATGGCAATCCATTGACGGGTAGTTTTAACATTTTTGAGCCGAGAGCTATTGCAGCGACGCAATGTATCACGAAAAGCATGCGGGCTATCGCACAATAAAACTGAGCCTTCGAAACAAGCGGTCCCAGGTTCGATTCCAGGTATGGGCAAATACTTGTATGATGAGCTCGAGTATTTGTTTCTGAGTTTTGGATATTTTTATATGTATTTACGATGTAACAAAAATAAAAATATTTTGAGTAAATATGTTTCTTCTATAGGGGACACCCTTTTTAATTTCACTTTGTTTATTTTTTTAAATTTATTAGTAAATAAATCCACCGTATAAATAACACAATATTCATAATAAAAAAAAAGCCCGCTATCTATTACGGTTCAAAAGATACAGCTGTTTTAAGTTAGGATGGACGGACGGTCAGTGGAGCATATTAATAGAGTCCCGTTAGGCTCCCTACGGAACCCTAAAAATTATTAAAAGAATAACAGCATCGCTCAATTCAATTGAAGCGAAGAAAAGTTTTCTTTAACTAAAGAAAAAACAATTCAAACTTTTTATTGAAGGCGATAGAAAATGTCGAACATTGTGCAAAGTTATTTATTTTCAAGTTTCATTGGCACTTAATTTGAGTGAATTTAAAAGCTCTTGAAATAACTTTTAGATTCGTTTGGTTATTTTGTGAGAAGCTGAGAAGTCGTTGTTATTTTATAAATTATTCTTTTCTTGCCAATTTACCCAATATTAATGTTTTTGTTTTGTTTTATTTCAACATTTCCTGACGACGACGCGATACCCTAGTCTGTTAGTGACCCTGCCTTCGAAGCTAGCGGTCCCGGGTGCGATCCCCGGTATGGGCAAATATTTGTGTGATGAGCACGAGTATTTGTTTCCGAGTCTAGGATATTTCCTATGTATATGTATATACATATAAGTATTTATATCTGTTAGTAATAAGGTGGGTACTTGATAAATGTATATGAGGGTAGGCGGGGCAACAGTATGTCAGTCGAAATAGATAGCTTGCTCTTGTACGTCGGTGTTTAATTCAGCTCCCTGAAACCCCTGAAATAACAGTGGCGACGAACGGACTTTTACGTGTGTGTATTTAGTGCGGTATTATAAAAATAAAAATGAATAATACAACACTCGGGGTGTTAAATGTGTTCGATTGCGAAACGCAAGAATGGGTGCTGTTTAAAGGTCGTTTAGAACAATGGTTCCTGGCAAATGACATTAATGACGACAGCGATAAGTCCGGCACGAAGAGGCGAGCTATTTTACTGAGTAGTTTATCTGAAACTACGTACAGACTCATTAGGGATTTAGCACTCCCTAAGGACGTGGGTATCCTATCGTACGTCGAGGTGACTGCATTATTGGACGGTCATTTTAGGACAAAGAAATGTAGCTTCGCGGAGCGATCGAAGTTTCACAGCGCTGTGCAGAAGAGTGAAGAAACATTAGCCGAGTGGGCGGCACGCGTTAGAGGACTGGCGTTAGACTGCGGGTTCTCCAGCGAGACCCTGGATGACACACTGCGCGACCGGTTCGTGATCGGACTGGGCGGTGGCCCGGCGCGGGACCGCTTGTTCAGCGAGCCCTTGGATGGCCTAACGCTGATGAAAGCGCTGCAGCTAGCGGAGGGTATAGCGTGCGCCCGAGCGGGCGCGCGACAGGCGGCGGCCGGCGGGGCCGCGCCAGCGGCGCTCGCGCTCGACGTGCACAAAATGGCGGTGCGCCCGGCGGCCAGCGCGACAGCCGGCGGAGCTCGCGGAGGCGGTTTTCGATCGTTTAGCGGAAATTCGCGTAGTTCGAGTTATGGACTGCAGTGTGTAGTTTGCGGACTTGTAGGCCACGACGGTAAAATATGTCGGTATAGACATTTTTCGTGTAAGAAGTGTGGTGACAAAGGTCATTTAAAGCGTGTTTGTGGATCTAAGGGAGTACCTATTACTCATCATTTCCTACAGTGCTGTTCGGAGGGAAGCGATGATGGTAAGCGATTAATATTTAATATCCGTAGTTGTCAAGGTGAACCTATGCAGGAATCAGTAGTCGTGGGTGACATTACTGTGCAGTTTGAGGTTGATACGGGCTCTGCCGTTACCGCGATATCCGATGCTATATATTTAAAGCATTTTGCTAGCCATCCACTTCGTAAAAGTAATAAAGTGCTGCAAAGTTACAACGGCAGTATTTTGGAAACACTAGGCACCATATCAATACCGTTTTCCTACCGGTCCATGACAGAGGATATCAACGTATTTGTAGTTAAAGGCGGCGGCCCACCGTTACTGGGTCGGGACTTTTTGGCAAAATTTCAACTGCATATTAGTCCAGTCAACTCATGTAAAATAGCAGACAATGACGAGGGAGTTTTTATGACCCAATATCCGCGGCTATTTTCCGATGAGCTCGGCTGCTGTAAGGGCGTCGAGGTTAAACTGCGGTTAAAACCAGACTCGCACCCAATTTATATTAAAGCCAGGACAGTACCTTTTGCTCTTAGACCTAAATTAGAACAAGAAATTAACCGGTTAGTGCAGTTAGGTATAATTGAACCTGTCAACTTCTCGGATTATGCTAGCCCGATAGTTCCGGTGTTGAAAAATGATGGAAACATACGGTTGTGTGCTGATTACTCGGCTACATTGAATACACAACTTATAGTAGAAAAGTATCCCTTACCCCGTACAGAAGAGTTATTTTCTAATTTGCATAGGGGTCAACAATTTACCAAGCTAGATTTGTCAGGAGCGTACAACCAGCTAAGACTGTGTAGCGAGTCTCAAGGCCTTACGTGCATTAACACGCACAAAGGGCTGTTTAAATATACGCGTTTAGTTTTTGGGCTATCTAGTGCGCCGGCTATATTCCAACGAACTTTAGAAAATATACTTACGGGTATGGACGGCGTACTTCAATTTCTAGACGATATTTTGATAACAGGGAGAACTAGGGAAGAGCATGTCGCAAGGTTACACGAAGTGTTTAGACGGTTAGAAATGGCTGGGTTAGTATTAAAAAGGGAGAAATGTAGTTTTTTCCAAGATTCAGTTTCATATTTAGGAGTAGTTATTAACAAACAGGGGTTGCGCAAATCGCCGGAGAAAGTCAAGGCTATTTTAGAAGCTACTAGGCCAACAAATGTTACGGAGATAAAATCATTTTTAGGCATGGTGAATTATTACAGAAACTTCATTAAAAATGCCTCCAGTATTCTAGCACCGTTGCATAAACTATTGCAAAAGAGTGTACCTTGGCATTGGGATAAAGAGCACGAAGATGCCTTTATTGCCATAAAAAAAATACTTTCCTCGGATAATACTCTTGCGCATTACAACCAGGATGCTCGGATAATTGTTAGTGTCGATGCGTCACCCTGGGGGCTGGCTGCAATTTTATCACAGGTGGATGACACGGGTATAGAGAGACCGGTCTCTTTTGCGTCCCGATCTTTGAACACAGCAGAAAAGCAATATAGCCAAATACAAAAAGAGGCAACCGCGATTATATTTGGTATTCGTAAATTCCACCAATATCTGTATGGTAGGGCGGAGCCATTTACCTTAAGAACAGATCATAAACCTCTTTTGTCCATTTTTCGTCCCGGGAAGGGCGTGCCAGAGGTGTCGGCTAATAGGCTACAAAGATACGCGCTGTTTTTATCGGCTTATAACTACGTCATAGAGTACGTGAGCAGTGCACATAACTGTGCTGACTTCCTAAGTCGCTCCATGCCGCGAGAGCCGGCCGCCGCCGCGCCGCGCAGTGGGCACGGCCGCGGGCACCCGGACTCGGTCCACGTCTCAACACACGACGGGTTGAGCGACGCGCTGTATGTTAACTTCGTGTGGGGCTCCGACTCGGCTCCGTTATCACTGCGCGACATCAGTGCAGCCACAGATAGTGACAGTATTTTATCACAAGTCAAACGATTTACCTTGAACGGATGGCCTGCTAAAGTTACGGATAAACAATTAAAACCGTATTTCGATTGCCGCTACGAATTAGCTGTAGAAAAGGAGTGTATAATGCGAGGTTCCAGGTTACTAATTCCAGATACGTATAGGAAAAATATTGTAGACGAGTTACACATTGGCCATTTAGGTTATGTGAAGATGAAAAGCGAGGCGCGCGTTCGGTTCTGGTGGCCCGGGCTGGGCGCGGCACTAGAGCGCGCCGCGGCCGCGTGCGCCACGTGCCGGCACCTTCGCCCCGCGCCGCCGCGCGCGCCGCTCACGCCGTGGCCCTACCCGGCGGAGCCATGGGCAAGAGCGCATCTAGATTTTTTAGGGCCTTTAAATGGTTATGTCTATTTGATAATAGTTGATGCTTATTCCAAGTGGGTGGAGGCATATGACGTTACTACGGGATACAGTACTAGTGTAGTAATACAGAAATTGTGTGACGTAATGGCTAGGTTCGGGGTCATACAAACCATCTGTACGGATAACGGTCCTTCTTTCGTTTCGACAGAGTTTGAGAAATTTTGCCAAAACAACGGTATTACGCATTTAACGTCCCCGTCGTACCACCCGGCCAGTAACGGTCAAGCCGAAAGCTATGTCAAAATTATAAAAAGAGCTTTGAAATCGATATTACTGTCAGGCTCAAGAGGCAAAGAAATTAGTATAAAATTAAATTAATTTTTATTTCATTATCGCAATTCTGTCCATTCCACGACAAACAGATCACCTGCAGAGATCATCTTTGGTAAAAAACTACGTTGCCGATTAGATTTACTTAAAACGCAACCCCCGTTGGCTTCCGACGCAGCACTGGTGGAAACTGTACAGGAGAATCAGTGTTTACAGAGTAGGTACTACCAGGGAAAAAGGAACGTAGAAATATCAGTAGGTGATGTAGTATTAGTTAAAATACACCTAAATCGAAAATCAATCATCAATGGGCGGAGTGTCAAGAGAGTGCCGCAGAGAGCGGCGCCCCCGCCGCCGCGGGCCCCGCTTCCGACAGCGCGGAGGAGCGCGAGCGGGCCGCTGAAGCCGCCGCTGCGGTCCCACGGCGGCCTCGTAAACCCGTAGATTATAGGAAATACTTTTGATTATTTGTTAAATATTGGTGGAGGAATGTTAGTAATAAGGTGGGTACTTGATAAATGTATATGAGGGTAGGCGGGGCAACAGTATGTCAGTCGAAATAGATAGCTTGCTCTTGTACGTCGGTGTTTAATTCAGCTCCCTGAAACCCCTGAAATAACAATATCGTTGTCTAGTACTCATCGTACAAGCCTAGAGCTTAGTTTGGATCTAGATAAATTTGTGAGAGATCGTACCTTAAAAAAATATCAGCCCACACACCCACTGCAGAGTAAGCCCTCTTCATTTTCACGCCACTTTGCCCGGTCTCGTGCTAACGCCATCCATCCTTTCCCAACTGTCTGCCAAATGTCATCAGACCAACGAGCTGATGGTCTGCCCACCGATCTATGACCTAATCTCGGCCACCACTGTGTTGCCGCCCGCGACCACCTACCATCGTCTCGCCTAGCCAAGTGTCCCACCAACCTCTTTTTATTTTGTTAAACTTTTTTTTATTGTTAGATCATTTTCACAATTAGCATTTTTTCATAGTAGTCAATTATTACCTACATAGCATTTTTTCATAATCGTTAATTTTCTTTATCGCTTTTTCATTAGCTTTTTTCTGTATAGCGATATTTAATGTTTGGTGATTTTACTATTCGCATTTTTTCATAGTAGCGAATTGTCACTGTCGCAAATTTTCCCAATTGTAATTACATCGTAATACGAAAGTAGGTTACGTTATGTTCCTTTTATATCAGGCCCAGAAGGCCAAAATAACCCAAAAATAGGGGCTCCGCCAAGCGGAGCTCCGTCAACTCTGTCAAGTTAGATTCTTGGAATGGGAAAAAAGGCTTATAACACCCCTATTTTTGCGTCGGGAGTTAAAAATCAAAGAGGTTAGCTACCACAGGCAAAATAATTATTTATACAATTAAATTGCCCATTCATTTGCCTGCTCGCAGGCCCCGCCGCAGTGTTGCCAGAAATGCAATCATCCCCTCTTGTTCCGGCTAGCGGCAACGAGCGGAATATTAAATTTGTGTACCAATAAAAAAGATTTGCGGCGACTGTGCAGGACATATTCAATGGGTATATTTCAAAACTAATGTCTTTTACGACTAAAATACCAGCAGCGTTATAGTTACCTAGGACGTTGACGTCACGGCCAAGTTCGGTCAGTCTTTAACATTGGTAATTAATGAGGCTTGATCTTTGTCCAAATTTTTTTGTTTTAAAATCAAGATTGCGAAATCGAGATCAACCCCCTTATAAACCTATTTTAATAAAACCTACCTATGCTTTGTCACTGTCTGTCAGATGTAAATGTCACAATGACATAAGGACAAAGCATATTTTTTATTGTAAGTTTATGGATTATGGATTATGTTATGTTTATGGAGTTTATTGGGTTTGTGGGGTTTATGAACAGGTGGGGGGGTAGGGATAGGGAGAAGGGGGGGGGGGGGTTATGGGGTGAACAACAATAAAATATGACATAAATTTCTTTATTAACACCACATAGCAAAGAAATGATGTGCAAAAAATAAATGCTACATAGTGAGTCAACAGGCGCTAACCGCTAAATGCCATCTCTTCTAAGCAACTTTACATAGACGACAGTTCGACGACGCGCTGGCCTAGTTGGTTGTGACCCTGCCTACGAAGCTAGTGGTCCGGCAGATATTTGTGTGATGAGTGCATGATGAGCGTCAATATTTGTTCCTGAGTCTTGGATGTTTTCTATGTATTTAAGTATATATTTCTCTATATAAGTATTTATATCGTTGTCTAGTACCCATAGTACAAGCCTAGAGCTTAGTTTGGGACTAGGGCAATTAGTGTGACATTGTCCCTTGATATATTTATTTATTTATATTATTTATAGATTAGATGGTTGAATATAAACAATAGTATCAGGCCTAGTAGCTTTGTCCAGTTCACTTGGCTATTTATAACACGTAATATTTCGGCATCTTGTAAAAAAAAGTTTAACGTTCGTTTTTTTGCCCTTTGGTTTATATTTTATATAAAAAAACTTTCCCCCTAAACCAGGTATATGTCTAAACACATACAACAATCTGCTTCCATACAAAGTGTTTATAAATAGCCATCCATGGCATCCATCTTACGTAAAAAGGATGTGAGGAAATAACAAAAAGTAAAACATGAGGCAAGTTCTTTAAACTGCGACTTTCGATTCCGACCAATTCGTCTTTTTTAATTAATTTTTTCATCATTTATAAGGGGCATTAAAATGTGTAATCACATTTAATAAATAACATAACAGATTCTCGCGATTCATTTATTTGAGGCGACAAGAGTGTTCTGAAAAATGTAATAAATTAAACCTAAAACCCTTCAAATATTATTCCTCAAACTTTATTGAACACTTAACAAACCAATTTGCGTAGTAAGTGCTTGTTATCCATAATCTAGTCATTGTACTCGTATAATGAGGCACGGTAAATACCAATTTCTAAAGTACTACAATAAAAATACTCTGAGACGTTTATATTAAAATTACTCATTGTAGGTACCTTATTGTATGTTATCTTGGTTTTTAGGGTTCCGCACCGAAAGGGTAAAAACGGGACCCTATTACTGAGACTCCGCTTTCCGTCTGTCTGTCTGTCACCAGGCTGTATCTCACGAACCGTGATAGCTAGAGAGTTGAAATTTTCACAGAAGATGTATTTCTGTTACTGCTATAACAAAAAATACTAAAAACAGAATAAAATAATCATTTAAGGGGGGCTCCCATACAACAAACGTGATTTTTTTTGCCGTTTTTTGCTAATGTTGTATAGATTATGGTACGGAACCCTTCGTGCGCGAGTCCGACTCGCACTTGGCCGGTTTTTTCTAAGAACTTGGCCGCGCATAAATTTGTTTACCACTTTACTCAATGGATAATATAAAAGATTGAAAGATTTAAATGGCTTCTTAACAGTTTACAGTGAAGAGAGCATTAGCTAGGCGCAAACAAAATCGTGGGAGGAAGAGCACCTGTTGTTTAAAAATACATAATTCACAGAATATTTGTTATATAATTACTCGAGGTATATATATACAAGAAAAATATCGTAGATACACGCTGTTGTTTAAGAAAATCGGTATCCTGCCTTTTGGCCAAAAAATGTTTGGCAAAATACATCATTTCTCAACCGTTTCATTGGCCAACCCGCGTTTTTTTCGCGTTATTGGAGTTACCTTTAGATCGACTTTTGTGTTGTCGTTGTTGGACGACGTGCTGGCCTAGTCGGTAGTGACCCCGACTACAAAGTTAGCGGTCCCGGGTTCAAATCCCGGTAAGGGCAGATATTTGTGTGATGAGCGCGAATATTCTTTCCAGAGGGCTTATTGTCTAACGCACTCGCAATCACAACCGGCTTCAAAGTGGAGCAATTGTTTTATTTTGTATGCAGACAAGACTTCGATTTTCAAAACGAAAACGATCGTGATTGCGAGTGCGTTAGACAGTAAGCCCTCTGGTCATAGATGTTTTCTATGTATTTAAGTATATATTTCTCTATATAAGTATTTATATCGATGTTTAGTACCCATAGTACAAGCCTAGAGCTTAATTTGGGACTAGGTCAATTGGTGTGACATTGTCTTTGTTTTTTTTTATACCACTAAACAACAGGCTAGGCAAAGGTAAAGTAAGAAGAAAATAACTAAGAGGGGTGCCACACGAGCGTTGCCTGTGCGTTACGTCGTCGTCGCTATGTTGTATTCTTTAGGTTCATAGTATAAAACAAAGTTGCTTAGATCTTTCAACCGCAACGGATTTTATGGCGATTTTCATCAATAAGAAGGTTTTTATGTATACTAAATTCTGGATTATGCACGAGTGTTACAGAAATCACTCATAAACAGAAGCGGAGCGAGGGCAGGTTGCTAGTTCTACATACAAATTATAACGACATGACCAGACCTCGGAATATACAGGGCGAAATTAAATGACAGCTAGGGATCGTTTATATCGTTAACTCAATTATCGATGCTTTTCCAATATACTAGTGATCGCCCCCAGTGTTGTTTGTTAGTATGTTTTTTTTGGCCCCTAGAATTTCCACAGGAATTGAAAAGTCTTTTAGCCACCTGAAATTGATTTATCAGTCGAGAGTGTTGACTCGAGACGGAGAAGGTTTAACGCTCGAAAATTTGGAATAAATTCTGATCGTTTTTTTTAACAACAGTAAATGGGACACTAATTCTAAAATACACAATAAGGAAAGAAATATGATGATGAGTGAAGGTTCAAAAATATTCTTAAATTAAGATTAACCAAAATTATGTTGCAATTTTGTTTCTAAAAAAAAAAACATTTCATTTGCATACTTTCAATATTTTTTTATTAACAAACTACGTAAACTTGGAGCTCACTAGTATATGGGAAAAGCATCAATATTTGAGTTTATCGATAAAGGCGATCCCTAGCTGTCATTTAATTTTGCCACGTATATTCCGAGGTCTGATCGGACACACGATGCGTTGAAACACTTGCGTCACTCTAAAAAAAAACACATCGTTGCGATGACGCAACGCACCGGCAACACCCGTGTGGCATCCCTCTAAGTGATTTGAAAGGCAATTACTGTCAGTAGTGCCAATATCCAATTAAAAATTAATAACTGTAAATGATACTCAAGGCACAGGATCCACGTGGAGAAACGTGTCTCAAACTTATAGCCCCACACACCTACTCTTAGGCACTGGTCCCACCGCCGGCGAGTAAGCTATGAACTATCGGCTATTTTCTTGTTCAAGAAACGAACAAAAGATAATCGCTCCCGTGTAAATAAAAGAGAGAGATATAAATTTATAGTTTATCGCTGAGCGAGTGAGCTATACTCGCTCAACTATGAACTATAAATATATATCTCTCTCTTTTATTTACACGGGAGCGATGACCTTTTGTTCGTTTCTTAGACAAGAAAATAGCCGATAGTTCATATCTTACTCGCCGGCGGTGGGACCAGTGCCTTACACCCGAGGGTTTATTGTCTAACGCACTCGCAATCGCAACTGGCTTCAAAGTGGATCAATTGTTTTCATTTTGTATGCAGACTAGCCTTCGATTTTCAAAATGAAAACGATCGTGATTGCGGGTGTGTTAGACAATAAGCCCTCTGTATTCACAAACAATACTTAAGGGATCCTTCACTGAGTAAACACACTGCGTTCAATACAGCTTTGTGATAAGTCCTTTTTGACCGACCTTTTGTTTATGAGACGATTTGAACCACCCTGTGCGTTCGTGAGCACTGTGAGACCTCATAGTGACGTTTGTTAATACGGGTGTTATTGATTACCTGACTGTAAACCCCCGTTCACACTGCACTGCACGTTTTTTCCATTAAAATCTTCCCGTATTCGGTTGCTTTTCGATACTATTAGCATTGAAAAAAACGTGCAGTATAATGCCGTGTGAAACCAGGCTAACGCTGTTAAAAAAGAGGAAAACAAAATGAGGTTGTTTTTAATTTAAATATCAGTAAATAGAGTTACAGTAAATCTACAGTATGTATGTTTGTAAACACTTTATTGTACTTACAAACTAATTAAAAATTAAATTCATTATTTAGAAAGTAGAATTGTATAAAGGCAAACCTTTTTCTTTAAGGGATCTCTTCAAGCTAACCTTTGGGTGATTGAGGAAGTTAAGAAAATAAAAAATGGCAACGAGTCGACATACGTACAAAAACAATGTTTACAGAAACTTCGTCAACTAAATTTAAGATATAAAATAATTAATTAATACACAGAGACATAAATTAAGTAAAAATTTTAGTAATAAATATTAAAATATTTAAGTACGCATACTTAAATATTAAATACACAGATGTTTACTTACCGCGTTCACAGTTTCTCTGGTAGGTATAACCACAGGGTATAACAAATACACTGACAGATCCCGAGGGAATAATGATAATCGAAATGTACGCGGACAAAGTCGCAGGCAGAAGTTAGTATAATAATATAAATCTATATAACCTAAGAGGTGGAACACAATAACGCAAGTAGAGACGGTAGATTCTTACAGAAAGGTACCCTTGTTGAACCATTACAGTGCGGAACCCTAAATAGATTACAATACAAATGACAATAGATATCTATAAACAAGGTATTAAATAACCATTTTTACGACCTCTTTGTTTCATTTAATGGCATTATTATGTTTCTTTTATTCTATTGAAGGTAATTACAAATGTTTTATTTTACTGTCACAGAGACAACGTAATTGACATTTAATTGTAATGGTACCAGGATATAAATATCGATCAACTAGCTATTTATTGGCCGTGACCTCAATCGCATAGTAATTTACTTATTTTATTACTGTTTTCTCAGTAACTATTTAATTTCCCAGGATGAAAATTGTGTTCCGTATCAGAACGCCTCAAAAGAATAAGCCTAATGTATCATAATTCGTAATACATAATGGGGAGATCGTGGCGATCTCGTGGCGAAATTGCTGAGAAATCGCCGGACAATTCGCTAGTGTGAAAGCACCCTAAACTATTCAGTATTTTTTAAAAGACCATTGTATAGAACTCAGGTTAGATTGGGTTTGTTTAATAACAATCCTGAAAAATTTACGGTTTCAGAAAAAAAACAGTTATTCCCCCATCCCATATTGCGGGGGATTTCGATCATCGTTATTCCCTTGGGAACTTTAAAAATCTCAGGAATGAAAAGTTACCTACGTGTCAATCCAGGGTATACCTAAGCTACGCTCACCGGCAAGATGCCAATTTTGGCAGAACGGGACCACACTGTTCTGTCACCTCAGTTAGTTTTAAGTTTTATATTGTTATGTATGTTAGTCTATAAGGTATTTGTAAATATGGGCCTCGTTGCCCGAAATAAAATTTATTATTATTATTATTATTATTATTATTATTATTATTATTATTATTATTATTAAAACTCGCCCACCCGTCTTCCACTCCGACACCTGGCTAAAGGCTCAATTTAATTGGTCGGTAGTCCGCATGCTTGTAGCAATCCATTGACGGGTTGTTTTAACATTTTTGAGCCGAGAGCTATTGCAGTGACGCAATGTATCACGAAAAGCACGCAATGAAACTGAGCCTTAGGAACCATCCTGATTCAACGAACTTACTTTGTACTAAGCACAGGGTTAAGTGGTAACTATCGACGTATCACTGACGGTAACCCATTTTTAACCCCCGACGCAAAAAAGAGGGGTGTTATAAGTTTGACGTGTAAGTGTGTGTGTGTGTGTCTGTCTGTGGCACCGTAGCTCTTAAACGGATGAACCGAATTGGATGCGGTTTTTTTTATTTGTAAGCAGGTTTTCTAGCGGTGGTTCTTAGACATTTTATATCGAAATCGGTTTAGCCTTTTTTGAATAATTGAACTTTGAAATGTCAATGTCGGGGGTTTTCCAACTTTTTGTTGGTTAGGTTATATAGAATTTCACTTCATCTAGGTAATACCACCACCACCACTTCATCGAATTTAATTTCATCGAACGCTATTTTCTGGTGGAACCATGATGTTTTCAGAATACCTTAAATTTTAAGTAATTAGCTCTGATTATACTTCTGACGACAAAAAAAAATACTGATGCTTAGAGAAATGCCTTTCGATAAAATGAAAATTCTGCGTAATGATACGTTCGTCGAAAGGTGTTTCGATTAAATAATAGGTAGGTACAGTCACCAGCAATAATATGTTATCCAACAATGGGCACAAATATATCTAACAAGAGCGTGTCAGATATTTTTGCGTCCAATGTTGGATAAAATATTATTACTGGCGACTGTACCCATCACTGACCTAACGAAAGAAACAAGTTATTTTTTAACATGTCAAATAAGTGAAACTGAGTGAAAGTCATTAATGAACGCTGCTTTCAAGCGAATATCCGCCAGACCTTCACAGATTTGATTGGTGTTCGCGAAATAATTTCCTGACGCCAAACCGAAATTCGTTAAAAGTTATTTTATATCTAAACCTACCAGGGAGCCAGAAAATTGAGGAGCTATTAATCTGCTGACTTCATTCTCGTAGAACATATCGGATTTACCGCGGAAAAAATAACGTAGACAAAATAATAGTACCGTATTATTTCAGGATTATGATGGAGCACGTTGTTTCTCTTTTTTTGGTAATAATGTTATTGTTTATTCATTTTAATATCGCTGTAACCGTAAAGTGTTCATAGTTTATTAAATATTTGACATGTAGATAAGGCTAGGTTAGATTAGGCTTGATTTGTAGGCATAGGAACATCCTGAATAAAGTAATGATTTAAAAAAATACGTTGTTATTGACATTGACTAAAAATAATTATCTATGGCAGACTATATTATATAGACACGGATATGATCCGTCTGTATGCGTCTATCTATATGTGTCACGACTGTACCCTTCTGCCGCTCATGCATGATTAAAATACCTCATAGTCTTTAACTTTTATAAAATATTACACGCGTTTGACTGTGTCTTCATCTACGTAAATTTCGTTAAGTTCGCGTTGGATTTTCCCACGGGAACTATAAAATATTCCGGGATAAAAAAGTACTCTTTTTTCATTACAGGACATAAACTGCATGTAAACAGCAGGCTTTCTTTCAAGCGAATGATTCGTAAACATTAATTGGAACAATGTAGTAGTTGTTATGTACTTACAATGTAGTAGTTTAGGCTAGACCCATCATGCAATTTGGTTTAATCGGTCCACCCACACTAGACCGAATATCTATATATATAAAAGACTGAACTGACTGACTGATGTATCAACGCACAGCCGAAACTACTGTACCTAGAAACTTGAAATTTGGTACAGGGGTTCCTTTCATGATGTAAGTGAGCACTAAGAAAGGATTTTCTGAAAATCGACCCCCTACGGGAAAAAATGGGGGGTATAGCGGGAAACTAATTCTACGCGTACGAAGTCGCGGGCGTCCTCTAGTCATATCATAAATGCTTAACATGTACAGTCAACCAATTTGATTCCTAGGCCACTATTGACTTTGTCAATGTGACGTTGTAAACCAAATCATAAGAAGTCTGTAACGTTTGGTAGTCAACGTCACTTTAACATAGTCCAAAGTGGCCTAGAAATCAAATTGGTTGACTGTACATATTTTATTAATTTGTCCACTTTTTTGCACCACTTTTATTAGTTTATGTATGATTATTTAGTTAACTGGTAGATTAAGTTCTTCATTTGTGCTTTTTTGTGCAATAAAGCTTAAATAAAAAAATAACAAGTTGTAGCTAAATCCGCCGGAAATTAATCTGTACATGTAGGTACCTTTTGATTGGCGTAGTTTTCCTCGTTTCACTTTCCTACACATTCAGCTATAATTGGGATGAAGCTAATGGTTATTGGAAAGTTATTTTTCTTCTGGATATCTAATGATTTCTTAGTAATACGAAAAAATGGGAAAATGTTCCAATTACCTAGCCAACATGAAGCAATTGAAAGATTTATGGAAAATTTAGATCAAATTGTTGTTCGACGTTTATTTCCTCTTACTATTGATTTGTTATTTCATAGAAAAAATGTAGAATGATTTTATAGAACTTGATAATGTAACTTAAGAATGACTTTATTGTTTTATTGGTTTTGACGTCTATTGTTAATAATTATTAATTTTAATTTTATTAAACATCGGAACTGTACAGTTATTTATGTTATTTTACCTATACATGATTACGAAGATCCTGAATAGAGACCTATTTTTTCCATTTAGTTATTATGTATTTTCCATTTATTTAGCAAACTTTGTACATATCCCAGGATCTACGTCCAAACTAGAGCAGTATCATAAAGTGTCAATCCAATCAAACTCCAGGTAGTGAACGGGATGGAGATAGTTAAGTAACTGCTACAGCGCTGTCCGTTACACTGCCTGAAACTTGGCAGGTTTCCATACTTTATAATATGATCGCAAATGCACCTATTTTCAGTAATTTAATTATAATTTTGCGAGGGATGGAGCGCAGCTGGGGTTTGATTCTGTCAAAAACGCGGTCGGTCGAGACGAACGAGTGAATGTTGCAGCGGCGAGTTTAAGTAGTCCCGTCAGAGCGAACAAAACACATTTTAAATTTGGCAGCATGGCTTCTGTCGACAAGATCGAACGTATAAGGCTGCCTAATTGAGAATGCACGCGAAAAAATGTATTACGCGTTTTTGAGAGAATCACACTCTTGTTCGCGTAACTGATCCAATCAGCAACACTGGTCTGCAATATCGCGAGACCAAGACCGGTATCGTGAATATGGGTGTTAAGATCGCTAAATTCTGGAGCTGGGCTGGACTTCTTCAACTGTCGTATCCATCCGGAGCAGTGGGCCAGAATTGTCACCGAATGGACCCCACAGGACTACTGGAGCAGAGTTAGACCAAAAGAATGCGGCGGGATGATTTGGACGTGTTTCAAAGAGTGACTGGCGGGAGCATGCAATCAGTAGGGAAGAATGGCGAAAAAAAGGGGAGGCCGTTGCCCAGCCGTGGGACACTCAGGCTAAAAAAAATGCCAAAATCAACAGCAACGCAAGTTGGTAAATAACCGTTAGTTCAAAGTTTAACAATAAACTGCGGTGGGATGTATGAATACAATTTAAATGTATTGTATAAACAAATAACCTTCTGCAAGTAATAAAACCGCATCCAAAATAGTATATTTTAAAAGAAATACACTCCTAACACAATCTATTTTAAATTTTTCGTCGTTTTCAAAGGACCAACTCAAATGGATCCGACCGAAGACTTATTGCCTTTCGCCGCTAAGCCGGAAAAGTGTCAAAGGCGTTTTTGCAACAGGCGTTCCGTTTCAATCACGTAGTGTGTAAACTGCCTTTTGCTTTGTACTGCAACCGCTGTGCTGAAAATTACCATACAAAATGCGGTAACGTTTCACTTTCCTAGCCTGCATTTTACGATTTTTGTATATTTTGTACATATTATAAAAATCTAGGTCTCTAGGTTTTATATTTTAGGAAAAAACAAATGACAATGTTCAAACTTAGTTTTTTATAATAACTAAGTACAACGTAAGCATTAAAAAATCGTGGAAATAGACTTTATTAAGGGGGTGAGAAACGTTGCTTTTCAATCCATTATAATAAAACTGGAGAAGTGCAAATTACATACATACATACATTATATCACGCCTGTTTCCCAGAGGGGTAGGCAGAGACCACTTCTTTCCACCTGCTACGATCCTGACAAATCTCTTTCGCTTCTTCCACATTCATACATCGAGTCATGCACGCACGTCGGTTTCGGGTACTTAAAATTCGGCCCTTTTCCAGTATTTCTCCAAATTGCAAATTAATCTTGTTTGTTTCAGTATAATCATTTGGTTCAACCCAAGCGATACAATTTCAACCTTTAATACGGATCAAAATGACAACGCAATTCGTCTGGGAATTCGTCTGCGGTTAGCATCTTTATCTCGTAGAATATGCTTTAAAGTGATTTAATAAGAATACAATATACTCAGAGGACATAGTAACCTTTCTTTAACCGACTTCAAACAAGGAGGAACTTCTCAACTCGTCTGTTTTTTTAATAATCAATGTTACTAGAGTAACATTTACGTTTTCCTTGGCAATTTTTATTGGTATTTTTAGGGTTGCTGTATAGTCCGACATGCTCTTGTCCAGTTTTTAGGGTATCGTACAAAAAAAGAAAAAACGAAACCCTTATAGGATTACTTTGTTGTCCGTCTGTCTATCTATCTGCCAAGACCCTTTATCTCGGGAACGCGTGAAGGTATCGAGTTGAAATTAAAACCATATACTCCGGTCTATAGTCCCTTGAAGCTGTGAAATAAGCAAACTTCTAAGTTAACGTAAAATAAGATACGGCCGTTTATGCCGCAAAATACTTACATTAATTTCGACACTCTTAAGGGAATCAAACTTTATAGCCTTCTTATATTATAAGAATTGAGAAAAATCTGAAATCTGTACATTTTTAATTTAATCACAAAAAACAGGGTCTTTATGCAGGGAACGGCGGTCCAAATTTTGAATTGAGTTAACCGTGTCATGTGCGGAGCCCTCGGTGGGCGAGTCTGACTCGCCTTGTCCGGTTTTTTTTAACCGATTTCAAACACGGAGGAACTTCTCAACTTGTCTGTTTTTTTATTAAACAATGTTACCTACTGAGTCTTCGTTTTTCCTTGCCAATTTAGATCGGATTTTAATTGGGCTTTTTTTATTAGTAAAGTAAAACCCACGGGTGGACCTTTAAAAAAATGTTTCGGTGCATTGGTTTTTGTTTACCTGATCGTGTACGAAACAGAACTTCGTTACCAGAAAGATAATTTGCTTCAGTATGTTACATACAATACTTGAGAGGATTTTGAAGCTAAAAAATACTGGAAAAATGGTTCAGTTGTTTTAGACTATTATCCTGAGTTTTCAGCTTAACGTGGACCAGAGGGCTTTATTGTCTAACGCACTCGCAATCGCAACCGGCTTCAAAGTGGAGCAATTGTTTTCGTTTTGTATGCAGACAAGCCTTCGATTTTCAAAATGAAAACGATCGTGATTGCGAGTGCGTTAGACAATAAGCCCTCTGGGGACGCCCGCGACTTCGTAGAAATTGCTACCAGCTACTTTCCCTATTTCTTGCTTTTAAAATTGTGAATGCTGTGCTAACCTTTAATTTAGATGTGCACTGTGGATGCTATTTAAAATGTAATCCACATATTTAGTTGGATTGTTTAATTAATAAATAAAATAGAATAAAACGGTGTTAAAATACCCTAAAGGTTTTTTTGCGTTTCCAAAATATCAAAAGTATCACAAAAAATACTTAACAAAAGATACGAACAGAAACAACACAAAATCAGAAAGCGTGGAAATTCTTTAAGAAATTTACATCTTCAAAGGCAATTTTAGTAAAAGCTTCGCTGGGCGTAAATTTATTGTCCACAATTCGATTGGACGCTCTTTGGTTTTTGTTCGCGGAGCATCGATTTTTCGTAATATCACAAAAGGTTATTTTTAAATGCTTTTTGTTTGATTACTAGCCCACAAATATGTCGTCAACAAAATGTTTTCAATACTTACATAATAACAAATCAATGATAATAACTACTTTCAGGGGTAATTTCCTGTTAAACAGCTCAACTAATTTTTACTAAAACTAGCTAAAAACCACACTATGTAACCTAGCTTTATCTATATCTACCTATATATACATATAAAAGGCAAACCTGACTTACTGATTTATATAATATCAACGCACAGCCAAAACTACTGTGAAACTTGAAATTTGGTACAGGGGTTCCTTTCATGATGTAAGTGAGCACTAAGAAAGGATTTTCCAAAAATCGACCCCCAACGGAAAGAAATGGGGGGAGTAGCGGGAAACTAATTCTACGCGTACGAAGTCGCGGGCGCCCTCTAGTCACTACATAGTATAAAACAAAGTCGCTTCCCGCTGTCTGTCTGTCTGTCCCTATGTATGCTTAGATCTTTAAAACTACGCAACGGATTCTGATGCGGTTTTTTTAATAAATAGAGTAATTCAAGAGGAAGGTTTATATGTATAATAAATGCTGGTTTATTGTTCGGGTGTTACTTAAAACTCAAATAAACCGAAGTAAAGCGAGGGCGGGTCGCTAGTACATATATAAAAATGAACCCTTATTTCTCCTTGTCACGCGATATCTTGAGAACGGCTGAACCGATTTGGCTGATTTCTTTTTTGTTGTGTTCATCATTGTCAGGACAAGGTTTGTATGAAAGAAAATAATTGAAAGATCCACCGGGAAAGTCAGAAATTTGCAGCGGAGCGAAGCCGCTGGCGGGACAAGAGCATGTCGGACCATACAGCATCTTACCCTAAATGGGTAACCTCCGGACAAAAAGCAATAAAAAAAAAATGTATCATTTTGCAGAAATAAAATTATTTTCTTCTTTTTCTTCTTCTTCAATGTTTGCATTGTGTTCCATCTACATCCTCAGGGTTGGCAACGCATTTACAAGATTAAGATTAAATCTTGAGATGGCTTTAGAGTCAACTTACCATACATTGTCATCGTAAGACGCACAATCCTCAAGAACCAGTGACACATTTTATTTAGATTTAATAATATTTCTACTATCTTGCAATATCCTAAGCAAAAAAATTAACCAGCCACAGTTTCAAAAACACTTCCAATTAATCATCGATACTTGTTAAAACACAATGGTCAATCCCTCTTGACGTTTGATTTTTGGTATGAAAGTTCCGCCCCTTGTTTATTAGGCTCGGTTCCCACTATGCCGGACCGGCAATTTTGCCGGATGCCGGAAGGGCTTAAGTGGCTTATGACCATGTTCACACGGCATAATATGAACAGCTTCATATAAATTGTACAGCCACTACCCTTACCGGCATCCGGCAAATTTGCCGGTCCGGCATAGTGGGAACCAGGCTTTAGTCAACTTACCATTTATCGTAAGATTTCAATCTTGAGATTGCAGTCAACTTACTATCAGGGACTCAATTCTCGTGACTTCGAGATGATTTTTCATGCGAGATATGTCGAAAAAATGTATGCAGTTGACAGTTAATCTCGCATGAAAAATCATCTCGAATTAACGAGAATTGAGCTGGATTGCATTCTCTCTAAAAAAACATATGACACCCCCTATTCGTGTCGGGGATTAAAATACAGTCTCGGTTTATTCCGTAATGGCGTTACATGTCAATATTGTCACGTAATTCGACCGTGAGTATCGTGACGTAATGACGTAACTGGGGCACAAAAATGTGTAATACAATTAGGAATCGATCTCACGTATGGAGTCGATCCGTCACATGCCTTCTCTCGATACCACGCGAATATTGGACATGTATGGAACAAAATGAATAGGTTTTTTTATACGGTTAAAAGCAGATCTGACTTACTAAAATGATAACGCGATAGACTTTCAGATCGACGAAGTAACGTTTTTGTATAAACAGGGGTGGATGCAAGATTACATTTATAGATAGATAGATTGATAATAATATTTTTTCACATACTTGCGCCATGACAAATTGAAACACGTTTACATAATTAAAATAAAGTAAAAAGAAAAAATAACATTAACTGCCGAACGTCAATTAAATTTAATGCTTGTTTAGTGACGGGTTGTCTTATTCTATTGCTGTAGCGAAGAAAGTGACAGCAGCAACTTTAATCAAGCATTAAATTAAATTGACGTCTCTGAATGTGGATGTAAAAGCTTAAGGTATAATTAAACTATTATTAATTTAATGCTTAAACTATTATTAATTTAATGTTTTTTAGTGAAGTGTTGTCTTATTCTATTGCTGTAGGAACGAAAGTGACAGCAGCCACTTTAATCCAGCATTAAATTAAATTGAGATCTGAGTGCGGCAGTAAAAACATAAACTATCATTAATTTGTAATAACCTCCAATTATCGATTGCTCTCATCGATAGATAGTTTGGCACGTCTCTATGAAATCTCAGGAGCGATCGACTCTCACTTGTATACAAAAACATTAAATTTAAAAAAGTCCTAATGTAATTCCGATAACCTGAAAACCTCAACTTCAGGAGGCCACTTTTTTAACCCCCAGCGAAAAAAGGGGTGTTAGATGAGTAACGTGTGCCTGTTTGTTGCAACCCCGTGTACAGGGTGTGACGGAAAAGTGATACAGCTGCTTCAGTCTATCCTAAACTAACATTTCTTTTCTTATTTTTAGGGTTCTGTACCCAAAGGGTAAAAGCCCTACCCTATTACTAAAACTCCGCTGTCCGTCTGTCTGTCACCAGGCTGTATCTCACGAACCGTGATAGCTAGACAGTTGAAATTTTCACTGGTGATTTATTTTTCTGTTGCCGCTATAACAACATAATAAAATAAATATATATTTAAGTGGGTCCCATGCCTCCCATACAAGATGTTTTTTTCCGTTTTTTGCTAATGTTGTATAGATGGTACGGAACGGTATAATAACAGTCCAAAGTCACAATTTAACAATAGTGGCTGTCATATTACAGGCTCACAGCTCCCACGTGCATGATAAAGTGGTTTACCTCAGTTTAGAGGTTCTTCAGAACCTCTTAGGTGTAATAGAAAGGTAATGGCACCTTGAGACCGCGTTTCCCTAAAGTGCACATCGATTTTTGTAGTAAAATTGTCATACAATGAGCAATGAACACGGCTTCGTATTTTATGTAGGTATATTGTGATACATTTTAAAGCACTTTATATGTGTTTTATGCTAATTTTATTTTGAATATATACAGGGTGGGCGTGCTGCCGCAATACCAAAGAAGAATGCAAACTACAAAGTAATAGTATAAGCATTTTAAATTTAATGTATTTACCGATAGGGTATAAAGTGGTCCGGCTACTCCATTGCATTTAGCGATTAAAATGTTTCTTTTAGTAAGTTGAACTCCAAAGTAAACAATAATACAGACTTACATATAAGAATGAAAGTATGCCATATTTTGTATGTTTAAGGGGTTATTATGATTATGACATAGCTATGCAGTTCAGTTTACCCTGAGAGAAAAGGACAGAGCTACATAGGTGCTATAGTTCTGTCCTTTACGCTCACCGTAAAATGAGCTGCATAGCTATGTCATAATAACCCCCTGTTCTATTATAATAAGCAAAGCTTATTATTATAAGCAGAATAAAATCATACCAAAAAAAACACAATTTTTTATCATTGCGAACGTGATTTTTCAATAGAAGACTATTGTTTTTGATATTACTCATAGTTTAAACGTAACTCAACTATTTTTAGCAACCCAATAATTTTTTTAACAAAAATTGGTCCAGCTTAGCAGTGTTCTAAAAATGAAAGTTCGGACAATTTGAGTTCGGATAAATATAATTCGTAATTTTAAGGTTTACCAGGTAAAAAAAAAAGCTATTTTTTAAATTTAATTAAAGTAAATACTTTTAAAACTTGGGTAGTGCTCAAGTTTTAAGGTCTTAAAAACCGTCTAGAGGCATTTAAAACAGCGTTAAAACTCTTCAGGGTCCGAAAGAGGCGTTATGGCGTATTAAAGGATCCTTCATAAAACGCACAAAACTGAGGCGGTATAAACCGGATAGCGCTGAGCTTTTATTTTTATTCGTTTAGTTTCCTTTCACTCTGATAGAACAGCGCAATAATTGTTTCCTGTAATAAAAGTTACACGTCACAAAGCTCTTTACTCAGCAATTTTTACTAGGTACTGAAATTGTAAGGCTATAAAAATTGCACAAAGTTAATCCCGTAAATATTGCCTGTGTGGTGCCGGGTTTAGAATGTTGCCACTCCATGTCTTCCCGTGGATGTCGTAATAGACGACTAAGGGACTAAAGGCTGTGTAGTGCTGTTAGGCGATGAGTTTGCAACCTGTCACTAATACACTGGATAACATCTTAGCTTGGTTGTGCAAAATGTGGTCACAGAATTATCAACAAGTTTTTGGAGTTGTTGGTGACTCTGTGCATGGCTCTGCCTACCCCACTCTGGGAATGACGGCGTGAGTTTATGTTATGTTGTTATGTTAATCCCGTAAATAAATATAGAATGCTTTGGAAATAAACCGCAGTATTAAAATTTACTACGAAATAATCAAAAACCTATATCTTAGCCTATTTGTGCAAAATGCGGTTACTGAATTATCAACAAGTTTTTAAAGTTGTTGGTAATTCTGTAGCTCTGCCTACCCCACCCTGGGATTACAGGCGTGAAGGTATGACCACCCTAATTTCAAAGTTGACAATAAATAGTGACTCTTAACCCTTAATTTGGCACGGTCAAGAATACTGTATAGTCACCTAATAAAACTGTTGAGCATACTTAGAATCTTGTCATTGTGAATGTCATTGTCAGTGTCATGCGAGTCATTTGATGTTCTGTTTGAAATTTACTATGACAACGCACTACAGTGCTTAACATTTTCGTTGGGGTACATACATACCATAATGTTCACTTTTTTTGATTGGATTGTTTTTTTTTTTGCTGATTCAGAATCTAAAACTCGTCGCTATTTTTTCCAATTTAATGGTTAAAAAAAACCCGCCAATTTTTACCAATTCTCTAGCTGAGATTTCACCTTTTTAATATTATTACACGTCCATACAAAGTGGCACCACCTTGTGAGCAAATTCACAGCTTTTAACGATTAATTTGATTTCCCGTAGAAATGAGATGTGTTTTCGGGATAAAAACTATCGTATGTCCTATTCCAGGACCCAACCTATAATGTGTGTCCAGTTTCATTCCAATCTGTTCAGTGGTTGAAGCGTGATTGAGTAACAGACATCCACGTATAAAAATATCCAAACTTTCTCATTTATAATATTAATAAGTAAGATAAGATAAAGGTAAGTAGGTACTTATCAAAACAGTTCGTATTATGTATGTATTTAATATATTATTCGCAAATACCAGAGATACCTGAAAAACCAAAATACAACTTACTGCTAAGTTTATTTGCTTTAAAATTGAATGTAAATTCTATCTAGTCTTTCCGCTAGACGCCTTCTTGCATACAAAACGGGGCTAATCTATTTAACGACGGTGAAGGAAAGAATTAACTTTACTTTTGCTGAACAAGATTAAAAAGAGAAGGGTTCTGTGGAATAATAAAACATTACCAGTAGATTCAAAAAAATCTAAATTCTAAATTCTATATATTTATTCAGTAAATAGGCCACATAAGGGCTCTTTTACACGTCGGAAACATGAGTGAATCTACCAGCGCTTCGGACAAGACCATCATTGCGGAGAAGAAGCGCTGCAAGAAACTCCTCAGACTCAGACTCACTCAACTCAGATTGTAAGGGCTAGAAGAGTTAGGTACTGTAAACTAGGTGTGTTTTAGGTACAGCTACAATTTTATATATTAATATTACCTAAGTACAGAAAAAACACAACTGATTTGGCTTACCGATGTACCTGCGCAGATGACGAAATTTCGAAGCGCCGGAACCAATCAGCATTATCCTCGCGTTGCGCGTGTATTCTGTGCTATTATTCGTTATTAGTGACGCTATGTTGACGCGCGCCCGCGTGTTATTCAGTCAGCCGTGATTGGGAAGGACAACATAGATGCAATTTTAATTTGCAACTTATAACTATTAAGCTAAGTCTGATCGTGGATTTTAATCGTGCTTCGGAAATCATCGGATCGTTATTCGTGTCTGCGCGAACGAAGATTCACGACACGCCATATAAATTGTGTTCTACGGTACTGCAGTTAAATGATACACGTTACTTTATATTTTACTAGCTTCTGCCCGCGACTTCGTCCGCGTAGATTTCGGTTATCGTTATTCCCACGGGAACTGTATTTCACACACACACACACACACACACACACACACACACACACACACACACACGCACACGCACACGCAGACGCAGACGCAGACGCAGACGCACACGCACAAGCACACGCACACGCACACGCACACGCACACGCACACGCAGACGCACACGCACACGCACACGCACACGCACACGCACACGCACACGCACACGCACACGCACACGCACACGCACACGCACACGCACACGCACACGCACACGCACACGCACACGCACACGCACACGCACACGCACACGCACACGCACACGCACACGCACACGCACACGCACACGCACACGCACACGCACACGCACACGCACACGCACACGCACACGCACACGCACACGCACACGCACACGCACACGCACACGCACACGCACACGCACACGCACACGCACACGCAGACGCAGACGCAGACGCAGACGCAGACGCAGACGCAGACGCAGACGCAGACGCAGACGCAGACGCAGACGCACAAGCACACGCACACGCACACGCACACGCACACGCACACGCACACGCACACACAACATACATTTTTACAATTTGTTTCTTACCATTATTTTGTTCAGTCTAAATAGTGAAGTCATCATTTTACACCTACTTGAATTCTGATTAACTGCTATAGTGAAATTAAAAAAACCTTTTCTAAATATCATTGTTCAATAATCATAATTACTAAATTCGAATGCCATTTCTAAATCACACAAAGAAAATTGCGATATATAGCATGAGAAAATTTCATTTAGATTTTAACCACCCTGTATGCCGCGGAACACAAATCTTCAAAGTAAACAATTAAACTCCTCCCTTATAGGCACGGAACCCTAAAAATGCAATTTCCCGGCGGGCCGTAATAAGTTTTACGGTGTTAGGTCCAAATGGCTGCCGCGTAACAGCTTCAAAATTGCACCGCAGATTACCTCGGAATTGTGTTTAGCATTATTAGCTAATTTCATGGGGTATTACCGGTTGACACCTCCGACTGGCTTGATGAGGTTTCCGTTTCGTTTTGCGGAGATGGCCGGCGATGTTACTTTTGAAATGATATGTTTTAACCGCCGATAAAAAACGGTGGTAGATGCCAAACGGATAACCCGATTTCGACGTGGTTTTTGTTATAAGGAAGCTTGTTTAATCAGGATAGTTGTTAGCTAGGTTTCATGGGAATTAGTTTAGCCGTTTAAGAGATATCAGCTCTCAAATAAAGGGTTGCCACCACAGAACAGAAAAAACAGTAGCAGTGTCAAGCGGGCGTGTAACGTGTGGCATAGTTATGCGGAGTTCCGCATAACCTACCATACTTTTGCCGCGATCGCTTATTTCGATATTTCGATATTTTGATATTTCTAAAATAGGAAATAGTTCCAGAAGCATGCCTTATTGTGCCATTTTGGAATGTATAAACGATAGCCGCACCAAAAACATTTTCTATGATGGCGTGTTGTATTTATGATAGTTTGCGTATTGCCGACAACAGGTCTGATACTAAGCGAAGCTCATGCCACTTCCACTGTTTTTTCTATTCCGTGTTGCTTTTGAAGAGATATGTTTTAACCGCTGATAAAAAACTTTGGTAGATCCCAAACGGATAATCCGATTTTGACGTGGTTATAAGGTGGCTTATTTAATCGGAATAGTTGTTAGCTAGGTTTCATGAGAATTAGTTTAGCCGTTTAAGAGATATCAGCTCTCAAAGAAAGGGTTGCCACTGTCTCCGGGGTTTTTATGATAAAATACAGTTTTGTAGTAAGCACCAAGAGTTTTGTGAGTTTAACCGAGCACAGAGAGAAAGACGGTCGGACAGACGGACATGGGGGAACTATAAGGGTTCCTTGTTGACCACGGAACCCTAAAACCGCGTCCAAAATGGACCATCCATTTGAGCCACGATGCTACAACCCACACAACTACACACATACACAGATATGCACACATAAATAAAAAGGACACGTGAGTTATTTGATAGTCAAAGCAAATTTAACCCCATATCTTAAGAAATAAGGTCACTTATACATACGCGGTTATATGAGACATGAGGGCAGTACTTATTTGTCGCCTTTGTCGGGGGTAAAAAATGGGATCAACTTAAAATTCAGTTTTTTTTCCAAATAGTCATTTGTCAGAATTTTATTTTTTCCAAAAGCTATGTTATGCTGGAGTTAAATATTTTGGTTTAAATGAATAACTAAATTGCTATATGTAGGGGGGATAGGTTAGGTTTGATTTATAAACAATATCAAAAAAAAGTTTCTATCAAAACCTTACATTCGGAAATACGAAAATTCGAAATTTTGATCATTTTGGCATTATGTATTTAGTGTAGGAAAATAAAAAATTACCTATAATTACAAATATATTCTGTCATGATGTCATTACTTTTTTAAATTTATTAGTTTAGCAGTTGCAGAGTTCATACCCAACATTGAAATAAACCTCCTCCTCCGTTCTTGGAACTTCATTAAACTATAAAAAAACCTCTTTAAACTATAAAAAAAGCTATAGAAGTAAAATCCGTATTATAAAAAAAGCTATATTTCCTGGTAAAAGCTGCACAATAGCTTTTAAACAATGTGTATGTGTGGTTATTCGTAAATACAATTTAGGTTCCGGAATTCAAAAATTCAGTTATAAGAACTGAATTTTAAAATTTGGAACTATGCTGCACCTGTCCAATCACGCGCATTGTTCCAAGTTATTCTGAATTCAAGCGTGTAAATACAAATTGAACGAATCCGCGGGTAAAATCTGATTCGGTTGCCCGCATACACATATTCACTAGAAACAATGACATAACTCAAAAAACATGCCACCCGATATTGAATTGTAGATGTAAAAACATTCAGATTTAGTTTTAGGTGTCACAATATGTATTTGTGTCGTTTATTCGCGGGAGTCCCGGATATAGTAAGCCGCCAAAATATATTGATAGAGAATTGTTATTGAAATATACTATTTACTACGAGAACAACCGATTTGTGGTATGGGAATTGTGCATTTTGTTGTTTATTGAAATTGTCTTTGGTTTTAGAGAGAAATACATTATAATAAGAAATGGCAACAAACCTGTGGTAATAGACACAAACCTTTTTACTACAAGGGTGGTTTATAAAAAGAGAGCATGGTTAACAATAGCTTAAAGCTTTAAAGACTCAATTAAAATCCTTAATTTTTTCTATTGCGTAACGAAAGTTATCCATAATGATTTAAGAATAAATAGTAATTTTCGTTACGAAATGGAAAAAAAAGGATTTTAATTGAGGCCTTAACTGTCCTTATATTGAACAATGTTTTTGAAAACGGCTGACATGGGCGTTTTCACTAAAACGTGTACCCCAATAATTAAGGACTAAAATTAAGGAACTTTAACTTTCTCAGTTTTGTGACGAAAATTAGGTATATTGACGGCCGCAATGTATGGCAAATTTTCGTCACAAAACAGTGAAAACGCCCACATGGAATAGACAGACAAACAAAGCGGCGGCAATATAGAACTTGTGATTCCTATGGGTACGGGAACCTAAGAAGCCCATTTCTATGATAAGTCAGTTTTCTACATATTTCGTTGTTAGTCCAAGATTCGCATAAATTTGGGATTTCACAACTAATACCCTTAAACGCCAACGCTAACAGTGTTACGACGAAATAAAACTAATCCTCTAAGGCGACGCGGGAAGATTTAATTTCATATTTAAATTAGTTTCAAAGGCACGCTTTCAAGTCTAAATTTAAACCCGGCTTAACTAAAACTCATAATCGTAATTTATAATGATGTTAATCTTAAGTAAGACGGCCAGATAAAACAATTCCAAGATGGCGTCCAAGTCTGGAGAAAATGGCGGTTACATAATGAATTTAATCGAACCGTGATGTCATTATCGCAGAATCCTCGTGGACTTTGTAATCTCATTCGACCATCATAACTTGACCTGTGCGCTCATAGGCAATGGGACATTAGGTACGGTCACGGGTTTTGTTTAAGTGCGAGTCGGACTCGCGCGCAAAGGGTACCGTACCATTATCCAATAAAAATCACGTTTGATGTATAGGGGCTCCAACTCGCACTTGACTTTTGTTTACTTTCCTCTCAATCGAAATGAAAACTCTGGTATAGTAGTAAAGGGATTAACTATCAATTGAAACCTCGAACTATAGGCGCACTCGCTACCGCTCGTGCAGCCTCTTTATCTCGGGACGCAACTGATCACTTTCATCCCTTGGTTAACAATCTACCAATTCAAATATCAACGAGACGGCGTTTCCTCGCAAGAGAGTCGTATTCAATGCACGATTCGTGCACCAGCCAGTTTCCAGACTGGACAGGTATCAGTGTAGAATTTCATTGCAAGTTATGTTATACTAGTCCAAACGCAAGATTCGAGCTGATGGGGATATATTTCAAAGACAACTTGCAACACAAATATTAGAAGAGTAAGTTTATGTTAAAAACCGGCCAAGTGCGAGTCGGACTCGCGCACGTAGGGTTCCGTACCACTATAGATCTAAATAAATGTTAAAAAAAACTAATTATTAGATCTCGTTCAAACCAATTTTCGGTGGAAGTTTGCATGGTAATGTACATCATATATTATTTTTACATTTATCATTCCCTTATTATAACTTTACGTTACGTTACGTTACTTCTAAATAACGGGGGGGGGGACACACATTTTTCCACTTTGGAAGCGTCTCTCGCGCAAACTATTCAGTTTAGAAAAAATATATAATAGAAACCTCAATATCATTTTTGAAGACCTATCCATAGATACCCAACACGTATGGGTTTGATGAAAAAAAAAAATTGAGTTTCAGTTCTAAGTATGGGGAATCCCAAAAATTTATTGTTTTTTTTCTATTTTTGTATGAAAATCTTAATGCGGTTCACCGAATACATCTACTTACATAGTTTCCATAGTATAGCTCTTATATTTACGGAAAAAAGTGGCTGTGACATACGGACGGACAGACGGACGGACGGACAGACATGACGAATCTATAAGGGTTCCGTTTTTTGCCATTTGGCTACGGAACCCTAAAAATTGTTACAGTAAAACACAACTGATATGGCTTATCGATGTACCTGCGCAGATATAACATATTTTCGAAGCGCGGGAACCAATCTGCATGTTCCATGTGTTGCGCGTCTGTATTCTGAGCTATTATTGGTTATTAGTGACGCCATGTTGACGCGCGCCCGCGTGTCATTCAGTCAGCCGTGAGTGAAATGGAAAAAGTAGATGCAATTTAATTTGCCACCAAGGTTATTATTAAGAAGTTTAAATAAAGTACCAGGAGCGCAGCGGTAATTAGGGGGTGCGTAGCGCAATTTAGATCACAGGCGACGACGAAGCACGGTGCGGCGCACCGGCGGGCCCACACGATACAGCTCTGATATGTAGGTTACTTTTAATGTTTATGCACTCTTAGTATTTGACGTTGTCATTTTTGTTTTACTATTTTATAATAGTAGTTTAAAATTTTGTAGTACTTGTAGATATCCCTTTGAGCTCATAGAAATTAATGTATGCAACTATTCATAATCAGCCATTAAGACACTCATGCGTATGTATAATAGACATGCGGCCTCGCCTCATGTCATAAACTCGCACTCGTATCTTAATGGCCCTTATTATGATACACTTGTATAAACTACTATTTAAAACTTGCACTGTACAATCATTTTGTAATTCGAGAGTCACACAGTACTTGCACTCGCGTTCATAACGGGCATTATAGAACCGAGCCACGGGTGCAGTGACGGTGCCTTGTAAATGTTGATGGGTCGAGCGACCCCCCGACGACCTTTACTCGGTCGCTTCTTCGCACCAAAAGGTCAAGAACTGGATTTACTACGTTTAGGGCTTAAGGCGCAGTGAATAATGCAAAAACAGTACCTACTACCATGATGATAACTAATGGGCGCGACGGATGCAAATTATGTCAAAATATCCGTGATATGGATATGACCAGACCTCGGAATATACGTGGCAAAAATAAATGACAACTAGGGGTCGCCTATCGATAAACTCAATTATCGATGCTTTTCCCATATAGGTACTAGTGATTGCTCCAAGTATTATTTGTAAAAATTAAATTTTATTGAAAGTATGCAAATGAAACAAAATGGCAACATAATTCTGGATATGGTTTTACTCATCATCATCATATTTTTTTTCCTCATTGTGTATTTCAGAATTACTGTCCCACTTACTATTGTTAAAATAAGATCAGAATTTATTCCAAATTATCGGGCGTTAAACTTCTCCATCTCGACTGGTGAATGAATTTCAGGTGGCTAAAAGACTTTTCAATTTCTGTGTAAGAAGTAGAGGCGATCACTAGTATATGGGAAAAGCATCGATAATTGAGTTTATATAGCCGCTTCTTAGCTGTCATTTAATTTTGCCCGTATATTGTGAGGTCTGGATATGACTACTGATTTATAGCAAAAACTGCATACATTTTCATACATAAATAGTATCTTATCCATCTTATGCTTTCGTCACCATATTGCATCCGTCAGCCCCCTTCAATGATAACCATCATCTTTCCATCGTTAACCTACACTCGATCTCGCATCTGACATGTTTGTGTCTCGACGATAAAATACGTTACATCTATAATGTTCTGTAGTTACTGAATAAACATCTTCTATCTTTTTTATCTTTTTAAATCTGTAACGTACGTAAGACGAGAACTTCAGAGCTCTACCTTGTGGGTACCGCGGTAAGAACAAGGACTTGAACTTGAGTGATGTGGCGTTTGAATATTCAAATGGGTCTTTGAGTCAAGACTTATCATTTATTGGATAAATCTTGAAAAGGGCATCTTACTGGATATCAGTGTAGGTATACAGACGTAAGAAATGGTATCTCATGAGCGTTTTTTTTGGGGTTTTTGTTCGTATAAAGGGTTGGTAAATGAGAAAACGGGTCGCGTAATGGGATGCAATCATCGCCTCTCATTAATACTGGTAACCCCAGAGGAGTTGTCGATGCGTAGGCAGCATTCACGGAAAACATTCTTGTCTTTAGTAGTAATCTACAAAAATCTACAAAAAATAAAATAATCTACTAAAAATATTTTACTGAAGACTGTGCATTATTTTTTCTGCTGCGTTATTTCTAGCTTTAAGTCCTGAGACAAATGGATTAAAAGCGTTTGTATATTTGAAACAAGCTTAAAGCGCGGATAAGATATCAATATAAATTTGCTGATATCTTACTCTTACGTTTAACCTAGCAATAGACAAAAATTTGCTTCTTGCTCTAGCACAAAAGTTGAACAAAAATGTCTTTCTCAATTTCTGCTATTCTTATTGCCAGTCTAATCCACGTTAAGATTAGGGTATTGTTATTATCTGTGTGCTATGTAGCTATTTTCAGAATACCTTGAGTTTATTGCTGCTTGGGTGATTATGACATATTGTGTCTTAGCCCTAATAAGTTTATTTCGCCCTTTAAACTGGCTATAAGAATTGCAGAAGTTGATTGCTGTATTAGAGCTGCCATAGACGGACTGATTAGAGCAGTCAGGACCGACAGCTCCGTGGTCGCTATCGGTCAATATGCAGTTTCAATACGAACCTAGAGCATTGAAATTGAAAACACCCAATAGCGACCACGAAGCTGTCGGTCCTGCTTGCTCTAAGCAGTCCGTCTATGGCGGCCCTTCTTATCTTATCTTATCTTGCAGATGGGCCCTTTTGGATACACTTCGACCCTTTAGGATCTTTTGTGCAATTACCCTCTTACACACTCAGCAGAGCTGTTCGAATGTGCAGGCTTCCTCACGATGTTTTCCCTTCACCGTAAGAGCGTCGGGTAATGCACTTAAGTTCGAAAAACTCATTGGTACATGGTGACCGCGGGGGTTCGAACTCGGTACCTTACGATCACGTGTCGACCCCCTAAGCCACTAAGCCACCGACGCTCTCTAAATGGCGACCCTTACTTTATCTAAGGATCTGTCTGTTCGTTTGTCATTCCAGACACTTTTTGTCAAGAATGGGCAGAGGAATTAAAAACCTATGGATATTTAGGTTTGGTACTCGCCAACTTTGTAATACGCAGAAGTAGAAGAAATGTCTTTCTCAACTTCTGCAATTCTTATTGCCAGGCTAATCCACGTTAAGATTAGGGTACTGTTATCATCTGTGTGCTATGTAGCTATTTTCGGAAGACCGTGAGTTGATTGTTGCCAGGGTGATTATGACATATTGTGTCTTAGCCCTAATAAGGAGTCTTGGGATTATGGTCACGTGTCTAGACTAATAGGGGCTCGGGGCTAACGATATGAGGGATTAGAGGCGGGGATAATGGTGTCGTAAATAATTTTACGTCGTTTTTAGTGTTCCGTACACAGAAAAGAAATGGAACTCTGAAAGAGTCTGTTCATCAATCCAGTCCCCTTTTGCCAGGAGTGGGGCTCAAAAATTATGGATATAGGTATTATCGATATGCCATTAGGCATTAAGTTCAACTCTTGTACTCAAATTTGTATTTTTGTGCAATAAAGATTAAATAAATAAATAAAATAGATATTTAGGTTTGATACCCGCCAACTTAGTATAATAATAACAAAATAACATAATTAAAAAAATCGTTAAGTTCGAGTATGATGACTTGACTTGAATTCGATTTTCGAATCGAATCACCGCGAACCCAACTCACACTTGACCATTTTTCGTATTTGTTTTGTTTCGGGGTTTGTACCATGATCATACTAAATTTAACGCTAGTAAGATTTACCGTTTTTACGATACAACAAAAATAGAAAAAAGTTGAAGATCTTTACAGCTCTTTAAATTTAGGACGGACGGACAGACAGCGGAACCCTAAAATTAAAAAAAACATTATTAATGATTTGTGCAATGTACATAATAGGAAGCATAAAGTATACACGCAATTAAATCCTTTTTTATATTATTACTCGCAACCCCTTTACATTTTACACGACTGCCCAAAAAAGGAGTGTAATGTTTTCAGGGATCATGTATCTATTTATGTACGATTTATATCCCACCATAACTTCTAAACGCCTGAGCCGATTCAGATGTGTCTGGTATCGTTAGAATCCTTTCACCATCCCTGGTGACATAGATAGGGTACCTAAACTATTAAAATTGAAATAACAACAATGGCAAAATGTCAATTAACTATTAACATAGTTATATCGACGAAATATAAAAAAAAACGGGTTTTTAAAGCTTGATTTTCATTAAGTTATTAAGTAATGAGTATGTAACATGTTAAAGAGTGAAATGAATTATTTATTTTCTTTAGCATTTTTCTTACTTGTATAAATAATTTCGAAGCGGAATTAACTCCATACAAACAGTTAACATTATTCATTCCACTCCGAAGCATAACTCTTGCAATTAGCGGCTCGAAACAGTAATTCAAAGGCGAGAGGTAAGGCTCTATTCCAAGTCTAATTGCCCGTATTGTATTCATCACCCCTTCCCTTAAATTCAACCCTTTCAAAGTTTTGTAATTCCGCGACCAACCAAAAACCTTTGATCAATGAAACATTTTGAAGTTAATCTTTGATAAGCTTAATATTATTTAGCGTTTAACATTTTACAAGCTTTTATATAACTTGCTGTTTATGTATGTATGTATGTACAATCAACCAATTTGATTTCTAGGCTACTTTGGGCTGTGTTAAAGTGACGTTAACAACCAAACAAAGTCAATTAAATTTAATGCTTGATTACAGTAGCTGCTGTCACTTTCTTTGTTATATTAGCAATAGAATAAGATATTACGTCACTAAACAATCATTAAATTTAATTACGTCTCTGAGTGCGGTAGTCAGAGACATAAATACCAATGGTCACTCTTCAAAAAGAGTCTCAGGGCGCCATCTGTAATTCGTCAGGTTTGGAAACGAGACCCATCGTTGCCATTGAGGCTCTGTTAATGATAGACCCAGTTCACGTGGCGTCGTTTTTTTAATCAAGGCTACCATGAAATATCTTGCTGGATGTAATAAGGTTAGCTGAATAAATTAATGTAATTCAAAAAGTTCTTCAAATTTTAAAAAACATTACGTTCTAGCAGTAGCCAAACTTGTTTAGTCAAACTTCTTTTGTTTCAAAGAGATAGGTAGAATGACATTAAATAAAATAAATAAATTTTATAAATTCAATAGTTATTTCAGTTTTTAATCAAAATTTCTGTGTAATTTGCGATTTTCGCGTTCGCTATCACTCTTCAAGTACCTTATAAATAGTTACTATCCCACCATTTCGCGTGGAATAACAGTTATTCCAAGGATAATTTATTGGCGTCCACATTTTGTTTTGTACTGTCAGTGCTGTCAAAAGAACTTAACACACATTTTCTAATGACGGTTATTCTCTGGTCCTATATAATACATGATAATACTATAAAAGTAAGTTGACATGACCGAAGTTTTGACATCGTTCCGTTCTACAGCACTTTATTTTTGCCGGGCAGTACATTCGTTCATCATTCACTCTACATTCGAGCTTATTAATTCCATGAATAGCTATACCTTAGAGTGCGTGGAAAAACAACCACTGGTTTAAATGAGAGAAAAATTGTGAACTAGATACATCCCTAATACAGTTAGTTAAATGGCTAGAAAGGGAGTGATTGCCGGGGTGACGACTACTGGAGAAGTATGGAAGAGAAAAACATGTTGCGCCGACCCCAAATGAGTTGGGATAAGGGCAGGAGAAAGAGAGAGTTGGTTATTAGCGTATTTATTAAAGTTTGGTAGAATCCGCCCTAAGATTGCGTCTCCACTGAGGCGGAGACGAGCGGAGCGGAGATGTGCCAATATTAACCAATAGAAGGCGCATGCGGTCACTTGTGTGGCCCTTCCGCACGTTAGTTTAGATTCTATTGGTTAATATTGGCACAGCTCCGCTCCACTCCGCTCATCTCCGCCTCAGTAGAGCCGCAGCCTTAATGTCACTTCCAGCGACATGTCTCCGTCGCTCTCAATGGCTGTCTCTAATCAATGTGGCCCCATTTGTCCTTATTCACAAGTCGAGTAGGGGACCAACTAAGGTTACAATG
Organism: Acleris cristana; assembly: GCA_948252455.1. NCBI lineage: Eukaryota > Metazoa > Arthropoda > Insecta > Lepidoptera > Tortricidae > Acleris > Acleris cristana. The sequence continues at coordinate 12,347,851 of OX411793.1, forward strand.
GACCCACCCAGTCATTGATAGCTCTTTGTTTGAGACTCGGCTTGATTGGTCAAAGAAAGATGATTACGTAGCAAATTAATTAGTTTCTTGAAACCCGGCTAGCTGAACAATTATGTTATATTAGAGGTATATTTATGCTTTAAGAGTCCTTTTTTAAATCATTATTAAATTATCTATACTAATATTATAAAGAGGAAAGATTTGTTTGTTTGTTTGCAATGAATAGGCTCCGAAACGAATGGAACGATTTGAAAAATTCTTTCACCATTAGAATCCTACATTATCCCTGAGTAACATAGGCCTTATTTTTCTACGCGGACGGAGTCCCGGCACTAGCTAGTATTAGGTAATTATAATATAATTATAGAAAATAAATTAAGTGAAATGGCCAAATAACTCCATGACGTGAACTATTTTCGAAAACGGACAAAATGTAACGAATTGACATACTCGTAAGCAGCTGACGCGATGGTTCGTCGGCTTACGTCGATCCTATATTCTTCATATTTTTTTTGAAAGTCGTTAATGTTTGCGTTATGCATCTCTAGTCTAGTCCTCTTATTCGTAAACTCATAATAAACCTACTATATTTTTAAATTCGCCTTCATGCATTTTGTCACTCAAACTCGCAGGGAACGAAGCACCATACATACATACACTTTAAAAAGTTCCCTTCTTGGGCACTTGGGTACAAAGAGTTAAGTTTCTTTCAGCGTAGAGTAGACGACATTATATGTAAATGTTGCAAAAATGCAAAATTTCAGTGACTTTTTGCTTGGAAAAGTTTAGAAACAAAAAACCTCCACCGAACGAGACGTTACGTTGTTACTGTACTTTTACTTATTCTGTGTTACTGTGTTATGGCGTTTATGTTATTGCTAAATTTTGTTTAAGGTAAGTAAATTCATTCTGCATTTGGCCGCAAGCGATCTTTCACGCCACGCTTGCAATCCTATTTTTTTTTATGTATGTTACACATTGTACTTTTTGAGAACAGTGCAATTAAAAATTGAGTTTTACTTTTTAATTTTGTGTAATTGTGCAATCATCCAAACAAATTTTAATGCACTGTCCATGTCATATATTTTAAATCCGCCATTTTGTTTTTATTTTAAACTACCTTGCAACGCAACGCTTAGACGCTTAGACGAACCCCTTTGTTTTTGGGCAGTCGGTTAAAAAGACCAACGTTTGCACCTGAGTTTGCTAAAAATAAACCTCCATTTTTAAGCTTAAACGGTTTTATTCGGAAAATTTGTTAATTTTCTAATCATGGCGCAATCAAGAAAAGACGGAAAATAAAGGGATTTTTCCGGGGCGAACCCTATTATGGAAAGGACCCAATCAAAATGTAAAGTTATGCGTGGATGCAGAGGTTTTGGGACACAAAGGGTCCTTTGATCGGTATCCTACATTTGCACTTTTCAGTTACGGCATTAACGCAGAGATTTTGATTGCCCACCACCAATTAGGCGATTCTCTTTTTGAGTGGGTTAGGTATAACATGCGCAACTCCGCATACCCATGCCACACGTTACACGCCCACTTGACACTTCTACTGTTTTTTCTGTTCTGTGGTTGTTAGGAATTAGTTAATTCCACAAACTCACTACCGTACTCTTAAGCGAGGCTTAGACAAGCAATAAAAAAATTGCAAAAGTTGTCTACTAACTGTCATACTTTAACCTTAACGTTAGAAAAATATAGCGAAATTGTGCTTCTTGCTCTAGAAACAAAGTTTAAACCTTAAGAAGAAAAAGAAACAATTTATTCAAAGAGAACGCACACAAAACTAACGTAACAATGTTTTACAGCACAATCATATAGAAAACCGCAAACAACAACCAACCAACTTCTGCAATTTTGACTGCTGGTCTATTTCGCGCTGTACTTATCTAAAAATGGCGGTATCCTTAAGAGGATTGTGAAGCCATGCTTAAATCATGTAGGTGTCAAAATAAAATATGTACATATTTTAGCTCCGGGCGATAACGTTTCTCGGCTCCTAAATCACGTCCGATTTCCACAAGTTTTGAAGATGTTGCAGCACAGTTATTACGAAACGTACAAACCTAGTTTTTAAGGTTCCGTACCCAAAGGGTAAAAACGGGACCCTATTACTAAGACTCTGCTGTCCGTCTGTCCGTCTGTCTGTCACCAGACTGTATCTCATGAACCGTGATAGCTAGACAATTGAATTTTTTACAGATGATATATTTCTGTTGCCGCTATAACAACAAATACTAAAAACTCCAATACAACAAACGTGATTTTTTGCCGTTTTTGGCAAATGTTGTATAGATAATGGTACGGAACCCTTCGTGCGCGAGTCCGACTCGCACTTGAACGTTTTTTTATACACATACAAACACTCACACCTTCATTCCCAGAGTGGGGTAGGCAGAGCTACAGGATTACCAACAACTCTAAAAACATGTTGTTCATTACGTAACCACATTTTGCACAAACAGGCTAAGATGTTTACCAGTGTACAGTTAAGGGCATTAATATCCATACAGCCATCGCGTCAAATATAATGTATACATGAACCTTATTGCCAGTGGTATAAAGATAGATATTTTTGACATCTTGGGAATGTATTTATATTTATGCCCTTGACTGCACATTGTGAGAGGTTGCAGGTGGGTAGTTGCTAGGTTGGATGTTTTGGTTGGTTTAATATACCTACAACATATTTTTAAATCGTGAAATTCTTACTTTTAAACGGGAGAGAAACGTTTCCGCATTTCGTATGAAAATTTTCAGTTTCACAATCCTCTTAATTCGTACAGATTTACTGGGGTAAAAGTAAGCGTTTTTTGCGAAACTTTTTACCACACTCGTGAATTTTGTGGAGCCGGTAACGACCCTACATACGGAGCTAGGTTCCGGATTTTAAACCTCGTAATTTTTATGAGCAAGAATAATTTTCCTGAGTTTTGCGCTCATTCTTTTATTTATTTACGAATTTCTGCAAATATGTTTTCTTTAAATGTTCACGGACATAAGATGCAGATGGTGCAAAAAAAAAATTGTTTTCAAATGTGTTTTTTTTTTTAATGCTGCTGGAAACTGTGAACACATATTTGATATTATATAATGCTATACATTTCACAGTGCCTTAGTACCTACTACAAAAAAAACAAAAAACCACCCACAAAAATGTAAGAAATAACTTCTTTACTACCTGAATTCGGCTTTTGGTAAAAAAATATAATGGGACGCCGACTTCAGTTTGACTAACCTATTACCTACACAATCACAAATTTAAACGTAATAAATTCAAATTGAATTAAATGTAATTTGAACTAAAACATTTATTACGTGTTTATGAACGCAATTTCTATAACAAAATTAAAACTATTTGATACACTTTTTAAATACGCTGTAAACGCTGTTTGAAAAGGCTTAACTTTTTAGTCTATGACATTTAAAAAGTAAAATATACAAGGAAGAATTTTGATTGCACGAGTGTTTGGTTGTTTGGAGTTAGTTATCCTAGTCCAAACATGGTTTTAAAAAGTAAAACACCAGGTACGTAATGAAATTTCATACATTTTTGCCGTCGCTGTCGTTGGTAAATAATAACTTTTCTTTTTTTTTGCCTGGACCTGGTACTCAGAACTTTGCGAGCTGATTTTACAACAGTTAACATTTTTTCGGGGAATGGTTATTTTTTGTACATTTTTGGCTATAAATCAAAAAATACGCCGCAAAAAATGAAAAATGACGCGTACCCAATTAGCTATAATTAAATCACTTTAATTTTTCAACCCCGCCATTCTGGGCCCATTATTTATAAAATTAATTTTGTTTTTTTTACTAAAAACAGATGCTTGCTTGCCAGTTGTGCAACAATGCCAAATTTCAAGTTGATAGCATTTATAGTTGCTCAGAAAAACTGCTGTGACATACAGACAGACAGACATAGAGAGAACGAGGGGGGAAGGGTTCCTTTTTTACCATTTTGATAGTTACGGAACCCTTAAAACATACATTGGAATATAAAACCTCCTCTTTTAATGCAGTCGGTTATTAAATCATCTAAGACAACACCAAAATTAAATAACTTTAAATAGAAAACTATTTCATACTAGTTGTTTTTTGTGTTGGTAGTAACTTCGGATCCCTACATGTTGGTCCGACATACTCTTGCCCGGTTTCTCATATTTTTACTGATTGATAAGTAATAAAAAAAACATAGACTAGAAAAACTTTACTTCGAACACAAAACCAAGTTATATCCCACCTGCAAAATTCAAACGAAAGTCACGAACAAAGTTAACGAACTTTACCTCGGAATTTAAAAATTTAAATTTGTTCGAACCTAGAACGTTTCAATCAACGCTAGGGTCTTCGATTTTGAAACGAAATGCAAGATTTTTTCACCCAACGTGAAAAAGTGTAAAAAAAATTTTAGGTCGACCCGGTGATGCCATCAGCAATCAACGTTTTCACGTAGTTTTTTTACACGACTGCCCTAAAAAGGAGTGTAATGTTTTTAGGGTTCATGTATGTATGTATGTACGATTCTTTATTCCACAATAACTTCTAAACGCCTGAGCCGATTTAGATGTGTGTGGTATCGTTAGAATCCTTTCACCATCCCTGGTATATCGACGATAATATAAAAACATGCAGTCGGGTTTTTAAAGCTTGTTTTTCATTTATTACAATCATGTAAAAATGTAGACAGTTACCGCACGTTTACATTTTGCAGCAAAAGTTCTTTTATTCATATCATGCGAGGCAAACGAGCGCACAGGCCGCCTGATGGTAAGTGGGATCTGTGATCAGACATTTCCATTCTCAAGACGACAATCTTAAGACTGCAATCCTAACAGACTGCAAATGCGTTGCCAATCCTGAGGACTGACATGGAATGCCTCTATGCTAGTTATTTCAACAATGCGAACACAGCTGCTTATATCTATCGAACGGCTGAACCGATTTTCATCCAACACAGCTAAAAACTATACCAATTAAACGTCCGTCAGTTTATATTTTTAAAAGCTACGACGCCCCAGAAAGAGACACAGACACACCAAAACACGAAAACACAGAAACACAGAAACACAGACACCGAAACACGGAAACACAGAAACACCGAAACACGGAAACAAAGAAAACATAAATACACCGAAATACGGAAACAGATATACACAGATAGATACGAATATCGAAACACGAAACCACGGAAACATAGATAAACCGAAAATCAGAAACATAGAAACACAGATACTTACACCGAAACACGGAAACACAGAAACACAGATACACATTAACATAGATAGGTACACCGAAACACGGAACCGCGGAAACACAGATACACCGAAAATCAGAAACACAGATACACAGATTCAGCAAAACACGGAAACACAGAAACACAGATATACCGAAACACCAAGCACGGAAACACAGATACACAGATACATCGGAACACGGAAACACAGAAACACAGATACACCGAAAAACGGAAACACAGAAACAAGGATATACCGAAACACGTAAACACAGAAACACAGATACACGTATACACACGTTAAACTTATAAAATCCCTCTTTTCATGTCGGGGATTAAAAATCTGGGCCTCTATTCAACACGGTAAAAACCATATCGTTTTTGACCTAGGGGGTTATTATGACATGGCTATGCAGTTCATTTTACGGCGAGCGTAAAGGACAGAGCTATAGTAGTTATAGCTCTGTCCTTTTCTCTTTCCGTAAACATAACTGCATAGTTATGTCATAATAACCCCCTGTATATGATAGCTTTTATTTACTTGACAGTAATGGCGACCGAGTTAAAAACAATAACAGGTCAAATACGACTTGGATTTTTCCGCCCAGAATAGAGGCGCTGGGCGGATACCGCGCGTTTACATTAAGCTACGAAAGTAACTACAAGCGGAGGAGGTATTAAATATTCATAAACGACCTTATTCTTTGTAACGTAGAAGCGTATATAGATTTAACTGCTTTGTTTACTGGGTTACGGTGAAACATTTATCACGGAGTTCTTTTCACGCCCATCTATTAATTAAAAGCGGTAGCTATTAGAGCAATTATTAGATAAATGGGAAGATATGACTGTGTTTGATGTTACAGAGAGATTGTCCGAATAAATGAACAATTAGGAATGAAAATGTATACGTAGTGTATTAAATAATACAACTCTTTTATAATAAAAACTAACAAGTTTACTGTGATAATAGCAATGATTTTTTGTTCAATACTTTGTTAGCAAATAAAACATATTATACTATTACATACATAATTGAACATTGGAAAAGGTGTTCCAGGCGGGTACACGCAATGAATTGGAAAACATAGTACTTGAAAAAAAAACAACAATTGGACTAATAGCTTATCAATATCATTAATTTGCAGAATACAGTACAAAAGATGTTACAGTCAATTTAAAATAATTAATAGTGTCCAGTGTTGCATGCAAGCGTGCAAATATTATTCATGCAATAAAGAAATTTAACATTGTTACAAAATTTGGTACGTACGTACGTAAAATAGGTACAAATGAAAACATTAAAATTTATAATATTCTTATACTAAATGTCAATAATCACAAATTACTACATTGCTCGAGGAAGTCCTTGACTCTATAAAAACACTTATGTAGGAGCCAGTAGATAGAGAACCTTGCAATACCCTAACAGGGTTATACACAGGAGTAAGATTATTTTATAGAAATGCAATAAATAATTCACGTACACTATTATAACGTAGACCTATCGTATCCGTAAGCTTGGTCTAGATTTACAATAAAAGCTCTTGACTCATAATGCCCTAAATCTGGAAAATGTTTAAAACGCAGAATGACCTAAACGCATAATATCCTAAACGCAGAATGACCTAAACGCATAATGTCCTAAACGACACAATGTGTAGATTAACAGAATCGACGGATCTCCGCTGTCGCGGAGCTCCTATTTCTGGGTGGTTTGGGCTTCCGGGCCTGCTGCAAGATTAACATAACCTAAACCTACCTCATATTTATCGCGTTCGACTGTAGTTTGTGTTATTTAACCGGATATGCTTGTGTGTCATTTTGCGGCTAGGACATTTTGCGTCTAGGGCGTTTCGCGTCCATAAAATAGGGCATTATGCGTCTGACCTCAATAAAGTACACAGTTACAGTCATCAGCACTAGCTTGTCTCAAAAAAACACGGACGGAGTCGCGCACAAAAACTAGTTCCGTATAAAACCCGTTTCAAAACATCTGATAACATTTCTTACCACCGTCACATAAAACGGTATCGATTTTATTGCACACCGAATGAAAGATCGAATGAATAATTCACGCTGAATTTGAAATTCTACATTCAGAGTTTTCAGACGCATCATTCGTATTCACGTATCTTATCATGAGGGCTAGCAATGTATTTTAAACACGAAATGAAATAATTATAATTTTTTTAAAGTTCAACGTATCGGTTCTAAATCAAATCTGTAGTGTGGGGAGGTAGGTATTTTTCCGTGAAAATATTAAAAGATCACCCTTGACTTGTGAAAACAAACCCTACCTGAGCATTTCTCTTTTTTTTTGTCACTATGAGTGACATCTCCAGAATTAAAAAAAAATGGCAGATAGGTAGAGAACATCAAACTGTGCAATAATTAAATAATATTGTAAAGTGTCCCATAATATTTGTATGGAAAGTTCCTTTTGTGTTACCGATATTCATACGTTTTTGGTAACACAAAAGGAACTTTTCATACAAATATATTTTGGGACACATTGCAATATTATTTAATTATTGCATAGTTCGATGTTCTCTACGTACCTGCCATTTTTTTTTTAATTCTGGAGATGTCACTTATAGTGGCAAAAAATAAGTGAAATGCTCACCTATAAAAAAGTTTCTATTAAAAATATATTCTTTGGACAAGCATTTGTTGCCGACTTCTCATTTTGCAAAGTCATTATATTTTTCTTCTTTTTAAATTTAAGAGCTAGGCTTGTCGGTGGAGCAATGTCGTATCCTAAAAGAAAAGGATCTAGAAAGAGAGTCATTATATGCTTATCAAGACCAAATTAATAAGTCCTAACACGGTGGGTCTAAGTTAAGTATAGCGGAGATCCTCTCGCCACCTTCCGACATCATCAGATCAGCTTTAAGATGCCATAATATTGTATTATCACCAGGTTTACTTATATTATGTGGGGCAAAATTCAGCCCATTAAACTAACAGGGACTGGTTTAAATTGACCTGCAAGATTTGAAGTAAAAAGACAATCTACATACGAATATTGCCTCTATTCTAGGCGGTATTACCATATTATCTTTGAAGTTTTGTTGTATCGTTTTTTAACTCGGCCGCTATCAACACACGAACATAAACCAGAACTTATTATGCATACCTAACCAAATCAAAATCTATTGCGTGGTTTAGGAGAAGTTAGCGGAATAACAGACATACAGACAGAGGAAAGAGAGTTTATTTGATACTATGAAATAAATATAATACTAAAGAAGACATATAAATGTTATGATAATAGGTCGCTACCCAATGGGCTTTACAAAATGAATCTCCATTATTCAATCAAGCTATCAATCATATTATTTGCTAGAATACAGTAATTATGATTTATGATGTTACAAAATCACTGTGTAATCAGACTGATGTCAACCGTGTAAATTTTGTGCTGCATGCTGCATTCCATTATCAAATAAATAATCAGTCATCATGGGCTTCTAATAAATTACTCCTACGTTACCTAACCTTTTCATCATAAAAAACAATATGTTAAGAAATATTCGAAACGAAGTGATTTTTTTAGGACAGCAAAATTAGAGTATTTTATATAATTACTACGACGACGATTTAAGCGTCGCGTCACAATCTTCTTATCATTTATTACCTACGCGTTTTAGTCAGGTCTTTCAGTAGGTAATTCATAAAAGTAACGTTATTAAAACGGTGGGCTATTATTCGAAACGTCAGTTTTGTTAGCATAGATTAATTGACTGCGGAAAATTCTTTCAGCGGCAGAATATTAGGAACGGTAAATTTAGGTCTGACTATTAATTATAGCAATATGGCGTGATTCACAAGTTCAGGGCCGGTATTCTAGGCGGTAAAAACGATGTCGTAGTTTGGCTGTTATGGTATTGTTTTGTCAGCCGCCATTACTGTCAAGTAAATAAGAGCTATCAAAACGGTGACAATACGATTACAGCTCAAATACGATATGGTTTTTATCGTGTTGAATAGAAGCGCTGGGCCTCTGTTCTACACGGTAAATCCATATTGCCCTTGACATGTCTACTTACGCTTTAATTCTAGAGAAGATACAGAAAGCCTTTCTCAGGTTTATGTATAAAAAAGCCTATGGGTATTACCCATAGGTACTTATTTCCAACGATTTTTTTAATCGGGACTCTTGGGTTTAATTCTCTTGAGGTAAGGCGTAACAACAAGTTGCTGACAACTATATTTGTGGTATTATATTGTGGTAAGTCCGATTGTAATAATTTCTATATTTCAAACAGAATATATAAAAAAGAGGGGACCATCACACATAAAAAAAATATATTTTAACACCATTTTTAAACACATAATGCAATAAATGATAACGACTATGACTAAGCTTTTTCTATGGATACTTGACGACGACAAACTTACTTATATGTATAGGTAAATAAATACGTAAATATATAGAAAAAACTAAGACTCAGGAACAAACATTTGCGGTCATCACACAAACATCTGCCCTACCTGGATTAGAATCCGAGACCGCTAGCTTCGAAGGCAGGGTCACTACCAACTAGGCTAACGCGTCGTGTCGTATATTATTGATTGTAGTAAACAACATAAAAACAAAACACCATAATATTGCATAAACCAATCAACCAAGGTACCTAATGCAGCATAATGCCTACAAACTCGGGGATCAAGTTACAATTGTCAGACAAAATCTAAGATTAACTACGATATTGATCAACGCCTAAAATAACTATCCTTGTTCCTTATCTCATGTTAATCACACCTCAAGTGTAAAGAAAGGCACCAAATATAGTAGCGGCGTTTCGTAGATGCACAAGCAACTTGCATCAGGCTATTTGCATGCATTTGCATGCACATTTGCATTTTAAATTACAAGACGTGTGTTCTTAGTGAGGTGACACGGCTTCTACGTTTGTTAGTTAAGGGAGTTTCCGCAAATGTCGTCCATTTTTAATGAAAACTAAGGGCCGCAAGGGACTTTTGTACTGCCAAAGCATTATCCTCTTTGAACGTGTTGAAATAAAATCGAAATTAACTAACACCATAAATAATTTCCGTAAGCGCCTCCTGAGCATGAGTGTTTATTAATTTTGAACTTATTTCTACACGTCCAAAGACGATAATGCTTTGGCAGTAAATAAATCTCTTCATTGCGTTTCGCTATGTGTACCGCTTTAATGCTAAAATAGTACATTATTGCCTAGGCAGGGAAGTAGGCAATTGCGGGCCGAGTATTGGTTTAAACGGACGAGCTCGCGAGCGCACTGGTATTTTTTTTGGTAAGTTTTCTTAAAATGAAACCTTAATTAGGTTTCATTTTAAAAAAACTTACCAAAAAATCGCGCCCCCGAACCCCATGCATACTAAATTTCATGAAAATCGTTGGAGCCGTTTCCGAGATTCAGATTATATATACAAATATATTTATATATAATTATACACGAATTGCTCGTTTAAAAGTATTAGACAATATATATTATACGTCCGCGTGTGACGCGCCTTATTCTCGTAACATCATTTCGTGGCATTCGTTTATAGAAAGCTTTAAAAAAGGTATTTTACCACGTTTTTATTTTAAAAGCATTGTTTAACAATAAGCTGGCATTTTCCTAATACGCTGTTTTATGTTTGCGACCCCTGACCTGTCAAATTACGCGACCCAAAATACAATTTGACATCGGAGACAAAGCCGTATTAAGCGTGGGCCTATTTTTTATAGAAGCTCCTCATAATAGCCAAACAGAGCACGAAATCACAGGACAGTTAAATAACAGTAGCTTTAAGAGTAACAGTAAGGTATCCTGCCTTTTGGCCTAAATATGTTTGGCAAAGTGTATCGTTTCCCACCCGTTTTATTTGCCTACCCATTTTTTTCTGTAACTGGAAATATTTCAGGATTTTTTTTAGTACCATCCTGTAGAACCCTATATTATAAATACATATTTACGGTTACAGAAACAAAAGCAGGTAGGCAAATGAAACGGGTGGGAAACGATACATTATGCCTCACATATTTCGCACATACTAAGGTAACCCAGCATTAGTGATGTCGATGGCTTTCAGGCCATAATGCGCAAAAGATTTGCCTCCCTGATTTCGAAAAATCGTGCTTGAGAAAGAAGTAAACAATTTAGTGGTTGTACCGTGTGCAGGATCCGTCTGGATTTGTAAAAAATAAAAATAAAAGCTTCCTACTGTGTATTTTTTCTTGCTGTGGCATTCGCGTGCTTAGAAAAAATATTATTAAGTCACAAGAAGATGACACATTTAATTTCGTGTACTAGATAACAACGTAAAATGTTTAATGATGTAAGGTCCTAGAGTCCGTCCGGATTGTGAAAACCATTTTATTCTTTAACGTTCGGTCAAGAACATTAATTTGTGACCCGTTTCAAAAAAAATAGGCCTGAAGTCGTCAATGTCATTAAGAGATGCCAAATCATTTGTAACTAGGAAACTCAACCTTATTGTTGTAGAATGTCAGATTGGCTTTCTTTCAAGCGAATGCTTCGTAAGCATTTGCGGAACAAGATGTTGCGTAGAATTTTAGGCTAGACCCATCCTGGAATATGTTTTAGTCTCTATTGTTATATTTATAGTTTTATATTTTATTGTATTTTATTTATGTGTATATCATGTAAGTACCTATTGTAAGTACTTTTTGCGTGAAGTATTATTATTTTGTAAATTATGTTCTTTGTTTTCTGTATTTTTTTCTGTGCACCACTTTTGTTAGATTCTGTATGATTATTTGGTTAACTGGTATAGAATGCTATTAGGCATTAAGTCCGCCATTTGTACCTACGTTTTTTTGTAACTGATCGTGACTGTAATGCTTGTTTCAAGATGCGTCAAAAACGGCAATTTTCTATGGCTTAACGTTTGCTTTGACGTAAGTATAATATCTTGTGACGAGCCTCTCAGTCAAGATGAGTTTATTAATAAAGCCCAGAATGAGAAGCCTTCTCAATGCCATGAATAAAAATAAGATAAACTGTTATTCTCACTGTAATTAGCGTCTTTTAAACAGATCTCTAAAGTCAGAATGAGGCGACACATTTCATTTTGCTTATACTTGAGCTTTCTATTTATCTTCCGTAGGATCGGTAACAAGGTAAAACTTTAAATTGAGCGATGAAACTGCTCGTTTTCAACACAAAGTAGGCTAGATAACAAATTGTGTTTTGTTACGTAGCTCTACTATCTAGAGTTACAACTTGGATTGATAAATTATAATATTGCGAATAAAAACTTCGTAGTTCGGATAGTTTTGCAGAGAACCTTTTTTTTTTCAGTGTAGCGCTGTGTTTATAAATAATCTTAAGACACGACAGAAATTACAGTTTCCTATGTTATGACATATTTTTATACATTCAAAAAATGCACGACCAACTGATGGTAAGCAGTCACCGTCCCCATGGACATCAGCTCTTTTTGTAAGCCGTGTTCGTAATTAGTACTAAAATTTTATATTAAGTTGACATTTGACGTTGACTTTCGTAATGTCATTGAATAGTTAAGGTGAACTATACGTCATAATCTGTATGTATATTGTATGTATGTTGCCTATGGAATGTTAAAATGTTCACGCTCGATCAGTACGTAAACGCACTTAAATTTCATTTCAGCCTGCTGAAAACATTTCTGAAGCATAGCAATAGAAAATAGACAGCTTTATCCACCAGCGTAACTATCTAACTAGCCTGGTGAGTAAATAAACCTTTGACTTTGCCCAAGATAACTAATTTTTCAAGATGTCGGGCAAATGACGTATTTTATCTTATCGGTGCTCGTCTCCGTTATGGCTCTCATTTTCCCGCCATTTGTAGCCCACGCACCAAAATGCTAGTTCGATAATAATCTATAATACACAAAAAGACTAGCTTGCTGTTGTCCGCGCAGAAAAATAAAACATAGCCTATGTTACACAAATATAATTTAGCATTCTAATAGTGAAATAATTTTTGAAATCGGTCCAGTAGTTTTTGAGTTTATTCGTTACAAAAATACAAATCTTTCCTCTTTATAAGATTACTAGCTGTTCCCGTGCCCACTTCGTTGGACAACACACATTTTATTTTTGGGTAAATATGTATCTTATGACACTCACAAATAACGTGTCTTTCTATTGGTAAAAGAATTTTCAAAATCGTTTCAGTAGATCCAGAGATTACCCCCTACAACGTCACAAACTTTACGTCTTTATTAGTATATTAGTATTAGTATTGATAATTATTATACCTATTATAGTAAGTATAGTATAAATATACATACTTAGTTTAGACTATAGCGAGCTTCACTTCGGTATAAGTGAGAAATTCATCCACCTAAGGGGTTAAACTAATTCTAACGCGTACAAAGTCGCGCGCGTCCTCTAGTATAAACATAATAAAGTTTAAATAAAATTAAAACATTACGAGCATCTATGTAAACAAGCGTAAAGAAAAAAAAATATTTTTTTATTTATTTTAATAATTAGTTGAGTTAACTACTGATCAAACAACAGGCCCTTGGTGGGGTTTCGTATTTCTGCTGGAGCTATTTTACTTATATTTAATTACAGTTAAATATTTTGCCACCGTTAAGGTGATAATAATCGCTGTACCTACGTAGGTATGAACAATAAACAACGTTCACAAATAAAGTATTTAATGTAAAAATGGATAAATAATAAAAGAATCAGAGTTTCGATCGATTCAGAATTATGTAGTGTAGTCAAGGAATTTAAGTGTTTAGCAGTAACCCGCTATCTTTAACGGTTCAAAAGATACAGCTCTTTAAACTTAACACAGACGGACGGACGGCTGACAGCGTAGGCATGTAATTAATTAGGGTCCCGTTGGGCTAGCTTTCGGACACGGAACCCCTAAAAAACGTATTTTACATAGACAAACAGGCAACGAAATGGGATAACTTAAATTCCCACCTGCTAATCATTGGTTAAAATCAGGTATCAATCGATCACCTAGAAACCTAGTAGCCAGCTCCTATAACATGCAGCAGACTGTACAAGCCACTTAGCCAAGTGACTGTACTTTGATATTCACCGACGTCGCCGACTGTACGTGTAACAATAGCGCTCCTGAAGCAGTTTTGTTACAAAAACTCTGCTGAAAGCCACTTGGAAGTTTACTTTGCAGTTTGAAACGAACAGAGGTTACAATGCCTTTTTAGAGTTCCGTACACAGAAGGAACATGCGGGACTTTACACTCGCGAGTTAAACAATAGGGATTATGCATGGATTTTTTTAATCGCATTTGTTAACAAAATATGAAAAGAAATACCCGTTTGGTTGCCGGGTTAGAATAGTGCCACTCCATGTCTTACCGTGGATGTCGTAAGAGGCGACTAAGGGAATAAAGGCTTGTAGTACTGTTAGACGATGGGCTTGCAACCTGTCACTAATACGCTGGTAAACATCTTAGCCTAATTGTGCAAAATGTGGTTACAGAATTAACAACATTTTTTTACAGTTGTTGGCAATACTGTAGCTCTGCCTACCCCACTCTAGGAATGAAGGCGTGAAGTTATGTATGTACTAGCTGTTGCCCGCGACTCCGTCCGCGCAGAAAAATAAAACATAGCCTATGTTCATCAAGGATAATGTAGAATTCTAATGGTGAAAGAATTTTTCAAATCGGTCCAGTAGTTTCAGAGCCTATTCAATTCAAACAAACAAAAAAACAATCAAATCTTTCCTCTTTATAATATTAGTATAGATGTACATACGGTCAACCAATTTGATTTCTAGGCCACTATGGACTGTGTCAACGTGACGTTGTCAACCAAATCATAAGAAGTCTCTTACGTTTGGTTTACAACCGTCACTTTAACATAGTCCATAGTGGCCTAGGAATCAAATTGGTTGACTGCACGTAATAGTTATTACTGCCTAGAACCTTGGCCCACGTGTTACTATCGTTTGCGTGGGGGCTAAAATTATCCAAGTTTAACTTTATCACGCATGAATATAAAAATATCCTAACCGAAATTAATTTCGTCACGATAAATCCAATAAACACTGCTATCTATTTAATTACGATGCTGTCCGTGCCTTGATTAAACGTTGTCCGATACCGAGCCAGCTGATTTGGGTGCATTATCAAAATTACTAGGCGGAAACTGAGTGGGATGTGACTTGTGTCACAAGGTATATACAGAATCAACTACTAAGACTAAATAGTATCATTGTAATTTGAAATACTTATGTTTACAAAATGAGTGACTACTGAGTTTCTTCTCAGCAGTGGTCTCCTCTTGGAAAGCGCTGGTAGATTTTTGACGTGTAAAAGTGCCCGTGCGGCCTACTTATTGCCGAACCTTATATTCAAACCGCGGACAGATAGGCTTACTTCGGAATAAAACTTGGGACATTTTGTTTGGGCTAATGTCAAATTTTATCCCGAAGTAAGCCTTACCTATCTTCGGTTTAAATATAGGGTTTGGCCATTAGTGAATATTTTCTATTATCGTTTTTATCAACCTAAATTAAAATTTGACGACGCGCTGGCCTAGTTGGTTATGACCCTGCCTACGAAACTAGCGGTCCTGGGTTCAAATCCCGGTAAGGGCAGATATTTGTGTGATGAGCGCGAATTTTTGTTTCTGACTCATGGATGTGTTCTATGTATTTAAGTATATATTTATCTATACAGTGTGTAAATGGTATTCGGGCGTTCCTTTTAACTGTGGTTAGTATAGCCCCTAATGAGCACATTTAAGCAGCTTTTGTTAAAATTAAATAAAAAAAAGTTATCCATACAAAATAATTTAACACGCAATGCTCTTTCATGCACGGTGCACTTTAAAATTACTTACCTGACAGATGGACTTGGATGTACATTGCGGGGCGATAGGAGGTTCAAAAATTAATAACGGTGTATACGTTAGCGTAATCAAAACAATTCTTTCTGTTTATGATTATTAGAGTCTTAATCTATGTCCATTTTTAATAAACGCCCGTATACCATTTACACACTGTATAAGTATGTTTATTGTTGTCTAGTACATCCATAGTACAAGCCTAGAGCTTAGTTTGGGACTAGGTCAATTGGTGTGACATTGTCACCTGACATTTTTTTTATTCTTATTTATTTATTTTTTAAATAAATCCATATCGTATTTGACCTGTTATGGTATTGTTTTTAACTCGACTGCCATTACTGTCAAGTAAATAAGAGCTATCAAAACATTGTCAACAGGTCAAAAACGATTTGGTTTTTACCATCTTGAATAGAGGCCCTGGTAAGTTAGTGGTGGTAAGTGGTGGTAAGTTGTGCAAGGTTCGTTCGGATCGCTACCACCATCTTATCCTTTAACCTACCGCCATGCATTCGCATTGTTGTGTTCTGGTGTGGGGATGAGACAACCGGTGAAATGACATGGCATTCCATCTTAGTCCTCAGGGTTGGCAACGCATTTGCGGTCTTAGGATTGCAGTCTTAAGATTGTAGTCATGAGAAGGCATATGTGTACAAGTCAAAGATCTTATTTACCATCAGGTGGCCATCGAGCTCGTTCTGCTACCTACTCCATGCCCTAAAAAAAAGCGGCTCAACTATTGAATCCCGTGGGGTGCGCTTCAATCAGTATAAAAACATTTTGTATAATTTCATTTAACTAACCACGAAAAGCATAATGAACGTTTAGCATAAAAACCAATTGTATGATTTTATCTGGCATACGATCGAATAACATAACACTCATTTAGCATCTGTTATTTTCTTGTTATTATGCATTTTAAGTCAATTTTTTCTAACTAGGTTAGGTTAAGTTAGAACTGTGACCACATTTATAGTAATGAAAGCAGTTAGAAATATTTATTTTTTAATTTAAAAACAATATAGTTTTTGAAATTATGCATTTCGTTTCATGCATCATGACTATTATATGGATGGTTTATTATGCAGATTGAAATTATACAATTAGTGTTATGTAAAATGATCATTAGACCATTTATTTTTATGCTACACATTACACACCCAATCCCCCCAAGGTGTGTCAACTACCAGTCAGAGCGTCGGTGGCCTAGTTAGTTACTTTTTTTTTCTCTTACGGTAGGAAAATTACAGCCTCAAGGAACGTCGTACTAAATGTATGGGAGCGTTTAAACTTAATATTTTCAATATTACTACTTTTATTTAAAAAAAGTTTTTAATTTGATTTTACTCATTGGGTAACGTACTTATTTTTTCTGTATTTTTTTTTTGATATCTGTTATATTTACGGAATAATCGCCTAGCTACACTTAACCTTTTCGACGCTTTGTTTATTTATTTATTTATTTATTTAAACAATGTCTAGTGGACTTACAGCGTCAGCCAAAACGCCCAGCAAGAAAAAATAAAATAAATAATAAAAAGTTGTCACTCACACGCCATTGACAGCTCAACACCAGAGCTAATGTCAATTTTATCTCATAGACAATCAGCTTTATTTGCCACTGTCAACTATGACTGATATACTCGTATCAGTAGTTGGCGTTGAACCTGCGGTGCCAATATATGGGTCGTTGGTGTCGAAAAGGTTAACGATTACACCCTGTATTTATGAATTTGACTGTTAATAGATACAGCTATGCAATGTCAATTTGACAGGAAGTATCATCAAAACAACATTTTTATCTTGTTCCCGCGTCTCGAAATTGAATTATAAAAGATTCCGAAAAAATATTTTCAACGAAGGCCTCGCGAATATTGATGAAAAATTCCGGGTGTGCTGGCAATATTCCGGGAAATGGGATTACTGGCAACGACACGTTGTTTTTCCTGCTCCGTACTGCCGCACAGAAGGTATTATAATATTCCGGTTTGAACGTTAATTAATTGAATTGAATCAGCGAGAGCCCAACTCACACTTCAGTGGTTTGAAGTATTAGTTGTTTTTCTCCAACGGTTCCTGCCTTTTGGCTAAATGTATTGTTTCCCATCTGAAAAAAATAATTGGTTGCTTCTAACAAGATTGTGATTGTTGTGCATAGGCGTCTTGAATCCATACGAGCCTAACAAGACATTAGACGCATCAACTAAGATCTTAGTTGAATCGCTAAAGAACTTGCTGTTTTTACTATAAGTTTTGTTTGATATAACTAATATCATGAATAGTGTATTCATTTTATGTCAACTAAGAGAAAACCTCTCTTGGTTAGCTCACATTTTTTTGAGTGCAACCGTTTGATCTGCCAACACGCTTTTTTTCTGTAACTGTAAATATTTCAGGATTTATTTCAGTACCATCGTGTAGAATATAGGTTAGGTTAGGGTAGTTTTTATAGGTTAGTTTGTTACAGAAAAAAATAGCAAAAAAAAAGAACTTTGACTTTGACTTTGACTTAGCGGGGTGGCATGAAAGGATTGGGAAACGATACATTTTGCCAAACATATTTCTGCCAAAAGGCAGAGAATCTTCTTTAAAATTCGTACTGCAATAAATAATACTTTTGACCCACGGTACAACAATCAGGGTGCGGCTTCACTGAGGCGGAGACGAGCGGAGCTGTGCCAATATTAACCAATAGTAGGCGCATGCGGTCACGTCGAGCGGCCCTTCCGCACGTTAGTTTAGATTCTATTGGTTAATATTGGCACAGCTCCGCTCGACTCCGCTCATCTCCGCCTCAGTGGAGCCGCAGCCTAATAAAAATACGTTGTACTCCTTAATTTTTTAACTTCGCCTTCTTTAAACCCGCGTAAAAAAAAATTCGCTGTCTCGTATGGTTCAAAAGATACAGTTTTTTACAGTTAAGACAAGCGGACAAACAAACGGACCGCGTAGGCTTAAAAATAGGCTCCCATTTGACACCCTTCGGGTACGGAAGCCAGAAAACGTTAGTAGGTCTAATAGGTTATATAGACTATATAAGGTACAGGAAAATCGACCCAACTCTTACATTACGTGGATGGTGCCAGATTTTGTTTATTTGTAAAGAAATCTCTATTCTATATCTGTACCCTCACCATGAGTGACATTCGTACTCGCTAGCGAGTCGAATACTCTTTCCCTCGTACTCTACAAGAATGCTGCGAGGTCTGCGAGGGACAGAGCATTCGACTTTACCCATCATGATATCGACCTTCACTTGTACGATTGTATCATTTCAACGAATTTGATTTCTTCGAACGTTATTTTCTGCTGAAATCATGTTGTTTTCGGGATATTATACGTAGAAGGCGGTTATCGCTATTCCTTCGGGAACTAACCGGGAATTTTCCAGTATTTTCGGCAGTATGGGTACTAGACAACGATATAAATACTTATAGTGAGAAATATACACTTAAATACTTATAAGGTTAAGGTTAAGGTTATACAATACAAATTAAAAATATAAAATTAAAATACTTGTACATAGAAAACATCCATGACTCAGAAACAAATATTTTCGCTCATCACACAAATATCTGCCCTTACCGGGATTTGAACCTAGGTCCGCAGCGCTAGCTTCGTATGCAGGATCACTACCAACTAGGCCAGCGCGTCGTCCCAAAATTGTGCAAAATCTCAATGTTATCTAGAATGAACATCTCTCCAAGATTTTAATATTGCATCAGTTTCCACATGACTGGGTCGGCCTTATTGTGTTGGAGATATTGCAATATTCCTTCTTTGTTAACTCGTTCAGTATGATGGATGCCTACAAAAAAGATTGTTGGCGTTTCATTCTCTTATCGTTCCCGATATTTTAACAGGATAAATAAATCGAAAAAATAAATAAATGAGGTCAAACTCACAAAAATTTACCTGTTCCAGACTAAGCTCTAGGCTTGTAGCAAACAACGATAAACATACTTATATAGAGAATTTTATACTTAGGGCCTGTTAATTGTTTTTCACAATCGTCAAGTAAAGCATATCTGACACGTTTTAGCCCTTTCCTTTTCTTACACTTGAACATAGACAAGGAGAGAGCTAACTTTAACTGGCACCCTATAGGAGTTTCTGATACCTATTACCGCTCGGGCCCCTGGGGTTGTATGTTGTGTGTATTACATTTACATGACGAAATTTTTGCATTGAGACACACGGAATTAAATCAATTGGCCACAACTTAACCAGCTGAGTCCGCCCAGCGGTGAATATGGATAAAGCATCCATCACTCTCGTATTTAATGTACGTGTCAGAAAGTGACGGATGTTTTATCCACATTTTGTCACGCAATAAACGCAACCATACTAAGCCCACTGTTTAGTTTACTTGTATGGCTCGCGGCGCGTACGGTCGCGATGTGCACACAAGCAAGCCGTGTGATATTCCATTGATTAAAGATAAAATACTGTTTATACTATTTTTCTAGGCTAAATTCGTCGTCTAATAGATAAGGGTAGTTTGGTGAGTTCATGTTTAAATTTGACATTAGCCCCTCGTACAAAATGTAATAATAATAACTTAAAGTAATCAAATCTCTTTGTGGTTCTGATATTGAAGACGGGCATTAGACAAATCGACGGGTTTCAAGTGAACTAGCGTGCCGCCCTTGCTTTGCTTCGCCGGTTTGAAGAGAAAAAGAAAATGTAAGTACCTTTCAAAGACCTAGTGTTATTTTTTTTCAAGTAGGTGCGATAGTTTTGGAGATTACCAGAAATATAAACAAACTTTGTAAAATTCGCCCTTCTCTCTTCTCTTTGTTATGATGTATTAGTAAGATAATATTAAATTATAAACCAGCAATGTTAGGTTGTCTGGCACTGTGGGCTTTCAATCTACTCCCAATAGACTTATCTTTTAAAAATATTAGTTTTAAGTAGATAAAAAAATCTAGACGTAATTGCGACCTCTATTTTTTTAAACCATTTTAGGATTTCCAATGAAACATCATCAGTTTTATCAATTTGGAACACACGCGGTGCCTCAAAGGCCCTTGAACGGGACATAATTTACATTATATCAGGATAAATACTGATTATGCAAGCTTTTTTTCATTAAAGGCGGATAATTTAATAAAGCGACCGGTATCTCCACTGGTTTATCACAATTTAATAATATCTTATCAATAAGTATTTACCGTTATCCTTGAATCAATGACGCTATTTTTTTTTATTTACCAACGTTCAATCCGGAACAAGTGGTGCCGGCAAAGGACACTTCTCAACATAAATTAAAAATAAAATGAAAATTGCTCGTTGATTTTAGATGCCTGGCAACCCTTACCGACTCCGTGTTTTACTGCAAGCATACCACCAAGTTAGGTAGTAACTTAAGAATGCTCCTCTATATCTTCCCATGAGTGTCGTAAGAGGCGACAGAGCGATAACCCGGAGGAAGTGCAGCAGTCTCCCCTATTTAGCCAACTGCGGTCGTCAACCCGCATGTCAAGCGTCGTGACTATGGCAGGGTCGGTCCTTGTCCCCGTCGGGTACCTGCCTTTGTCGTGGCGTTGGGGCTTAGTAACCGTGGACTGGTCACCCACGGTGAAGCTAAGGTTCCTACCCAGGGCCGGCCAGAAACTCAGCAGAACAACACTCCAACACATTATCGGAGTGTTTACCGGGCACTTTGGGGTTAAACATCTCCTAACAAAGATGGGCCTTTATGATAACACAAATTTTAAATTGTGCGTCGGTTGGAATAATGAATTATTGTGTGAATCTGATGCCATTGCCGGAGTAAGAATGAAAATCCTCGGTTGTATCTACCAAGAACCAAACGATACAGGGTAACTAACCTTTCGCTGTTTGTACGGTTATTCCATCCATGTTTCGGGCCTGTTGTTTGATCAGTAGTTAAACTAACTAATGGTTAAAAATGGTTACTAATAGTTAAATTCTCAAGGAAATGTGTCAAATTTTCGATTCCTTTTTCGAATTTTAACAATTAGTTGAATTAACTACTGATCAAACAACGGGCCCTAAATGAAGATGAATTTCACGGCAGTTTAGTTAATTTCCCGACGACTATGTTAAGTCACGCGTGCCGACCGCGAGGGCAATAGAGCCTGTAGACATGCCTCGCGGCGCGATTAGTTACTAATGAGGCACTTTGGCATAAATAGAACAGTAGTATAACGTATAAAGGCACATCGCGCGGCTTGCATGTGTGCACATGGCGGACTTAATACCTTAAGGCTTTCCTTACCAGTCAACCAAATAGAAATAATGGTTGAAGTAGGTGCAAATATTTCAGCAAGAGCCTTTAATTATCTTTTTTCAATTTCGCAAGCTTATACAGGTAATTAAATAGTATTGTAAAATGCAAACATTTTGCGATCGTTGCCTCCCGAAGACTGTTTTTTTTTATCGCGATCTGTAATCAAAATCAATGATTACGATCCGCATTTATTTTTGTGGTACCTAAGACAGCAACAGTTAACTCCACCACTTGGTAAGTGGGATCTGACTGCCGCACTCAGAGACGTCAAATTAATTTAATGCTTGTTTAAAGTTACTGCTGTCACTTTCTTTGCTACAGCAATAGAATAAGGCCCTGTTGTTTGATCAGTAGTTAACTAATTGTTAAAAATCATTACTAATGGTTAAATCTCAAGGAAATGTGTCAAATTTTCGATTCTTTTTTCGAATTTTAACAATTAGTTGAGTTAACTACTGATCAAACAACAGGGCCTTAGACAACACGTCACTTAACAAGCATTAAATTAAATTGACGTCTCTGAGTACGGCAGTAAAACTCACATATTTGCTTTCTCATGACTGCAAAATTAAGGGCCGTATTAATAAACTCATCTTGAGCGAGATGCCCGTCACAAGACATGTCAAAATAAACGTCAAGTCATAGAAAACTGTCATTTTTGACGCATCTTGAGACTGGCAATAAAGTCAAGATCAGTTTATTAATAAGGGCCTAAAAGCCGAATTAATAAACTGATCTCGGCTGTAGTGCTCGTCTTAAGGTGCGTCAAAAATGACAGTATTCTATGGGTTGACGTTTACTTTGACGTATAATATCTTGTGACGGGCATCTCAGACAAGATGAATTTATTAACACGGCCGTTAAACTACGTACCTACTTAATCTCAGTCAGTCCGGCGTCCGTCTGTGTATCAACGGGTGGTATATCTCATGAACCATAATTAGTAGACAGTTGAAATTTTCAGAGAGTGTTTTTCTATTACCCTTAGAATAATAACACATTACCACTATAAAAATAAAAAATAAAAAAACTTATTTACTAATTTACCTATCACTTTCCGCCCCACGGCAGTGCAAAAGCCTCTCTCAGGCCTCTCTCCACAATTCCCAATCAAGTAACTACTACGTTTATTTATAAAGATCTTAATAAAAGCTCCAGATAAAACCGTATACTTCGCTTTTTACCTAATACAGCATCGTCAATGTATTATTTTTAATGTATTGTTCTTTCTGTTACGTTAACTCGCGGAGAGTAAAAGTCTATTATCAGAACACAAAAGTACTTACTCACGCATCAAGTACAACGTGTATTGACGGCGACGAATTGGGTGAACACGTAACTAAATAAGTATTGGGAACACACGGTCCGAACGCGCGGGAAACTTTATAATTAGGTATACCTAGATATTTTTCTAGCAGGAACAACATGTGGTTAGTGTTTGACATAATTATAATATCGACAAACCTGTTATCGATTCACTCAACCACTTCAACGTCATAGAGGATATACTCGTACATCAATAAATAGTTGTTAAGAAAATATTCACGATGTCCTGGAACTCATTGAAGTACCAAATAAGAAAATAGCGAAATCATTTCATCAAGGAAAAAAATGACAATCATATATGTCATATGATTTATATGACAATGTGGTGCGTTATACAAAAAAAAGAACTATCAATTTATTAATATTTTATATACTTCGGTGAAAATCACTCTATGACGTTAAAATGATACCTACTTATCGATAACAGGATTGTCGATGTTTTTATTATGTCAAGCACTATCAACACGTCGTTCGTGCTAGGAAAATCTCTAGGTATATTTATAATAAAAGTAGCTTCTGTACCGTTACCATGAGTTACAATTACCGTGCTCGCTAGCGAGTCGAATGCTATGTCCCTCACAGTACCTATTGTTACAGAGTGAGTGAGTCAGGCGGTGCTTACGCTACTATTTTATGTAGGAGGTTAAAAAGAAGGACCACCAAACACAATTTCGCAATCTTAATGCTGCGGTTCTAGTGAAAAAGGGTACTAGTCCACTTAACTCGTTTTAAAAAAGGGTATAAGGTCAAGGAAATTGATTCGTAGACCACTTTGTACTATGTCAAAGTCAAGTAATCAATCAAAACGTAAGAGACTTTTTATGATTTTATTGACAGTGTCACTTTGAGATAGTCCAAAGTGGTCTACGAATCAATTTCCTTGACCGTACATGAACGGAGTATATAGACTTAAACCTTTTTTCACTTGATCTTTAGGCGACTTATACCCTTTTTCACTAGGATCCCAGATGTAGGGTGTTGAAAAATTTACTGAAAAATAGCACTTTCAGAAAAATCCAACAATAGCTTGTGAAACAGTCCATCGGTGTGTCTCTTAGCATTAAAACTGAGCTACTAAACCCGTTCTTACTTTTATGGAGGAAGTCATTCAAATGCTTCCTGGGCAGTATTCTGAGGATGAAACAAGGAACAAAATGTTTCGAGAAAAACTATGATTTTTCATTCACTCTAATAATAAGAAACAACATCATTTTGCCTTTACGTATATGTAAAAGAATATCCAAGATTGGTCCAATTTTTATCAAAATCCAGTTCTGATGATGGAATCCATGAGTACACTGAAAAAAAAAGTTGGTCGCTTCTAACAAGATTGTGATTGTTGTGCATAGGCGTCTTGAATCCATACGAGCCTGACAAGACGTTAGACGCATCAATTAGTTAGTTGAATCGCTAAAGAACTTGCAGTTTTTACTGTAAGTTTTATTTGATATAACTAATATCATGAATAGTGTATTCATTTTATGTCAACTAAGAGAAAACCTCTCTTGGTTAGCTCACATTTTTTTAAGTGTACCTAATTGAGGGAACTTCTTAAATATTACAGACATAAGCACAGCGAGTTTGGTATACCCCAGTAACAACCCAAGCATTTGCATTCAGAGAGTATCATTTGGTGAAGTGGAACTGCTGAAGAAGACCTGGGATCTCATTTCAAGGGTGGGGATTAGATATCTCGATTAAGATAGCTAGGATCTGTTAATCTCACTTCATCTATTCTCTCTACATGACCAAACCACTTCAGTATTCCATTATTAAACTTTTTCAACCGACGTAAAACCAAGAAAAGATCCACGTTCTTCTCCTAAGACGTTCCCAATCTTCCCAGCTCCATGTCCCATGTAACATTAGTAATTCAGCGTTCGTAAATAATTCGGGGCCCTTAATTTGGCACACGGGTGTCGAACCTACTACCCATTAGCCGCGGGACGTGAGTAGCGATACTCAGGCAATTAACCGGCTGATTAAGTAACAACAGCGAGAGCAAAGATTGGATTCTAATCAACAGATATAGTCTAGTTTGTAAACTAGCTTATGCATAAACGCGCAATAGCTAAAGTGTGCTTTAAATATACTGTCCTTATCTGTTATTATGATAATTTAATTTGACAGAAAGAGACTAACTGCCGCACTCAGAGACGTCAATTAAATTAAATGCTTGTTTAGTGACGTGTTGTCTTATTCTATTGATATAGCAAAGAAAGAGACAGCAGCAACTTTAATCAAGCATTAATTGACGTCTCTGAGTGCGGCAGTAAGAATACTTAATGGATTATAATTGTGGTAACTGAGGTGTTATTTTCTTTTAAAGGAATGAGAAGCTGATTTTTTTTATGTGGTTACCATGTTAGAGTAGTGCTACTCCATGTCTTCCCGTGGATGTCGTAAGAGGCGACTAAGGGAATAAAGGCTTGTAGTCCTGTTAGGCGATGGGCTTGCAACCTGTCACTAATAGGTACGCTGGTAAACATCTTAGCCTAATTTGTGCAAAATGTGGTTACAGAATTATCAACAAGTTTTTACAGTTGTAGGTAATTCTGTAGCTCTGCCTACCCCTCTCTGGGAACGAAGGCGTGAGTTTATGTATGTTTGTATGTGTAAACAATTTATAAAAAAATGAGGTACAACGTTTCTCTTTCCTTAATCCTAGTCCAATATTTTTACGATTTTCGAATATGTTGTAGATATTATAAAAAAAACTAGGTCTAAACGTTTTCCTTACCAAGAAAATATTTCTTGGAACAAAAGCAAATAAAATAAATAAACGGAAACGTACAAACCTAGTGTTTCACTTTAACTACAAAATATTCAAAAATCATGGAAATCCGTCTTGATTTAGGGGGTGAGGAACGTTATCGCCCGAAGCTAAATTTTTATGGTTTCCTTTTTGACAGCTACGCGATTTAAGCGTCGCTTCACAATCCTCTAAGATATAGGTAGGTTATAGTTAATCAGAGATCTGAATAGGCAGAGCTAATTTGCCTAAACTTGACGCATATTCATTCATGCGTGAGTGAGATGGGAATACATTATTGAATGAACATGCATCCAGTTTAGGCAAATTAGCTCTGCCTATTCCGATCTCTGATTATAATGAACACATTGCCATCGTTTTTGGTAGGAAAAACTCGTAGGTAACTTTTCTTTGTAAACTTAAATTGTCCCGTGCACTATTCACTAGGTATTCGATTCCCGGTTAATAACTCTTGTTTTTTAAATCTTTTAATGCATTTTTTCACTCCAAAATCGACCTTGGTTTTTAAGAACAGATTACGTACCTAACTCTTATAGTTTCTGAACTGCTACTAAAGTAAGTAGGTCAAGGTATTTATTGTTAGGCGCTGAAATCTTTCTTAGGCCACATGATGGTAAGTGGGCTCAAATGCCCAAAAACATCTGCAATCTCAAGACTGCAATCCTAAGTCTGCAAACGCATTACCAACCCTGAGGACTAAGATGGAATGCCTTTCTTCTAGGCATTTCAGAGTGCCTTATCCCCGAATAGTAACACAACTACCCATCAATGAAAGCACTGCTGTTTGTATTTATGTATGTAAACACTTTATTGTACAAAAAACAGAAAACCAAATACAATATTGACATAATTGGAACGTACAAAGGCGAACTTATCCCTTTAAAGTATCTCTTCCAGCTAACTTTGGGTTATTGAGGAAAATAGGAGAGTTTGATAGGATAACTTGAAAAAAAAGACCAAACACGACACGGTTTACAATAAACAAGGAATAAAACTGATAGCATATTTTTATCTGTGCCGTACCGTACGTGGCGTCAATAAGGGACCCACTCACATGCCGAAGCAAGCCACGACGCTGATTTTCAGTGGGGCCCTTTATCACGGAGGTTAAACACCTCGTCTTTGAAACTCTTTTCATCTTCAAAGTTACGTGCTTCAGAACGCGTATGCAAATAGGGAGCAAAACCCGCACTTTGTACACGAGTGACCAAAGCGGCAATTTAACACGCGATGTGTACAGAGTAAACACGCTTTCTGTAATCTTAGCAAACACGCCTCGAGGCAAATATTTTATTATATTTTCCCTTTTAGCGTTGTAACGGTGAAATTGCTGAGTAAAGGAAAAAGACATGATGGAATAAAATAGGAGGTAAAGTCGCCGTCAATAAAGTTTGCTAACTATGTAAACAAATTATTATTGTTTGACACATAACCTCAAATATTCACCAAGCGTGTTTTTATTAAAAATAACGTATAATTAATAGTTATTTCATCTTAAACTTAATATGAAAATAATGATTTAGTGTATAAATCGTTGCAAAGACCTCTGGGCGATCCCAAGCTGTCATTTAATTTTGTTCCTTTTTTAATTTTCTGTTTTAGTCCAAGCATGTTATTAACGAATGTCTAATAGGTAAATGATTTACCGAGACAGTTCTCAACTCGGTTTGCAGCTTCAGCTACTAATTATAAACGTAAGGGCACAAGAATGTAATCTCACCCGCGGAGCCAGCTGCGTCTGTCTTCGTTAGGATGCGGCTAAAGTAGTTAACGAATAGGCCCCTATTAGAATATAATAGAATAGAATAGAAATATATTTTTTGACAAAATTTGACACAATACACATAAAAAAAAGAAAACATACAGTATGACAACGTTTCGAGTATCAAATATTGACAAATAGGGTAGGTAACACTCAACCAACATGATGTCGTGGCGTGGCGGACTCAGTAGTAGCCCCTATTTGAATGACTATTTTACCTACATTATTTTAGCCCATCTTGTATTGATATTGATATTATGTCAAAGTTAATGCAACTCTTATTTACTTCAATAGTTTTCTCTTCTTCTTCTTCTGCAGCATTTTTTTTTCAGTTTCCCTGCTAGTTGTATTACTTATCCTCCTAATAACTTACTTTAGCAATATTCTGCCTTTAGTGTTTGAGGTAAACTAAACAATTCAAACGTTGTAGGTTACATTGTTTTGCTAAATACATTGTGGAAAAATTACCTACTGAAAAATAAACACCCTTGTTAACCGCTTTGTTTATGTGTATGTCGGTCTTTGGCATCTCGGAATCGGAACAAATAGACAAATTCTGGTGGGTGTTTTTTATTCTATAGCTTGTTTTTTCAGGGTATTTTAGCTACGAGTAGGTTTGATGGTATTCGACTGAACCAATCCATTTTTTATAAAAAAAAAATGCATATCGAAGTCACGGACAACCTTGTCTTGAATTGTTACTTATGATAGGCGAAAATCGCTCCTCCTGTCAATGCAGCTCAGCCTCAACATCACAAGTTCGTCTGTTCTCGTCACAGGAATAGTTAGGGCAACTTAAACACCCCCGCGGCATTCGCGATATGTTGTATGTGGAGCTTACGCGGTGAGATAATGGCCGTAGTTTTGGGCCATTGTTCTATAGGCAATTGAAATTTGACAGCTGGGATTAAATTTTGCATTTCAGGACACCCTTTGTGCAAAGATAACCATGTTATATAAACTAGCAACGTTTTGGCAGCAATGTGTAGCTGGCAACTACGGACGTCTTGCTGGTACATTGTGAAGTTAGAGTAAAACAACAATAGTTGCAAATCGTGGTACGATTAAATATGTAAAAGTCGAAATGTCACTATAGTAGGTTCAATGTATAGTGATCTCAATTTATAAAAAGTAAATAAAACCGTATCACATCATTTGCTCGACTTTCAATTGCCGTAATTTTATCACTTGCCATAAAGGCATTTTATCAGGAACCGTGAACTTGTCAAAAATATTTTAAACCTAACCTAACCTAACCTATTGGGCTCTATACGATGACATGTAAAAATTACCTGAAAGGTTTACGGTTTCAGAAAAAAACACCTTTGAATATTATGGCAAGTGATACAATTATGGCATTTGAAAGTCGAACAAATGATTTGATTCTGTTCTATTTACTTTTAATAAATTGATAAATAATACACCTTGGGACAATGTGCAGTAATGTACATAATTAATCATCTTTTTATATGCCATGCTTTCGAGTACCTTCTTATAGTAGGTGTCAAAATAATAATTATTACGAAGTACGGGTGTCACAGGGTGATCTCTTCATTGACCTGATTAAAATTTTAATATCTTTTAGAATAAAAATACCAAAACATTAATTAATGAAGTCGATGACGATTCTGAATCAGACATCGTCAGTGTCATGTAATTTATCCCGTGCATAATTAAGCGCTGGCCAAACTTAGAAATTATAACTTCAAACATCAATAGGTATCCTTTAATCTTACTCATAGAAATATTGGATTATTGAGTGCCTTTAAGTTATTTTTGCACTTAAATAAGACTCATTTAAGAGACTTGGGCTCTTCGCTTCGAGATAAAAGGGGATAGGTCCCCTTTGGATTAGCTAAAAGCTTCCGTTTCCACTTAAACCGAGTGATTGGCAGGAAATCGAGTCGCTGCAGGTTAGGCTAAGGGCGACGCCACACAGCCAGCGTGGCGACGACGCGACTGGGAAGTGACGCTGGAACAAAGAGTAGGTATAGTGTAATACCAAAAGGAAGTTGTTGCGCTGGAAGTTTCTTGAATTGTGTTTATGGGCAGTGTTGGTTACTGGTGGTCAGGGTGGTCAGGCTACATGCTCGTTTGCCTCCATCTCTTATTAAAAAAAAATGTGACGTGGAATTTAGTTACACCATGTTTAGGGTTCCATACGCAAAAGGTTCGAACGGAACCGTATTACTAAGCCTCCTATATCCGTCTGTCTGTCTGTCTGTCTGTACCTATCTCAGAAACCGTAATAGGTAGACAGTTGAAATGTTTACAGAATGTGTATTTTTAAAGCCCCTATAAAGATGAATAAATTAAAAAAAAAACTGTCATAGGTGAGTTGGACTCGCGCACCGAGAGTCCCATAACGCCGCAAGATAGGTTTATTCCTATTTGAATTCGTTTTAGAATCGAATCAGCGCGAGCCCAAACAACAGTTGTAATTTTTTTAGTACCTATTTGTTGTTTTTCGTCAGCAAAAAAGTTAATCCCTTTACTACTTCACATTCTTTGAAAAAAATATTTAGTTGAGGTAAATCTCTAGAAGAAACACAGATCCACTGACAATTCTGACATAGATCTTTTTTTTATTATTCCTTACTACAAAGGGTCTGTAAAGGTTTCTGCTACTGCACAAGTCCATTGACATATTTTACCCGACTGCCGAGGAGTAGGGTGATGTTTTTACCCGATTGCCGACTGAAGGAGGAAAGTAATTGACCTGTATGTATCTATGGTTCTATGTTCCCTTGTAAAGGCTAAGGCTGTGCAATGGGAGAGGCCTATGTCCAGTGGCTCTACTTTGAAATCCGTAATTCGAACCTCGTCTATTGCTATCCCTTTTGCTCTCGACGCGTCACTAATTCGCAAGAAAGAACGGGGCGATCCGAAGTTCGAATTACTGATTTCAAAGTAGAGCCCCTGCAGTGGACTAATATCACAGAACAGAAAAAATAGTAGAAGTGTCAAGTGAACCTCAAGAAGGGTCGCCCATACTAGGGGCAAAGGGCTAGGGGGCAGCTCTTCCATTGACCATCTGAATTATGAGAGGTACAAGTAATTTTAAGTGAACATCAGTCTTATAGCGCCAAAGGGTGATGGAACCAGTAATGGACAAGAACCAATGATGGACCATTTTGTTTTGCAAGAATCAATTTAGGACCGTAGGATCTTTGAATTAAGAGTTACCTAAGTGTCCATTATTGGTAACACTGATGCCACTGGTGGTGTGGTGTGGTGTTGATTATCACCCTAGTTTGCTTCCTCCATGGTGGCTCTGGAATTATATTTTTAGGGAGGTGTATACCACCCTTAATTTAGCTCCCCGGGCTAAAACCTCCCCCTGCCACATAGAGCTACTACACTGTCTGGAACTTAAAAGCTTTGACTCTTCGTAATACCGCCTCTAATCTAATTTCAGTGGCATTTAAATTAATGATTCTACCTTAAAGACTAATTCCTATTTGATGAAATATTTAACCAGCTGTAGTGCAGCACCGTGATTCATCTTTGTCAAATATAATAATTAACTAAATATTTTATGAGAAAACAACCAGTTATATAAATTTTATAAATTACCACTGAATATAGAAATGCTCAATGGTCTCAATTAGACGGATAGACTCAATCAATATTCATTATTTTTAAATAGTAGGTACCTAAATTGGCCACATGAGCGTTTTGTTTTCACGTCGGTAATATGGAGTATCTAAGTACTAGCACTTCGGACAAGACCATCATTACGAAGACGAAATATCGCAAGAAACTCCAACAGACGGTCACTTTTTCAATCTTAAAATACAATAATACCTCAAACAATTAATACCCCACAAGGTAATAAGCTGACTGACTTATAGCGACGGTACAATTATAATGGATTTTTTTTTTGACGGCTGCGGCGGATTTACGAGAAACATTTTTTTTTCAATATAGTTATTTTTATTTTGGTTGTGTCGTAAAAATGGTAAACTATACAAGCGTCCAATTTGGAACTTATCTAGTACAAACCCTGAAAAACAACAAATACAAAAAAAATATCAAGCGTGAGTTGGGCTCACGCTGATTTGATTCGAAATCCAATGCAAATCACAATACAATACACCCACTGTGCGGCGGTACAGAACCCTCGATGCGCGAGTCCAACTCGTACTTGACCGTTTTTTGTGTTTGTTGTACCTAAGTTGTAACTTGTAACGGCGTCGGAACCCTACTCTAAGCATGATCCGAAATGCTCTAATCCAGTTTTATATTTAGTGTTTTATTTTATTTTCCATTTCATTTGTATTTTTGTCAGTTTTTTACATAAATCATACTTTGTCCGTTAAACGTTTTATAGAAATTAATATTTAATTTTTATCTCGAATGAAACATAGCATCTCAAACAACGCGAGACTAGATCTGTCAAAAATGTTGTTAGAGTTAAAGTGAAAAAACACCTCTGATCTGACTGATTGCTTGGTTTGGTTATAATTTTATTGTTTGCATACAAAATTAGACTATTATGACTTCATTGTGATATCTTTTAACGTAATAGTTATTTGATTTTTACTTAATTTACTTAACAGTATTATGTGCAGCTTGAATATTAAACATGGCTGATCTCAAAATATGCCGAATTTGTTTACGTACCGAGTGCAAAGTGTTTAGGTTCGATCGATTTCAGCTTAAGTCATATTACGAGGAAGTTATGGCTTTAAAAGTGAGTGTTTGTACGCAGAATTTATCCCAGATCTATCTTATATTCACGCCGGAATATAACTTTAATTCAACACCTATTTTTTGGTGGTAATATTGTGCTAAACAATTTTGGTGATGTGTATTTATTTACTCAATTTTTTAAAGTTCTGTGTACATTTAATGGTTTCTACCCCATTAGTAAGAAAATAAACGCATTTAATTGCAATTATCAACTTATTACAGTCTTTTATAACCTTTCATAACAATTAACAACCTTTATTTAAGTATTTTACTGAAAAGGGAAGCATTTCGACTGTCTTGAAATCAAATGATAGTATTTTGCTGTACTAATGAATACACAATTTATAGGGTATCTGTCTTAGACTTAATAACGATTGAACTATGAGTGAGTAACTTAATGAAATAAAGTGGCCACCTTTTTCCGTTAAGTTGACAACACAAAAGTTAAAGGTACTTAACAGTATGTATTCATTTGTACAATAAAAACTTACCTTCGATTTTAAGATGGTACTTTGTTTTACTAGAAAGCACAATAATGTAATTGGATGCTTGATACAGTCTTAAGAATAACAAGGGACAGAGATATTATTATGTGGTGGTTGCTGGATAATATTATAATAATGAATTCAGAGTAATGAGTTCTATATCTGTATTATTTCAGGTAAATGAAAATGATATTCTGCCACATTATTTTTGCTATGAATGTGCAACGATGTTGCACAAATTTCACAAATTTAAAGAGAAGTGTTACTGCGGACAGAAAGCTCTGCGGGAAATATTGTGGAGAGGTCCTGTAAGTATCATTTTAATAATATAACATCATTATAATTAACTTTATCTGGTATTAACCTGGCATTACTTGCTAAGTATTTTGCGGCATTTTGCTATATCTTATTAATATAATTTTACAGTCCAAATTCAAGCAATGTGTGGTATTTTTTACACAGTAGCGAGTGTCGCCGCATTAAGACTATGTTTTATATTATTTGGGATTTGGCCATGCAAGTGAATATGAGCCAACAGAATTCTTAGTGTTTAAAAGATACTCTTTATTAGCTTACTTTGCTTCACATAACTTTCAAAATTTTAAAGTAAACCTAAAAGAGAGGTGCCACACGGTCGTTGCCGGTGCGCCGCGTCGTCATCGCTGCGTTGTTCTACATATAAATAAGGACGACATGCCACATAATGCGTTGAAAGACATATGATGTTCTATGTTAAAATTTAAACATTGCGAAAATGTAACGCATTAGCAACTCTCGTGTGCTATGCTGTGCCATGTTAAGTCTTATCATAGGTTGGTGTTTACAAAATTAACTCTAAATGATACTTCTTACAGATAACATATGAATCCGTCTACAAAATCGATAGAAATACCAAAAACTTACAGTCTCTTTTACAAATAATGACCGTAACCAACCAGGTCCAATCATACACCGTAACAGAACCAGAAATCAAACCAGAAGACCAAAGTGAATTTGAAACCAACAACGGTGAAACTAGTCCAAATAGTCCTGCAACAGTATTCGTAGATATTAAGAAAGAGGTAGTGAAATTAGAAAATAAAGTTATCAAAGAGAGAAGAAAAAGTAAGGATTTTGAGTTGAGTGCGTTTAGAAATAAATCTTTGAGACGCACAAGGTTTCTGGATGCGAGTTATTGGAAGAAATATAGTTTGACGGAAAATGAAGCAGTAAGGGAATTTAGAGAAAAAGCTGATGATCCCAAATATTTAAAAGCAATGAATAAGTGCAAGGATTGCTTTAAAGGATTCTCGAAAAGGGATATGCTTCAAAGGCATCTGCAGTTGAGACATAGTGAGGTAAGATCTATTTTATTCTGTTAATTATTGGTTAATTTTGAATAAATAAATTCCTTTCAAAACATTTTCATGTAAAATGTTGCCAAGACGACCATATGGCTCGCACTGTCAAAACGTTATCAGATGTCATGTAGAGCCAAGCTTCTAACTCTACACGACCTAACTCTACAAGCTCTAACTTCACAAACTCTACACCTTAGTTAAAATATGTGACTTGGCCGTTTCATTACTACCAGAATTATTATATAACTGAAAAGCCCATGCGACGGTAGCGAAACGGCCAAGCCACATATATTTTGACTAAGCTGTATAGTTTGTGAAGTTAGAGCTTGTATATTCTGTTAATTATTGGTTAATTTTGAATCAATAAATAAGGAACACTAATAATATAAAATGAAAAGTCTTAAGTCAAAACTTGGCTTAGAATTTTACTTCTATACTCCATTTTATTAGGTATGCCTTTTATATATATAGATATAGTTCATCAGCCAATAGGAGCAGAACACTGATGCGTCAAAGTTGGATAAAACAGTTTTAATTGGCTGTTTAATACAAACAATGCCACGTGGTTTGGATTGTTTATATTTATTTAGGTACCTAAACAAACGGAGTATAGATGGTATATGTTTCTGCCGTAATACCAAAGAAGGTGGATAACTGCAACGTAATTGTCGAAGCATTTTATACTCTACTGGTTAAATCTGCTTTCGCTATTGAATTTGAAATGCTACCTTTCGCCTTATGAGGGCAGAGCAGGGCTCGGATACTGGTTAAATCAAGCCGTTATTTATTATGTACTTGACGCAAAACCGTTTCGTTTCAGTTTCATTCTCATAAACCGGTTTTTTATCGATTTTGTAGGAACCTTTATATATAGTTCTTTACAAATTAACCGGTGTCCAGCTAAAAAAAACCGGTTAATCCAGACGCATACCGCGTGCGTCTTCACATAACAAGTCAAAAAAACAAGTCAACAAACGCGTTGTTTTCTCATTTCGTCGCTCGTGGATAAACCGGTTAGTTAAGGTTAAAATAAAGTTCTTAAAACATTCGCGTTCCCTAGAAAAGTTCGAAACGAGACCGAAATAAACCGGTATTAACTGGTATTGTTTTTAAACCGTTTGCGCGCCCTGTTGCCGTTTGATTGTTTCCCTTTATCAAACGCTGTGCAGTCGCTGGGCTCGTTCGAGTGCCGCCTGTGCCGCATGCGCTTCAAGTGGGACAGCCATCTGCGCGTGCACATGCGGCAGCACTTCACCCGGTACCAGTGCCTGCGCTGCCCGTTTGTCTGTAACCTGGAGTAAGTTTTTTTCTGAACTCATCATCATCGTCATCAGCCCACATCAGTCCACTGCTGGACATAGGCCTCTTTCATAGCACGCCACTGAGCTCGGTCTCCAGCTATTCTTCTCCAGTTACAAGTTTGAAATATTTTTAGTTTTGAAACATTTACATCGAAATCTTTCTTAAATTTTAAATGCTCTCTGCAATCTTTAGTAGTAAGTGATTCTGCCTACAAAAGCTAGTTGTATTGTTGATGCCCGGTTAGGGCAATTTTTTGTAATCAGCATGAACACAAGTCTAGAATTCCTAGTACAAGTCTTGAGTTTAGTTTAGAACCAAGTTATATTTTTATAAAAAATATTCCCTATTATTCATTTGTTTTTTTTATATCTTAATAATAACTTCCTTTTATGCAGAAACTCAGCTTTACTACATGAAGAATACCATAGTGGAGTGACCAGAAAGTGTATACATTGCGGAGAAGAATTCAGGTTCGTATTTCATGACAAAAACACAATACGTCTTAGGAGTTCTAAAACTGTCAATTTTAAGAACATTTAAACCTCGTAAGGCCCACCGTACTACAAACACCCAGTTTTTTATGAAAATGTACTTTAAATTTTCCGTTTTTTTTTCTAAAATTGTATATATGTATGTATAATACTTTATTGTACAAACAGAAACATAACAAACAAAATAGACTGAAACACAAAAGGTATGTACAAAGGCCAACTTATCCCTTTAAGGGATCTCTTCCGGAAGATTATCTCCTGATATTTATTTATTTTAAACGCCATGTGACAACCCTATGCACAACCCTAGAATACTAGTGCACCTTATTGTAACCTTACCTCAGGCACGCATCGACGTACTACACGCACCTGCGCACGGCGCACCGTAGCGAGCACGTGTGCACGCTGTGCGGCGTGTCCTTCGTGAGCGAGACGGGCCTGCACCAGCACAAGCGGGTCAAACATGTTGACAATCATTTTGTAAGTTCGGTGGCATGCCATTCATTTAACGATTCTTTCATAGTTTTTATCTATATCCATATCATAACTCTCCGATTATATGTTCAGAAACGATAAGCAAATGGCCAATATTACGAACCTGTATCTCTGGTTGTATTTTAATGTTAACATTAAAGTATTGCATGTCATTAAAGTATCGGTGACCGATACTTTAATGTAAACACAAAGATATAGGGCAACCACAGATACAGGAGTCACACATATTGTAGAAAACCTATGATATGCATGTAGATAATTTTACGTATGTGTTTATACACATAATTAGGCATTAAAACACTCGTGTGATCTTATTATGAAACTCAGCTTTCGGTTCGTTTCATAAAACACTTGTGTATAATGCCTCTCATTATGCAACAGTCACATAATACTCGCCTACGGCTCGGGTGTCAAATACCTGCGATTTCGGGCTTTCTTTCTTTTACAGCCCTTGTTAAGTAATATACTATTATGTAACTGGTGCATAATGAAGCTTCTTAAGGTATGAGTGCCGAGGTCAATTTTATTCACTAAGGGCCATATTGGTGGAGTTCCGCCGTAGTATCTCTATGTAGTCTGTGGTGCAATTTCAATCTTCTTACTATTACGGTTCATGAGATACAGCCCGCTGACAGATAGACAGACTGACAGACGGACAGCGGAGGCTTACGAATAGGGTCCGATGTCCCGGGTTGGCACCTTTTGGGAACGGAACCCGTAAACCTTACAATTGCTTATTTATTATTGTAATTAATTTCAGGATAGCCCCGACGACGATGAAGACGTGAATACGTTTTGCGAACGATGTGACGTCACGTTTGAGACCAGAAAGGCTTTCGAGGAGCACAAGTTTCATTCTGTGATGCACGCGGAGGGGGTCGAGTGAGTATCTTTTACCCGATTGCCGAAGGAGGAGGGTCATGTGTTTATCAGCTTATATATGTATGTTTGTTCGTTTGTGGCGCTCTAGAAACTAAACGCGTGGACCGATTTTGATGATTCTTATGTCAATCGATTTGTCTTAATCTCGTGAGTGTCACTAAAGATATGATTGTAATTAAAATTCGTCGACGAACTATGACAAATGGGTTTTCATTGAACAGGTATTTAAAAATCATTTGTTTCATGAATCATTTTTCATTTTGAATGATAATTTAGTATTTATAACGATTTAAAGTTGGTCAGCAACAACATTCGGGTTTCTGGGAAACAGGCGTGATTTAATGTATGTATGTATGTAAAGATTAAATATAGCCTCTTTCTTCCAGACACGAATTGCAAGACGAAATAACAATACCAAGAAAGGTTCTTGGTAAAAGACTGAGGGCTAAGGTAATATTAATATTATATTAAAGTGAAATTATAGGTAGGTACTATAAAAGGCTTCTTGTGTTGTTTTTTTTTAAATTATTTATGTTTTACCTTTCAGATTACAAAAGAAATGCGGAAACGGTAAGTAGCACGAGCCCACAGGGTAGAGGGCTTGCCCTAAATACGTAGGGGATTAATAAATACATTATAAATAAATATCAGGGGACAATGTCCCAGGGGAGTGTAACCCCATTTTCTCTTACTCTCAAAAGCACTAATATCTACCTATATACGGCCGTTGCGCCAAATATATGTAATCTTAGACCTTATTATCAGTGGTAGGTATAGGCGTGTAGATATGTTTGACGCCTTGGGAACTTATACATAATTATATTTATGACTTTGACTGTACGACTAAAATATGTTTCTATAATGGAATTCAACTTCGTGCCCATATTAGAAAATAAAGTAAATAGAAAGACCCTTTTTTATGACATATTACCAGAGGCCGGAATTTTCGTAGCACTTTCGAGCTGTCATAGGGACTTCTCGTTTATCGACTTCCGATATACATATTTTATCGATACGTATTAAAGAAGATTGAAAGTAGAGATAAACAACAGGCGGTCTTATCGCTAAAGAGCGATCTCTTTCAAATAACTTTTGAAAATATGAAATAGAGATTTGTAATGAAAACAATCGATAGCAATTTTTGTTGCAATTTCTTTCGAAAAATGTTTAAAAGGCATAAGAAATCCACAAATTATTTATAAGAAACAATAAAATAATATTATTTTAATAGCTATTTAAAATTTCCAAAAAGTTAGTATCCAAAGGTTATCTCGAAGAGACTGCCGCGATAAGACTGCCTGTTGTTTACTTCTACTCGTAGTCATATTTAAAAAAATGTATTCTGTATTTTTATCGATATACATAATGTTATCGAAAGTCGATAGACGAGAAGTCCCTATGACAGCTCAAAAGTGCTACGAGAATTCCAGCCTCTGCATATTACTGAGCTCTGTTGGTTCTGGCCCCAAACTTCATACAAGGTTGCCTATGGCCCTTTTTAAGAGGTTTATGTTTGCAAAGGGTTTATAAACAAAGGTTGTATCTCATATTACACTAACGTATGGAATGTACCTCTGAATGTCCCATTATATGGCACAGCAAATGTGATAAAAAAGAAAACTATCTTCAAACTTCATTTTTTATTCGTTAGAAAACCTGACGATGACCAAATATCAGCCGCTGACACGAAACGACGGAAAAAGGAGAAAAGAAAACGAAGGAAACCCACCACGTGCCACCAGGTAAACGTGAGACGGGGCTCGAACCCGGGCTCTCTCGCTAAGCAGGCAGGGACAAACCAACAAACTATAGTAGACTTTAGTTTGGTTAAATAGGTTGACAGATGAAGTGTTGCCAGACATACGAAATATAGTAGTGTTGAGGAAATGTCGATGTGTTGGTAATCGGTATCGACTCTAACTGCATACTCTGTCAAGTCTTAGTTATTCTATCCAATACTATGGATATTTTAAATCCCTTTTCTCAACAAAATATGAAAATACCGCAAAAGAGATGACCGAAAGTGAGATTAAAATTAAAATCGGCCAAGCAATACGGATGATACAAGGATTTTAAAATGCTAATTAGACAGAGAGATCCGATATGCACTGTGACGTCATGTAACATTTCGGCCATATAAACTTCATGTTAAATTCTGTTTAACTAGAAAGAGATAGGAATAAATCTTTGTTGGCTTATATTTTGGTTATTAATTATAGCTATTCAAAAAAATATTTTTCTCATCTGTTTGTTACATGAATCAGCTTTTATTGAAGCTGTGAAAAAAGTAATGAATTGGGGGCCCTTAGTCCCTTTCTCTTATTGCACTAATTTTCAAGGCAGCATGGCTTCTGTCTATAAGATCGAATGTATCAGGCTGCCTAATTGAGAATGCACGCGCTAAATGTGTTTTGTTCGCTCTGACGGAACTACTTATACTCGCCGCTGCGATTTCGCTAGTTCGTCCTTCCGATCGCCGTTTTTGAGAGAATAAACTCAAACTCTCAAACTCACAACATTTATTTGACATAAACACACTACAACACAAAAAATGTAAACGAACATTTTAATCGATACAACTTTAAAGTAAAAGGGTAGAACATAATACCCCTGATTTAGGGCCTGAGCCTCTACACAAGATGCATTAAGCCAACTAGCGTTTCTATTCGTTTCGTTTTTAAACCAATCGCGTCACTGCTAGACCACGTGACTTTTTGTATCACGTCATCTACCAGTGACGCGGTTGGTTTAAAAACGGAACGAATAGAAACGCTAGTTAGCGTAATGCATCTTGGCTAGGGGCTCTGTTTCACAATCGACAAGTAAATTTATGTGCCAGTTAAAGTTAGCACTCTCCTTGTCTATATTCAAGTGTAAGAAAAGGAAAGGGCTAAATTTATGTGTCAGATATGCTTTTTGCTTGTGTAATTTCTTGTGTTGTAATTTTTTGTAATTTTTAAGTTTATTATATTTCAATACCCGAAATAAACGCTATCTATCTATCTTTACTTGACGTTTGTGAAACAGGCCCTTAACGGAAGGGTCCCTGAGTAACGCGTAGTGTAATAGGCTTAGCTGATACACCGTCCGTTCCAGTGCGGGCAGCACTTCGCGACGCAGACGGCGTGCATGAAGCACCACCTGGCGGCGCACCCGCGCACGTCCTTCTACCCCGACGCCGCGCGGCACATCTGCGAGATCTGCGGCGCCTCGCTCGCAGTAAGCTCTTGACGCATAATGCCCTAAATCTGGAAAATGTTTAACGCATAATGTCCTAAACGCATAATGTCCTAAACGCAGAATGACCTAAACGCATAATGTCCTAAACGCAGAATGATCTAAACGCATAATGTCCTAAACGACACAGTATGTAGATTAACAGAATCGAGGTCCTATTTCTGGGTGGTTTGGCCCTCCGGGCCTGCTGCAAAACTAACATAACCTAAACCTACCTCTTATTTATCCCGTTCGACTGTAGTTTGTGTTATTTAACCGGATATGCATGTGTGTCATTTTGCGGCTAGGAAATTTTGCGTCTAAGGCGTTTTGAGACTAGGACATTTTGCGTCTAGAGCGTTTTGCGTCCATAAAATAGGGCATTATGCGTCTGACCTATCGTTACTACTAGATAGAAAGGGAGATCCGAAAGATAACCAAGTCGCGGGCAACTTTTGCCAGCTTTGTCTTGTATATATAACTTACATTCAAATAATATTAATTAATTATGTCTAACCTATTGAGCTGTCAATGCATTCTAATTAACAATAAATACAAAGAATCGAATTACTTTCTTCTTGAAATACTTTAATACACAGTTTTTTGCTATCAATACATTATTAAATTATTATTAATAACAAATATAAAGTAATTAATTTATAAGTGGAATGTTTTGATATACAATTTTATTATACAATTTTAACAAAATGGTTAAACTTAGAAAAATAATTACTAAATATACCTACTTATTCATAGAAATAAATTCACATTCAAATATCGTTTTACAAACCCCATCGGGACTATAGAAATAATCTATTTCCGTGGTATAACGGTTTGTTTTGTCGACAGCCGGGCAGCGTGGCGGTGCATCAGAACATGCACAGCCGAAGCACGGTGTTCCC
Organism: Acleris cristana; assembly: GCA_948252455.1. Taxonomy (NCBI): domain Eukaryota; kingdom Metazoa; phylum Arthropoda; class Insecta; order Lepidoptera; family Tortricidae; genus Acleris; species Acleris cristana. The sequence goes on from OX411793.1 coordinate 12,389,849, forward strand.
TTGCGAAGCGTGCGGACGCCAGTTCCACTCCAGCGTCGGGCTAAAGCGGCATCTAGTGGTGTGTGTAGTGTAATTATTAATCTTATATCTACCTACATGATGTATAAATAATCTATAGAACACCCATTAATACATATCGCAGGTAATACTGCAATACCACGTAACTGTGCGTTTTCACTAGAACCAATTCAATTAAGGAACTTTAACTTAGTCAGTTTTGTGACGAAAATTAGCCATACATTGCGGCCGTAAATGTTTGGCTAATTTTCGTCACAAAACTGATTAAGTTAAAGTTCCTTAATTGAGGTACATGTTCTAGTAAAAACGCCCAACTAACAAATTCAATTAGTTGTAAAATGTACCTTACTGACTGGCGTGCTAAGGTGTATTTTGCATCTAATTAAATTTGTTAGTTACGCTGTAATGAAATAAAACCGACGTTATAAAATATCAAAATAGAACTTATTATTAGTATACATTTTTTTTTGTCATTGCGAAGGCAAACGATCACACAGGCAACCTGATGGTAGTGGGATCTGTGACTTTCTTAAGACTGCAATCCTGAGATCGCAAATACGTTGCCAACCCTGAAGTTTGAAGATAGCTAAGATGGAATTCCTCTATGCTAGTTATTTCACCGGTTGTTTTAAAACACCCCACATCGGAACACAGCAATGCGAACACAGCTACTTGGTGATAGGTAGGATAAGATGGTGGTAGCGATCAGGATGGACCGGTCCTTCCACCTCAAAAAAAAGAAAGTAGGAGAGAAAGTACATTTAATGCTTGTTCAAAGTTAGAAAATTATTTTCAGACCCACACTGGAGAGAAACCTTTTCAATGTAACCTCTGTGACAAACGGTTTACGCAAAGCAACAGCATGAAACTACACTACAAGACCTTCCATCTCAAGCAGCCGTACCCAAAAAGGTAAGGAATACATTTTTTATTATAATCAACCTTTAATATTGATGAAGGCTCCTGAATTCATTCATATACGAGTATGTATAAGTAACTTTCGTTATTTTAGACCGCTTGTCACCAAACTTGGAATAAGACTTACTCTGAAAATTGTCTATACTTCGGCGTTTAATCTAGGTATAAGACCTTATTCAAGTTTGGTCGAATGCACCCTTAATTGATCTATTAGAGACACCCCAAACTAGCGTCTTTTGAGCGTCGGCAGCGACGCAACGTTAATAACGTCGGCGTCTTTCCAGCGTCTTGTCAACTCTCGCGCAGCGTAGATAATGCCCACCACAAACGCTGGCAAGTCGCTGACGTTCGAAAGACGCTATTGTGGGGTGTCTCTTAAAGCTTATCCTCGTAAGGCCCAGTGTGCAATAGAATGTACATAATCAAGGCAATTTAATTGAACTGTGTTGCAATGGGAATAAGGTTTATTTTCCTATCTTCATAAACTGAAAATGGCATTTTAGAACAAACGTAATTGAACTTTATTGCCTTGACGGTAGATTCAAACTCACGAAAAACTCCCTGTTTATCACAGATTTCTTATCTACAGGGCGGGCTTTGTTAAAATCTAGTTCTGAACACACAGGACAACTAATGAAATCTTCAGACTTTAATTAAAGCGGCACTAAACTACTACTGGTTTATTTAAGTCACGAGAAAAACCTACAGCTATTTTATGAAAAGTAAAAGACAACTTTTTTAGTCGACCGTACAGCAAAGTTGTTTAACCCTCTATAAGGCAGAGGCGATTTAGCGACCACATATACTTATTTATAATTTCAACCTTACGTACTACAGAATATGATACATATTCTGTTGTTTTTGCACGAAAAATGACTTGCTTTTAAACGATTCCCTAGGAAGTGTCAATCATGAAACTGTATTTGAATTTTACGTAGCATAACTGTATAACAGAGCCCTTATAAAGGGTTAATATTATGCGTAAAATAGAAACGTTTTAATAACCGCTTTAATTTAATAGGAACAGAAGAAAAAAACAAGACCAAGACTCCCAAGAAGCCCTGGATCTGGAATCCGACTCGTCTCAATCGTCAGCCAGCCTGCCGGAGCCCGAGATGGACCTGCCCTGCCTGGAGCCCGAGCTCAAGCCGGTGCCCAACGCGCCGGACCACGAGCCGGACGAAAGCATGCACTACTTGACCTTGAATTAGCTGCCAGATAAACAAACTGCCCTTCTAAGGTCGGGGTCAATAGAAATGATAAAAGATGTAAACAAATCAGTACTGTTTGACACATAACCTCAATATTTCTGCTAACGAGTTTTGATTTAAAAAAACGCGCGATGCGCTGTGCACTGTGTGTATGCAAGGTAATATTTTGTTGTAATTATAAAATGTTGCATTAAAAATAATATCATTATTGAAAGGAATTTCAATCTCACGAATTTCTCTCAAATTCACATTGATAATTAAAAAAAAAAAAACAGATATTGCCAGCTCATTTTTATATTACAGATTTTATTACGACATGTACTGAATAAGGACATATCATGAATCTCAGTAATTTATAGCGTGAATTGTCATTTGTTTATTATGCCATTAAATATAAGAATTTTGAAAACTAGTTTTCTTTCAGTTACAACACATTTAAATGACCACTAGTGAGCCTTATTGTAAGGCGATAAGATTCACATTATTAGTAGTTCCAATCCAATCGATTTCAAATGAATACCTACTTATGTTCCTGAACGCTTAAACGGTCAGTCATTTAATTCGATTGCTTATTTATTTTTATCCTAATATAATTTAGAAAAAAAAACCCTTGCCAAGTTTTCAAGCTAATAATGATAAGTCATATTGAAATACGCAATTCACGAGATTTGTATGAACACGTCAGCAATGGTTTTATTAATACTAAACTTTTTTTAAAGTACGATATGTACAAACATTTGTTATATACCATTTTGAACGTTATTTAATCGACTAACGAATTGAATAATAGCAATACAATTGGTCAACTAGTTCTTGATTGGTTGTCAACTTTGGTGAGTCACATTTGTAGGTAATCGTATATGAGATGTATAAGTAAGTACAAACATGATAATAGTATTTGCCGCTACTGTAAAATGACCAACCCATTAATCTAATCAAATATGAAAACGATTATAGATACGATCAAACTTGTGTTAGTAAATTCATATAATTACATAGCACCTACACATAAATAAATAATAGTCACTTACTCGTAGTTGCTTTACCTGTTAGAAGTAATTTTCTACCTTAATGTCTTATTCACGCGTTATAATGAAAGCCATGACAAATCACCAGCTGTCAATAGCTGCTGAAACAAATCGTCTTTAACATTTCAAATCGTTTTGACCACGGTAGCATTCGGCCTCATCTGAAAATGGTTAAACCGCTCAAAGAGCGACTCCTTCATAACTTCTTAGACAGAAACTTTGAAGCTATGCTCTTTCCCTTAAACAAAGCTTTGTCAATTTTACTCTTCCCAAATTATACCATCCAAGACGGATTCGTAACTCCAAACAATCGCTTTCAAAAACTAAAGTCTTTCTTCTTAATTGTAGTTCTTGTAATAGTTACGTACTACCGCTTCCAGACCTCTGTGGTTTTAGGCGCCTTCAAATATTTGGTAGACTTCGTGTACATGAGCATCTACTTCGATTTAATCTACTACAGTTTCATGTACATTTTCCTCTTTGTCCATAAAATTAAAAACACTTACAACAACGTCGATCTTGTACTAAACCTCCAAAAAGCTGTAAGGAACTTCCGTTGTGTTGATAAAGATATCAAGCAATTGAAACTTTGGAATTGGATTTCGATGATTATCATCCCCATATATTACTTCATAGCTCTTACCGTAGAAGACATTAAATACCTGAATATCGCAGGGCTTTTGAACATCTTACCTTTAATATATTTTGACATTACTACCGTTTATACTATTCGAGTGATGTGGGTCATACAAATTGAAATGAAGATGTGGGTGAAGAGGATGCGGCAGTGCATCAAAAGACATCAGGGCTTGGAGAGAGTCGACGATGTGATGAGGCAGGGGAAGATCATGTTCGAGTCTTACCGCCACATTTTGCAGGCGTTTGATTTATTTAAAAATATCTGCCAAGTACCCGTAAGTACGTGCATGAAGAGTGTGATGAATGTAGAGGAAGCGAAAGAGGTATTTGGATCGGTGCACCTGACGTTCCATAGTCTGCCTACCCCATTGGGAGTCATACATGATTTTGGACACTTTAGGTGATGTTGTTCTGTACACGCAATGAAACCAAAAATGTTACCACGAGGTACTGAATTCGAAACTTTGGGTGTCCCATTCGATTCACTTGTCATTCCGGACTAAATCGACCGAAAGGGATACTCTGGTGGATATACCGTTAAGGTTATAAATGTAAGAAAATGGTTGTTACAGGTCATGTTTCATACCTTAGAAGTAATCACTCATGGGCTTATTTACCTGCAAATAAACGTGTATTTAAAGAAGCAAAGACCCGAAGTGAGCTCCGTTGAGGTAAGCAACTATTCAAGTATTTTGGTTACCTATCGGCTTAGTCGTAGTAGTCTACTGATCGTTCACCAAACTGGAATAAGACTTACTCCGAGATTAGTCTATACAAATTCAGCGTTTAATCTAGGTATAAGACCTTATTCTCGCCATATTCTCGCTTGGTGAAATCCGCCATTAGTATGATTTATGAACGAATTTTCTATACTGTAAAACCATACACCTATGGTCCGCCTGCAACAAAAGTTCAATTTTTCCTCAATATTATTATTCAAAAATATGACAGCTCACTGCTATTTCTAGGTTTATAGAAATTATTTTTATTAGTTCATGCTGGAAATTGACAAACTGTCAATCATGTCATGGGTGATGAAGAACGGTGCTCTCCTGTCCCTCCTCTGCTTTGCTTGCGAGAGTTTCTACTCCCACGTGGGAGAAGCCCAAAGACTTTGCAGCCAAGCACTCACGCTACCTATGTCAGGTTAGTACCTATATGTATACATATACAGTTTTGGTTACATAATAAGGGACACTTGCGTGTTTCCCATAAAATTGCCTACAAATATGACTTTTAAATTTTGACCACCAATTAAAAACTGCCAGTGTCATAGGGACCATGCCGCGAGCGGACTTGCTAGAGGGGGTGTTCTTTTTATAGTGGTGATTATTATTTACGTCTTTAATATTTGAGTACCTTAGTTTTTATTTTAATTTAAATAAGTTTCGTTTTAACTTTTAATTGTATTATATTATTTATATTAATGTATTAAAATATTAAATGTTGTGTCGAATTAAAAACTTCTTGACCAATTTTGTGGCTAATTGCAATGTATGTAACTTTTTATTGTACAAAACACAGAAATTCAAATACAATATTTACAAAAAAGGAATGCACAAAGGCGAACTCATCCCTTTATAAGGGATCTCTTCCAGCTACTTTAGATCGTCAACTAAGGTTTAAACTGGCGTACAGTCGAGTTCATAAATATGTATAGTTGTCTATTTACTTAATGTCGTATTCAAACTGCCATATACACATGTCACAGCGATTAAAGTGACAAGGCTAAGTTTCATGAAAATCGGTTTAGCAGTTTAAGAGATATCAGTTCTGAAAAGAGTTACAAATCGGGGTTTTTTATTTATTTATCTAATAGTTATCATTACTACATTCAATAATATCTAAGTACCTACCTACTAGCTTCTGCCCGCGACTTCGTCCGCGTAGATTTCGATTATTATTCCCTCGGGAACTTAATTTTTCCGGGAAGAAAAGTAGCTTATATGTTAATCCAGTGTATAAGCTATCTCCATTTCAAATTTCATCCAAATCCGTCCAGCCATTGCAGCGTGAAGGAGTAACAAACACTCACACGCAAACTTTAGCTTTTATAATATTAGTAGGATTAACCATCCCGTTCTTCCTGTTCGCAGAAGAGTCCCGCCATTTATGCAAGAGCGTGTGTCGCCTGAACACGGCGCGGTTCCGGCGCGCGCGCGTGTGCGGCGCGGCCGTCGACGCGCGGCTGCCGCGCGCCGTCGTGAGCATCGTCGCCACCTATGTCGTCGTGATGCTGCAATTTGACTTTCTCTAAATTGACAATAGGAATAGGGAATATGCATGGGTTTGTTAAATGGCATTTCTTAACAAAATATGAAAATACCGTAAGAAATCACCAAAAGTGAAATTAAAATTAAAATCGGTCAGGAAAACCGATGATACAAGCATTTTAAACTGCTTATTAGACAGAGAGATCCGAAGTGCACTGTGACGTCATTGTAATACACAGGTCGGCCATATAAACTCCACGTAAAATGCTGTTTTGCTGGAAAGAGATAGGAACAAATCTTTGTTGGCTTATATCTTGCTTATTTTTATAGCTATTCAAAAACTGTTTTTCTCACCTGAGGGCCATGCCAAGATGCACTACGCTAACTAGCGTTTCTATTCGTTTCGTTTTTAAACCAATCGCGTCACTGGTAGATCACGTGACTTTTCGTATCACGTCATCTATCAGTGACGCGATTGGTTTAAAAACGAAACGAATAGAAACGCTAGTTAGCGTAGTGCATCTTGGCAGGGCCCTCTGTTACATGAATCAGCTTTTATTAAAGCTGTGAAAAAAATAATGAATATTCCCTATTTTGTAACGAAATATACCTATCGTTATGATATCGATATTTTTCATAGCGTTATGAAGGTCCGGCTCTCGGTGCGTTTGCTGCAGCAAATAAGTAATAAAACAAACGAATATCGACAGCGATATATTTATTAATCCTAATTTAAGCACAGATATACTTCTAATTAAGTCCAGCAAAGATCTTCCATTAGTGGAATTGGATATCTAACACCATAATGAAACCTTACAACCTAGTTACACGTGATTGGAAGAAAGACATGATAAAAGACATATAAACCAACTTCACATAAGCAGCTATCGGAATAGGTAGTTTTTAGGGTAATTTAATAAAGGGCCCTATACAACACACTTAACGCTAGCGTCAAAGATTTTCGAAAACTGACAAAACGTATGAAATTATATTTTTTGAAAAGGTGTGATGATAAAAATCTTTTTTACAGAGGTTTGTATTTTTTTTTAAATATTATTTACTGAGATTTTTATTATTATTATTATCAGATTTATCAGTGTTTGCTAGGCCTGCTTTGGCCTAGTGGTCGGAATGACGTCATTTTGTTTGTAACCGCGTTTTGTTTTTTTTGTATCACTAGATGTGATGTAGAAGAGACCATGTAGCGTTTAAGCTTATTAGACATTAGCAGAAATTAGTTTATTTATTTTCTCAATAAATAATGAACAATAACAAAATAGTATGCTTTGAGCAAACCTCTATAAGACAGTAGCATATAAGACAATTTTATTTTACATTTCACACAAGTCGTTACAACCTATATTTATTTTTCATATCTTATTGGGCCTGTGACAGATAGAAATTTTACATTTCACGCGAATGTCGACATCAGGAACATACTCGCGCTCATCCCAGAAATATCCGCCCATACCGGGATTTGAACCCGGGATCACTAGCTTAGTAGGCCTCACTACAGACTGGAGTAATGTGTTGTCAAAAAAAAAAGGAAAGTAGACCCCTTTATACGTATCAACTAACCTGCGTAACTTTATGAATACAATATTATTTTAAGTAAAGTTTAAGTGATTTAATTTCATTAACATAACTTATACACATGGCTTGAAAATTTATGATTTTTTGTCAAAATTTTGTAGACAACTTAATACTTGTAAACCAGACACTATAGTTGGTTATCCGCCGCACGAATATCCTTTACCGTGGCTTGGGGCGTTCAAAGGGTTAAAACTACCTATTCCTCTGCCAGCTTATCAAACAAACTACATTCCAACTTACAGGCTAGAATACTATTCATTGAGACGCAACGTCCGAGATTATCGTTAGGTACCCTCCCTTGCAGTTCTTCTACTCCTTCCCTTATTCTAAACATCAAGTAGTAAGAAAATTGCTTGCAAAGGTTGCTAACACCCTTCGCTCTAGCGAATGAATATTATATGCGACATAAAGAGACGGAACATGATTAAAAAATATATCCAACGTCTTACGTTTGATTTTCAACCTTTTGTTCAATCTTTTCAAGCTTCTTGCGGAGCTTTCCCTTCTTTTTCGGTTTGTCTTTGTTCAGATATCTGACCGTATGGTATTCTTTCCAACACTCGCCAATGCACAAACCGACTTGGCATTTCCCGCACATGACTGTCACTTGGCTCCTCCGGCCAAGAGCGTGGCAGCGGCCGCAACGCCGCCGACTTCTTCGATTCTTCCCGTTGATAGTTTCAGTATGAGTTGGGTAATGATCATTTTTACCATCCAACCGGATCTCATTACCCTTCGCGACCGGGTGCGTCAGTATCTTCGTGACGCCGAAACGCTGCGCCAGAATTTCAGCCAGCTCGTACCGAAAAGTCATATGGGCCATCACTTTCGATGTATTGCAATTTGATTGGTACATCACGTAGGCGTTCAGAATACTCGAGTTCAGAAGCCGGCGGAATATTTTGATGTACCATTTGAGACCGCGTTTCCTGTCCATCGAGTTGGACATCTTTTTGTCTTTCTCGATATTGCATTTGTTGTAATCGTGCAACGCCAGCGGAATTCTTGGGAGCATATGGCTGAGGCTGTTTTGGGATACCAACACCATATCAGGCTTGTGGTAAGTTGATACGACGGTTGTCAATTCGGCGTCTTTCCAGGATATTATGGATATGTCGCCGCTCTGCCATGACAGAAGCTCGCCTTTCTGCAACCTTTTGTCATCAATATTCTTGATGACTTCAGGAATTAGCGGCTTCTCCTTGTTTATCAAGCCGATGACGTCCGTTCTTCGAGTCTTCAGGTACCGTGTCAACGGCACTTGGGTGTACGTCGTGTCCATGGCGACAGAATGCCCCTTCTCCAGATAATCCTGCACGAGCCTAAGCGTCATTTTCGCGTGCGATCTCTCGTCTATCGCTCTTCCGGGGTCTATGAGGAACTTCAGCAAATAACCAGTCCTTGCTTCGTACAACTCATGGGATTTAAAACCGAACTGTTCTCGGCTTTTCAGGTTTCTCTCCCAGTTATATTGCGCTTTCCACAGCGGACAGGCTTCGTTCAAGCTCAAATACTGCCCCGGCACGTAGAGACTGAAGAATTTCATATTGCAATAGTCTATAACAGGCTTAATTTTGGCCAGTTTCTTATCATTCCCAGACACTTTCGGCAACAGGAGAGAATTGTTATCAACAAAATGCATAAACCTTAGCAGCAATTGGAATCTGTTTCGACTCATCAAGGAGCGCAAGTTTGGTAATTCTAATCTGCCCGTAGACCAGTAATCGGAGAGCTTTTCCCTATGACAGAACGGCATGAAGATCAATATGGAGAAGAATAAGTACAATTCTTCAACTGTTGTATCCTTCCATCTCGAAAGTCTCGATGTACTTGGTATACCGCCTGCAGTCTTGCATTTAGGGGTTATAGTCTGCCAGGCATACTTATTGGTTTCGTCTGCGATTTTCTGCATTATATTTCTATCCCAAATTGAAGCGAAAAGTTCGAATGGGCACTGACTATTGATCCTAGAGCCTGGGATGAAATTATAAGGTTCCTGGCGTCCAGCAAACGTGGTGAAGTCCTGGGACCAGTAGAAGTTTTGGTTCATACAGTCGTAGGTGTCGAAGGACTCCTCGGGAGTGAGTTCCAGTTTGTAGCTGGACTGATATTGGACAGAGAGAAGGGAACGAATGAAATCTTCGTCGTCCGCTTCGCTACCAGAATCCACGGATATATCGTTGGGATTCTTGTATTTTCTGGGTTTCTGTAATTTGATAATTACAAATTGATACCAAAGGTGTATAATAATCAATTTATGATTGAACTGCTACTTCCTCGAAGTTGATTTCGTTAAAGGGCAAAACACACAGAACGCGGGCGCGGGGCGTATCGTGTTTCTTGTTATGACCCGCGCACACCGGTGTTGTCGACGTTGTCGTCCATATAGAGATCAAACACGCTGTTCTACCGACCCGACCCGCGCCCGCGTTCTGTGCGTTTCCCACTTTATCCTTTGTATCTAGCTACAGCGGAAACTGTCAAATTTTTGGAGTAATACTTGTAAAATTATTGCCATGGTGGCAATGAACTAAAGGTGTTCTGAAATATATCATGCTTATAGATGTTGTCTCAAAAGCATTATTATTATCAGTGTTTGCTACGCCCGCTTTGGACTAGTGGTCGGAATGACGACATTTTGTTTGTAACCGCGTTACGTAGCACTAGCTGTGACGTAAACAAGATATGTGGCGTTTATACTCTTTAGCCAGTAGCAGAAATTTGTTTATTTATTTACTCAGTAAAGAATGATGACAAAAAATATATAGTATGCTTTTGAGATAAACCTATATAAGATAAACCTATATTTTTTAGAACGCCTTTTAAAAAAGGACCTGTTGTCATTCGGTTTGTACAATACTGATTGTAGAAGCTAACCCAGAATCTATAATTCGACGGACTTATTTGTCATGAGGAAATGAAGAATTCAGTATCGACATGACGTAACATGATCTGTTGAGCCAGTTATTTATTTATTTATTTATAAAACAATAGTAACAAATTACAAACACAGTAATGTACAATACTAGGTCCATTAGTATTTATACCAATATTATAAATGTGAAAGTAACTGGTTGTTTGTTGCACTTTCAGGTCTATTCTCTTCTCTCATTACGTAACCTAACCCAAAGACGGATAAATCCGTCACGCTTAACTATGCAAACATGCCTTCATATGTACAGTCACCAGCAATAATATATTATGCAACATTGGGCGCAAAATTATACCTCTAGTAACAAAGACGTGTCAGATAGTTTTGCGCCCAATGTTGGATAATATATTATTGCTGGTGACTGTACCAGTAGAGTTGAAATTCGCGCTTTCAAAAGGTTATAGCATTTTTTTCTCAAATAAACTTTACAATGAAAATTTTAGAGCTGCCCATATTGTGGTGCAATTAGTGCATCTGAAAATCTGTTACGATCAGTGAACCCGATATCGGGTCGGGTGTTAAATTGTGAGAATGGTTCGTCGAATTATAGATTAGGTAGGTTTGCTCGTTTACTTTCATGTCAAAAGAAAATGTACATACCTTGATTTTGGGAGTGGGGCCGGGGGCCTGGTGCGACGCGTGCGGCTGCGCGGCCGGCTCACCTGAAAATTGCAAAAAACCTTTAGCAATTTTTGCAAAAACTTAAGCTCAATTTAAATTGACCTCAAATTGCCCGGCAAGATGACGTCAATGTAACATTAGCTTATCACATTTTTTGCCAAAATTGCAAGCGTATTTTGCAATTTTCACGTTGTTTTCTTAATGCGGAAGCTAATTTTACATTCACTTATAAATGCACGTATTTGTCAACAAGGTTGAAATAAAAATGACATTCCGGTATAAACCACAGGTTAAACATAGTTACTATTAATGTTAAGTTACTGGCAGCAACTGCTTAAAATACACTGACGAGCAGTGAAACCGGGTTTGGTTGTGTACAAATTTGTTGGCACAATGACGAGTTTTGATTGATCTTCAGTGTAAATAATTTAAAATACACTGGAGAGGGATGAAAACAGGTCGCATTACCTACAATTTTGTAGGTACAGTGACATGTTTTTAGTGATCTCGATTGTAAAACATATGTAAAAATATTAATAACCATGAATAATTTAAATATCTTGTAAGACATCAAATTATTAGACAAACAATATCGCTTGTAAAAACCAAGACAAATATATTTGATACAAGAATTAGATATTGTGTAAAAATATGTAAAAAAGCTAAATTAGAAAATAAGTTTGAAGTAAGTATTAAATATTTAGATAAAAACAAGCCGTTGTAAATAAAATAAATGTAAAATAATAAAAAAAACCTGAAAAAATAATAGGCAATCATAACTAGAGTGCAAACTTTCGCGCTCATCGCACAAAATTTGCCCCTGACGGGATTAGAGCCCGACTTCCCACAGTAGGCAAGCTATACCCACTGCACCATCCAATAAATAATAAAAATAATGGTCTAATCAAAACTACAATTACCGTAGTACACATTTAATTACAGCAAAACAGACTAAAATAATTAAAACATTAAACTCCTACAATCGCATAAATTGTACAACATTTTTAACCTTTCCAACGCCAAGTCACTGACAGTTAAAAACCAGCGTTAATTCAACTTAAGGGGACATAGAGGTTAGTTTTGTGCTGTCAAAAGCAACGGATTAATCCGTCATTGGCATTGATAAGGTTAAGATTATAATAGGTAGTATAGCCTAAACTACACCGTAGATATTTTCTAATATACAGTAGAACAGTTTTTGATAAATATGTGAGAAACGTATTCATATTTATAATGAATCATGATCAATATTTAATCCTTACATTATTGCGCATTAGATGCTTCAGGAGCTAACAACTATTGGAGACGTTATAAATCAAAATTATACATTTTTAATACTAATAAACGGTACATATCCAAAAATCGAAGTCCTTGTTATATATTTATTACCATTTTTTACGGAGCAATAGTCAAAACCGGTTGTTCTACAGTTATACAACACTTATACATACATTTTCTGTACATTTTGCGCAAGTAGGATGTGAAGAACTAAAAGAAACAAAAAAACAGGTAAATCTGAATATTGCTTTTTTTATGGCAACATAGCCTTTTCAACGCCATGACAGATAGAAGTTAATAACGGACGTAGGACGTACGAACTTCATACGGGTGAATCCGTCATTGAAGGTCTTTGTGGAACGGATATATCTGTCGTTGGCGTTGAAAGGGTTGAGGGTGAACCGTTTGAGAACCTTTACATGGCATTTTTTTTGTTAATACAATAAAGGTTATCATTCACTATATCTTATATCATTTTATCAACCTTAATAGAGATCGATTTTATAATTAAATTACGCCAAAAATTAATTCCACATAATTTTAATAGTGTTCTACAAAAAAACTTATATAAACTACAAAAAATAGGCATTGAAATGTAAAGTATTTTGTGGCAGACAATCTTGACAGTAGGTTAAATGTGGTAACTGTAGTTTAATCTCTATAACCGCGTTTGCGTATGTGTGGGTACAAAATAGACAATCTCTATTGAAATTCAATAAACACAGAAAAGTGTGTGCGTTTTTTTTCTTAATTGTTGTTTTGTCATTCTTCTCTACTACACCCTAAAACAGCATTTTTTAAGTTATTTAGACAAATTAAAAAAAAAGCGACCCGTAAGTTAGTCTGTTTGTTTCACAACTTTTCATTTCAGAGTATTGTAACCTTTCATGAAGAATTGATGAAGTAAGATTGACGAAACAAGGCGAACGTTCCACGATCAGATCGGGGACGTATTAAGAAAGGGCCAGGTCAGGAGACTCTAAATCGACGCAAGTGTATGAAGAGACTCATGAGTATGGATGAAGCGAGGGAAGTTCGTCTGGATCGTAGCAAGTGGAAGGAATTGGTCTCTGCCTACCCCTACGGGAAAGAGGCGTACCGTGATTGTATGTATGTATGTAACCTTTCATTTTGGATCCTTTGCGCATTTCACATTATTCAAGGTCGACCATCTTCCTATTTATTAATACTTTACATTCCAATGCTGCAAGTAACAACGTGTCTAACTTTTCTCCTTATGTTTGAGGCCTGCTTCGGGCCGTCTTCCGAGAAGGTCGCGTTTGCAGCACTTCTCACCCTGAAACAAACGTATTCTTTTATCGAAGAACGTATCCAGATGTCATTATTGTGTCAAAGCTTTTGGTAACACATATACATACAAAGGTAGCTTTAACGCTGTAAATCGCGACGGATTAATCCGTCGTTGGTTTTATATTTGTGGTGCGGAGATATCCGTCAGTGGCATTGAAACAGTTTAACGATTTCATTGCGTATTGAAGCTAAATGTTTTTAGTCAGAAGTCAAGACCAATGTTTTTCTATGTATATAAATTCTAGATTGGAATGGAAAATTGACATAAACCGAAGCGAAGCGAGGGCGGGTCTCTAGCAAGTGTAAATAAATAAATATCAGAGGACAATCCCACACAACTTGACCTGGTCCCGCGCTTATAGCCTTGTACTGTCAGTAATAGATAATGATATAGATACTAATATACATCAATAAATTACTTATATGTAATTATTTTTTTGAATTCGACTTTTGACTTAGTTTAAATACCCGTTTAAGCAGCGGGGATCGGCAGGCGGCGTAAACAAATGTAAAGTACGATAGGCAATAATGTCCCCACCCTCCAACAGCAATGAAACCTGTCTCAGTTTATAGATCTTGGCAACATGATGTATTTTTAATATGGCTACGATCGTCCTATGTATGAGGTTTTCTTAGAAAATCATAATCGTATCATACAGAATTTGTTTCAAAATAAACAAATTCTTGCTTTGCTTCATTAAAAACACCCCGTCGATTTTGCAACTAAAATAGGTGTATTGTTTTTTTTTCGGTTGCCGGGTTATAATTGTGCCACTACATCTCTTTCCGTGGATGTCATAAGAGGCGACTAAGGGAATAAAGGTTTACAGTACTGTTAGGCGATGTGCTTGCACCCTATCACTAATACAATGGTAAACGTCAGCCTAAAGGTTGACTTCCATGGGTAGCGGCTGATGCGACAGACGCGTGCGGCTGACGTGCGCGACTGTCGCGCGCGTCTCGCGACAGTAGTAAACACTATGAAAACGTATGGCACCGCTTCCGTGGTTAACGGCTGACGAATCTGCAAGCCGTGCGCGGCTGAGCCGCTTACTACGGTAGCGGTGCCATACGTTTTCATAGTGTTTACTACTGTCGCGAGACGCGCGCGACAGTCGCGCACGTCAGCCGCACGCGTCTGTCGCATCAGCCGCTATCCATGGAAGTCAACCTTTATTGTACAAAATGTGGTTACAGGATTATCATAATTTTTTTAAGTGTGCCTACCCCACTCTGGGAATTAAGAAATCAGTTTATGTACGTATGTATGTGTCTTTTTTGGGTCCTAATGAACATATTGACATGCATCCTGTGACTGTTGAAGGGTGGGGACGGGGTCCATACAAAATCGCCCATCACCCTTTTGCTTTATCTGTTCGTCAGTCAGTTTATCGGTCCACCTAGTGCCTGTAGGTAATGGATTAGGTCCCGAGTGTGAGGGCGGGGTGTGTGCGTGACTGACTGGCTCGCTGTCGCTGGAGTCGCTGCCGCTGGAGGAGTCGGTCTGGTAGTGGCGCAGGCCGGGCAGCACGCCCACGCAGCGCAGCGCGCCCAGCGCCGCGTCGCCGGGCCCGCTGCGACAATCACCATACACTCAACAGGGATTTTGGCAGTTTACGTTTTAGTAATAAAGTTAACTTTAAGAAGATTGTAAAACGATGTTAAAATTGCGTAGCTCTCAAAAAAAATAGATACAAATTCAGGGTATAGAAGCTTTAGCCGACACTACGTACATAGCATCTTGGTTGTATTTAAATACGTTACTCACCTCAAATCTGTAATCACTCCGTTTTTAAGAGGCGTAGAACCTTTTTCGCCTTCCAAATCACTTGCCTTTCGCTTTCTGACAACCATCTGAAATTGGACGATACACCTAATTACAAACTGGCAATTACCTCCTTCAATACTCCCTACGAAAGCTTTTATTCGGGACTAATAATTGCTTATCATTTATTAAATCCTTGCTAAAAATCGTTATAAAGTACAAACATACAGTAATTTCTTGGCATGGACCTGGATATAAAATAAATGCTGGATGCTCGTTGGAGACAATAGCAATGCCAAGAATTTATTTATCAGTAAAAGTAAAATACTAATGTTGTAACGCATACTCTAACCTTTTTAAAATTAGTAAAACGATTTTAACTGTGACGGATAAATCCGTCAGCAGCGGTCAATGTAGGGCACTGATAAATCCGTCAGTGGCGTTGAACAGGTTAAGTGTGACAGTTGCTCAGTATTTACAGAATATCATTATTAAAACGTATAACAATTACCCCTTGCAGCTTATTCTGCTTGGCTTGCGGGGGCGGCACAGGGTTACGGGCGGGAGCCAGCTGCGCGCGCAACCGAGTCATCTCCTCACTCTCCGTCAAATTGGACACGCGCTCCCTAACAAACGTACAGGTGAATCACATGATTGAAGCAGTTTTTGGGTGAAGAGGCCAAGCTTACGCCATGATCAGAACAACGCACATACAGTGAAATAACTCTTAAAAAGGCCTTTGGATTCGTACTTTTTTATCATGCTCTTATTCTAGCCTAACTTTTTTTGTGGGTTCACTATTGCCGTTAATCCGACGCACGCAATTGGTGGCGTGCTCGTATCACAGCCGAATCCTGGCAATGGGCTTAGTACAGGCGCCATAAAATTAGAACATACAAAGTGCTAAAAATATTTGAACACACTCTATAAAGCCTAGTTGAATTTAAATATTTTTGAGCATCTTAGTTGCAATAAATATATTGCATGGCGATAGTACCAGCTGGTCAACGCGTACTTTTAAAAATGGAATTGGTACATTTCACAATTGTGATCAAACAACCATGGAAAACTCAAAAATACAGTCAGCGCCATAAGTGATCACTTAGGATCAAACTGCCATACGAAATTGGAAAAATAGTGCAAACGACAAGGTACAAAAGTAATTATCTACTACTAATACGCTTACTATACCATAATACTTGAAGAAAATCACTATGCTAGTTTCAAAAAGAGAAACTGGACAATAAATAAGTTTGAAGAATATCTATGATGTTTTAATACCTAAACTCCTGCATTTCCCTTTGCTCCTGTAGAGAGATCTGTTGAGCGGCTTTAGCCTTGCTCCGCTCCACGAGGTCCAAGAATCCCACCTCATCATCATCCAATCCACGAATCATGTTCTCTAAAAAAACAATACTAGTGAGTCCAAAGTTCATGCAGTCAAAAGGCACCAGACACCAAAACGCAACCTAGTCTGAACTTACAATGTGAAAGGGACAATTACGAATGACATTGTTTAGTATGGCTATACATGCATGTTAGTAATAAAAATAAAATAGAAATAGGTTCCTTCTTGGTTTTGATGCTTTTTCATTCCAAACATGTTCGCAGGCAAGGTAGAAACATGTGTACAAATTTGAACTCAAAGACTTCTAACTGGTCGAATGTTTTTGCGTCTGGTACCTTGTGTTAGGACATAACAGCGTAAGCGTCACATAAAGCTTAAGCCTTGAAGGAAGCCACATAGATTGCGACCCCTGGTGATCCCGCCATCGACTCTAAGCAAGCAAGAAAGCAACCAAAAAAATGCGTCAACAAATTACGTACCTACCCTCCAAATTACCAGAGAAACTAAAGTGGAGCCAAAACTCACACTAAAGCAATGAATTTAATGTCTCTGGTATGAAAATGAAGAAAACTCTTCTGCATGGTAATATTATTAGTCTTTTATGTTAAGAATTGTAATAAGTATAATATTTGTGATTTCTGTCACTTATTATTGTACTAGTGTATTGCAGATTGCACAGCAGTGAACTAAAGTCAGCCAGTCAAAAGACAACTAGTCTTATTATATAACAGACGAAATAAACTTACTTCAATAGTAATAGCCGAGACAGTTTAAAAATAAAAATAATTCAAGTTTTGTTTAAATTTTCTGTTATTTTTTACCTAAACAATGACTTGTCAACAGATTACTGTTACAGTGCCCGGCCGTTGGGAAGTCAATCCTGACAGCTGTCATTTCAGTACAATTTATAACCTCAAACCCAAGAATAGGTTATAAATTGTACTGCGATGACAGCTGTCAGGATTGACTTCCTAACGGCCGGGCACTATAGTATAATTCGTCAGATAAAAATGAATATGACTTAAGTCCATATAAGTCGTCAGATAAAAATGAATATGACTTAAGTCCAAGTAGTTCACTACGTACAAACGTCGTTCTATCTCCAGCGTCCAAAAATATTTTAACCTTTTGAATGCCATGTTATACGGTGTCGCCGCCACTCGTATGCCAATGACAGTTGAAAGGCAGCGCGAATTTCAACCTTATGGCCATGTGTTATGGTATATTTTGCGCGATCAAGCGTGACGGATTTATCCGTCAAGGAGAATTTATAGTGCTGATATCCGTCATGGGCGTTGAAAAGGTTAAAGTGAAAAATGATGATTTGTGATACTTAAATTTGAAAAGGTTATTTTATTGATCTATGTGACTCCCTTTACGTCTATGCTTTATCTAAATACAGAGCCGTTTTATAACTGAGAGAACGAAAATAACTGAGAATATTGTTTTAAGAAATAATGATTGTATGAAATTTTTAATTATTAAAGCTTCAATATTGTAGTATTTTACTAGTATAAATCAAAATAAAATGAATACTGAAATTTTTATATAAAGCACTTGCTTATCTTTTGTTTATGTCAATGTCACATAGGTAAGATATCTGGCAAATACTGATTAATTTGATTTTGCCAACTTATAAATAATATATGCAGTTCACACATACATACACATTTAGATCAATGACTTGGCAAAACGTAGGTACATTAGAGTTTAAAAAAATCACCCACAGTAGTTTTAGTATTTGACAAGACGTACTGTCTACTGATGGTGGACCTACCAACAAAAACAACAAAACAACTATCAATTTTGATGGAGCCATAACCTACAAAAATTGATTGATTGATTGAACTATCAATTTAATATCAGTATATTATTATTATGCATACAGCTATGAAATATTGTAATGGATTAGTATTAACAATTTGTAAATTTACTTTGTGAATTGTGAAGGTCAATATTTTACTATAATCAGTTTGATCTGTACTTTTAAAAAGTGAATATTTGGGTTGATCAACTTTTTGTTGTTATTCTGTTCCGTAAGCCAGGCGACAACAGTGATAGTGTCTTAGATTTCTTTTTACCTCTCTCTAGCACACTCAGGAGAAAACCCATAAAAGATTGGGTTTGTAATTGCCAATAAAAACTGATTTTTAATGGACTCACAACCACTGGTCCTTTGAAATGAGTTTGAATGAACAGTTTTAATGAGTGACCCAAGGGACGTCACCATGGCAACAAGGTACAATAAAAACTTTATTGGCCCATTTGACAGAAGTGTCCAAATAACGTTTTCAGAATTTCTTCAAAAATTAGTTTTTTTTTTAACTACTTAGATCTTTTAAAGTTATCTTCCTATTAAGATATATAAAAAATAACCTAGCAGATCTACACTTACAGGTTAAAAAATCATTTATTAAAATAAAGAGCAAGCATCAGGACCTTGCTTGAATAGAATTGTGTTTCAGGACAAAACATGAGACGACATCCACTTCCACCACATCAAATGATACTTTTTTTTACGCATACTTACTGAGTTTATGAGCCTCTTCATATTCTGCCTCTTTCCTCATCTTCTGTTCTTCGAGACGAGCATACAGGGGCCTGGTGTCGTAGGGCTCTTCTGGGGCCTCTGTAAATAACAGGTTTGAATCCACAATTAAGATCAGGATATTGCATACTTTTTTTTTTTAATTTTAACCATCTGCTTGATTTAATAATCTTTGACACAAGAAACCCTGCTATTACAAATCAACCGACCAACAACCCCATTACAAACAGAAGAGGATTTTAATCTGCTTAGGCTATCTAATTTGAAATACCACATATTGGTTTAGTAGGCCAGACAAGTCTTTAATGACCAAAGGCCGTTTAAAAAAGTTCTTTTGGATTTAATAGGTTCTTTTTGTTATGGTTTGGAGAAGGCAAAGAAGCACACAGGCCCGTATGAAGGTAAGTGGGATCTGTGACTCATTTGCATGTTTACGACTACAATCTTAAGACTGCAATCTGAAAACCCTGGTTGGCCAACCTTGAGGACTCAGTTGGAACCCTCTATTAATTTCAGCGGTTGTCTCAGAGGTCGGAATAGGTAGTGCTTATTAACCTTAAGTTGATGCACATTCATTCATGTGTGAGTAAGATGGGAATATGTTACTGAATGGAGATGCATCAAGTTTAGGTTAATAAGCACTACCCATTCCAACCTCTGCTCATCCCCACACTGGATCACAACAATGCACGTTTAAGTTCTGACATAGATGATATCAACAACTTTTTGCAGCACATGTTCCAATATTAACATGTAGGATATGAGCACTACCAGTGGGATCAAAAAAAATACATTATCTGCTGAAGAACCAATGTAATGACTTTGGGGCAAAGTGTTTTAACAGTTTACGTGACTGACATAAGATTCATAATTCGATGCATGCCAGCACATGGGATGTCAGGAGTTACAAAAGGAACAATTTTGGCAGCCATTGTATTAAGTAAATTAGGTTTGCCTATTCTGATCATTGGACACGACTTAATAAGTCGGCTGAATTTCATATACTTCTTGATTGGCTTATTTAGATAACCCATTTTGACTCAAGATAATAAAATAAAAAAAGGCTATCTACTAAACAACTTTAGCCAATATTTTCTGAACTGTGTATAAAAGGCAAAGACTAAGATCAGACTCCAAGGTAAAGAAAATGTTACGTGAAAGTATGTGAAAAACACTGTAAAACTTAATAAACAAACGTTTCAACATTTTCTTGTCTCTGATCTCGAACTCCTGTAATACGGCAGTATTAGTCGTACTTATACATATGTTTAACGTGGCTTTTGTACTAAGCTTCGGTACAAATTGTTCCCCGATATAGTAATATTAGTGATGGATTGCTTTGACTATCTATTAACGATAACAAAGCGGCCTCTTACAAATCCAAATCAACAATGGAAATCTCGCTACAAAATATTTTGGCGTACTCGTCTCGTACCTTTGGGCTGGTCCTCGGTACGAACTTTATCCCATTCTTCCTGACGCCGTTGTCTAGCCTCCAAAATCTCAGCCTCCGTAATAAAACCCGAACTCATAGCTTACTACGCTTTAAAACACTTACAACAAACAAATTTCTTTTATCTTAATTTTGCTAACGCTAAAGCTAAAAGCTAAGCTAACCTCATAATTACCATACGATGTTTTTAAATTGATTATGTTTTTGAAGAAGGCTTTATTCCATTGGAACCGAACATTTTAGATGATAATAGACGAGATTTCAAACAAAAAATATAATTAATACGTGAATTTTATTTAATTGACTTAAGTAATATTTTTCAACTTATATTTTATTTAATTTCGTTTCGATTTTTTTACTTTTTGTCTTTTTCATTAAACATTTGTTTAGCCGGCAATTCGCCGTAGCTACCTTTCTAAACGAAACACAGCTTGACATAACCATAGCTTATTAATTTATTTTAGACTAGGAAGTTAATTTATTCATTATAATTTATTTTAGAATAGGTTATATTTATAGTAGGGTAGGGGGTAAAAAGGGTTTGTTCCTCGAATATTTCACATATTAAGTCAACGCTACATGCACGTGTTTTTTTTTTCTTAGATACCCATTCGTAAATATAATATTATTTTGAATGCGACTATTTCAACCACTGACTGTCACTGTCACTGACATTCCTTACCTACCTACCTAAGAACGGTTCGTCAAATTCATTTATGTCACATTGAAAGGGCTACCAGGTACAAATTTTGCAATACCTGAAAAAAATCCTGACACACGGGTCGGGGTCGGGGACAGGGACGGGGACGCGGACGCAGTTATCTTTGTCCAGTTGAAAAATATATTACAGTTCACAATTTACAGAAGTTTTTTTGTAAGAATTAAAATGAATTACAGAACAGTGGCGTTTTTAATAAAGCTACAAATTACGTTACAAGTTTCCATTTAACAAAACCTCGAGCAACATAATGACGACAGGCCATTTGAGCAGTTTTGCCAGTTTAGACCTGTAAAATTGTTACTTGTAGCTTTATAAAAAGTTCCCCAGGGTTTTTGATTTTTTTCCTATTAATGTAAATAAAAAAGTAACATAAGAAAAAAACATTAAAAAATCCTGACATTTTCGTATTCCGACCGCATTTCTGACAAATAGCCAAAATTCCTAATATGTCAGGAAAACTCCTGACTTCTGGTAACCCTATATTGAACCGGCTGGTTTGTCACTTTTGTCAATCAATCGGCAATTCAGCACTTGCATTGTAATTTTGTTAAGTCTGCAATAATTTGCATTTTCCATTGCTTTTTATTCAAGCAATAACTGCAGTACTCTATTTGTTATCACTCTCCCTTATTACAAACATGTCTGATATAGAAAACTATGTCGAAGATGGTCAAAATAAGATGATTATCAAGTGCAAATTCTGCGGTTCAAAGATACTCGACAAAAAATCAGCGAAGTACATCACGGAAGAGGTATAGTTAGGTTATCCAGTCATTGTATTTTAAATTTCCGAGAACTTTTCGTTTACTTTATTACAATTTTGACCTGTTAACAGACTTGATACTTATTGAGCGTTTGTTTTTCAGAAAGAACTGCCGCTAATGCAACAAGACAACAACCGCAAGGAGGGCGAAATCCAGAACGAAACTCTCAACGAGTTCTATCACGTTGAAAACATGTATACGTTTGAGAATATAGGATTTACACATACCGTTGATAACTATAAGTATCTGAGTTGTGCAGACTGTGACGCCGGGCCTGTGGGCTATTACGACATGAACACTAAACAAAGTTATGTTGCACTGTCGAGAATCGTACACGCTTAGGTTTGCATATGTAAATATTTAAATAAGTAACGATCTATGCGTTGCTAAAATTATGCTCCCGCTGTGTGGAACAGAACATACAGTAAATGCACAGTATGCACCCCACATACTCCACATAGGTATTTTGATTCTGTACATGGACTGAACAAGGCAAATTGTACTAAACTTGATTATAAACAAAACTACAGCAGGGCTGTGATATTTTTTACATAAAATCTAGCAGGGCAGGTCAGTGGGGAAATTACATCAAGTGGCTGTAACTTCCGTTCTAAAGTTCGTATCGAAGAGTGAAGGGAGTGAGTGATTGAGTGAGAGTGAGTGAAGTAGAGAAAAAAATATCTACTTATTAGTAGATGTAACTTTTCGGTACAAACTTTAATACGGAAGATAAAGCCACTCGACATAATTGTGTAACCTTACAAACATACATTGGGAATGTGTCCAGTATTAAGATTATCAAAATACACAGTTAGGAATCGCTAATACGAGATGGTTGCGCAGGGATGAGGGGTTATTGGGGTGGTTCATCATTGAAAATGAACTGTTTGGATTACAGGCCCTGCTGTGGTTATGTGGGAAATCTAAATATTGATACCGTAATTTCAATTCGCATAAAGCACAAAGGATGCTTTTTGCTTACAGGAATTGAAATTAATGTTATGTATAGTCACATGATAGCATGTGCATTTACTATGTCCTAAGTTTTGCACGGTGAAATAGTTCTCATCTCTAAATATGTATGCTTGTATATGTGTATCGTATCTATGACCATTGAATTACTATTTCATAAAGATGAAAATGTGTTGACGAGTGTTTAACTCTAATTTTAATTAATGTCAAGTTATTTATAGACACTCCCGAGGACTTATTAGAGAAATCAGTCCAAGGATATGACAGGAATATTGTATGGTTAAAGAGTAGGCCAAATAAAAAGCAACCGAAACTGACATATGTGCATGAAGAGGAAGTGAAAGTTGTATGTTTGGACCAGTGCACCTGGCATTCCATAGTGTCTGCCTACCCCATTGAGAGACAGGCGTGAAGGTATGTATGTATGTATGTATGTAAAGAGTATTTTCTCTTGTGGACTGTCAAGTCCCAAATTGAGTGTCTTACACATGATAATGAGTGATATTGTAATATAAAGAAGAATGCTTAAAATTGTGTACAGAGTGCTTGGCTTGGTAAACATAAGGACTCAGAAAAAGACCTATTACGAATAAAACAAAGTAAAAAGGAGTGTAAAGTGTTAACATACATACATAACAAAGGAATTGTGGTATCTTCTTCTTAAATCAATGTCAACTGACTTTATAAAAAAAACTTCTTTAAAACGTAACATTTTGACACAATCATAATTATTATACTAATATTGTATTCAAATACAATTGTTTCAAGTACAGTTTGTATTTAAGTTGTATAGTCAGGACAAAAATATATTATATACCCATTATACAACCTTAGGGCTGTATAATAATTTAAGTCATGTATGTATAATGTACGGTACTGTGGTAAGATTGAGCTTATGCTTAAAAGTTATTTTAGCACTTTTTTGCTTGAGCGTATACATGTGCATAGCACAATTGGAGCTGTTAATCTATATAATTTTGTATGTTTTTACTGTAAATAAATGTTTTTGTGTATTTTCTATTTTAATGCATACCTACCTTCTATCATATTATTATCTTGGTAGTTTGTAGGCGGATGTAAAAAAAAGATGATATTTGGGTACTTATACTATTTTTATATAATTAGTATGAAAATATTTCTTCAACAGAAACAAATAAAACAACAAATGGAAACTTCGGTGTCTGTGTGCCTGTCTGTCACAGCAGTTTTTCTCTGACACTATGTATAGAAGCTATCAACTTGAAATTTGGCATAGGGCTGATTTTTCAATCTCCAGACAACACCATCAGTCAGGTAAATTGTAGCTCTGTCCTTATCTTTCTTATGACAAAGAAAAGGACAGAGCTACAATTTACCTGACGGATGGTGTTATCTGGAGATTGAAAAATCAGCCCATAGTTGTGTAACTTGCTCGCCCCCCGCATCTGTTTCTAGTAAAAACAATCCCACCAAAAACATTTTCATGTAAAATGTTGCCAAGACGATCATATGGCTCGCACTGTCAAAAAGTTATCAGATGTCATGTAGAGCCAAGCTTCTAACTCTACACGCCCTAACTCTACAAGCTCTAACTTCACAAACTCTACACCTTGAGTCAAAATATGTGGCTTGGCCGTTTCGCTACCGTCGCATGGGCTTTTCTGTTAAACAATAGTTCCAGTAGTAACAAAACGGCCAAGCCACATATTTTGACTCAAGGTGTAGAGTTTGTGAAGTTAGAGCTTGTAGAGTTAGGGCGTGTAGAGTTAGAAGCTTGGCTCTACATGACATCTGATAACTTTTTGACAGTGCGAGCCATATGATCGTCTTGGCAACATTTTACATGAAAATGTTTTTGGTGGGATTTCACTTCTTTTTGTAAGTTGCTTATTATGGGTTCCCTTCATCTTGCATAATATTTAATGTCCGAAATACACTTCGAATAATAACAGTTATCGCAGAAACATTTTTAGCCGAATGATACTTTAGCATAATCACTACATAGTAGTAGTGATTCCTATTCTTATTCTTAGAAGCATTTCTACGAACTTCATATCATTCAACTAAATAAATAGCTGCCGCAGCCATGAGTTCGGAGGTACCGCCATAAGTATTGCTATTCAACATATCCCGTGAGTACCAATCGGAATCATGATAAGTGTCCCCATTGTCGGCACAAGTATACAATTGCAGTTCATCCCAGTGGTCTACAACATATCGCACAACAGCAGTCCTGACTTGCGACGCCACTTCAAAATCTATGTCTCCATACATTAAATACCTATGTCAAGGAATGGAAGAGGCAGGAACCATCTCCCGGCATATGAACCACACGATGACGGTGGGGTCCCAGCCCTACTTCAAGTGAAACTATTTCACAACCCATGTTCACTTTTAATTCAGTAGGAAAATCGACCCTTCTGATTAATTCTAAATGAATAGGATAGGATATGACTTTTCTAAATGAGTAATAGGTACCTATTATGCTGCAACGGAAAATACGTCAAAAAGTGAACTTGTGTCAAAATAATATCTAATATATAGAGAACGTAGGATTAAAATGTTAAGGTTTAACATAAAAGTGTATTTTTCTGACTTAAAAGTCGTTTTATTACTAAGCAACGTAAACGTCATTTTATCCGGTGTTGGCAGAATACCTAATGAAATAAATCGTTCAAATCTGTCAAGCAACTTGTGAGATAGACACCCATAGAATAAGAATAGCATAGAAGCCGGACTATAAAATGAACTTTGCACCAACTATATCTCTACAGTATTCCCAGCTTCTTAATAGCTTTCGGCTGACTATCGCTATCACACTTGCACTCACAACTGACAGTATGTTTGTCACTCGTGTGTCATAGAAAAACGAAGATTGTCGATCGCTATTAAGCAAATGGTTGTATTGTACTAAGTTTTTAGATGGTGCATTACGTAAGAGAAAATTAAATACGGGTAATTTTACTCAATCACCCAAAGGTAAGCTGGAAGAGATCCCTTAAAGGGATAATTCGCGTTTGTACATTACTATTCTGTAAAAAGTGTTCACATACATACGTACACACGTTTGCGGACATATCGAGATCCATTCAAATTTGACGTAACCTTGTGAAAATGCCAGTTAAAAAAATACGTTGCACCAGCTATATTTCTTTATACTTTTTAGATTACTTATTAGGTACAGTCGAGGAAATTAATTCCTAGACCACTTTGGACTCTGTCAAAGTGACACTGTAAAAAAAAAAAAAAAGTCTCTTACGTTTTGATTGATTACGTCACTTTGACATAGTCCAAAGAGGTCTAGGAATTAATTTCCTCGACTGTACTTAATAAGTAATCTAAAAAAGTATAGAGAAATATAGCTGGTGCAAAGTTCATTTTATAGTCGGGCTTCTATGCTATATACAGGGTGTCTTAAAAACCTTTCAACATATTTGGCGGGGTAATAGTTCGCACGATTCTGATCACGGGGGTATGGTTCATTTTTGTTTCTGTTAATGTAAAAAAAAAAGAAGGTTTAATTATATTCATTTTGTTACTTGATGTATCGCAGCCGATATCTTGACCTTGACATTTTGACGTTGATTACTATACTACTCCAAACGCTCGTAGTAACTAACGTCAGAATTCCAAGTTCAAGGTCAATGACCATACTTACGTTGTTTACATGGTATGTAAACAAACAATTCGATCCATGTAAACAAAAATAAGTTAACATTTTAAAAAATAATGATAACTTTTAGTGCAACTTACTGTATTTTTATTTTTTCGATTTGAACACTAGCTGGTTTTAAATGTGAAATCACTACCTAGATCTCTTGTTCATGCTTTGCTAAGACTGATCATATCGTCCGTCTTATATTACTGTCGAGA
The DNA here is from genome assembly GCA_948252455.1 of Acleris cristana. NCBI lineage: Eukaryota > Metazoa > Arthropoda > Insecta > Lepidoptera > Tortricidae > Acleris > Acleris cristana. The sequence goes on from OX411793.1 coordinate 12,417,034, forward strand.
TCTAACCATCTACCATTATTTTCTGCTCTAAAGTGGCCCATATACTTAACTGGTTTACTGCAAAAATAATTACGACTAAAATATCTGAGAATAACATAATTTAACAATGACATCTAATGACAGCCATAAATTCATAGACAGACATCTAAAAGTTCGGAAAGACATGGATTGAACGATCAGAGGCCCTACTTAAGGTAGCTCCATCCCTGTCACTCGTCATTTGTGACTAAATCGAAAGAAAGGAATGGAGCGAACGTAACTTCGAACTTCGATTTTTAAAGTAGTTCTGATTAGTGCTGTCCCTATTGATCCGTAATTCAAAACATTTAGTCGATGGATATAAAGGCCGTCGCATAATTGATTATAATTATTTATGATGTCACACACTTACCATAGAGAAAAAAATACCAACCTTTCCCTGAGGCCCTACTGTGAATATCGAAGTTCGAAGTTACGTTAGCTCCATCCCTGTCACTAGTCATTCGGAACTAAATCGAGAGGAAGAGATGGAGCTAGCGTAACTTCGAACTTCGATTTTCAAAGTAGGGCCTCAGGCCATGGAATCGATAAACTTACGTAGTACAGCGCCATAGCTCTTAGAAGGTGCTTCGGGTTTGTACTTCTCTCTCACTCGCTCTTAATAAGAGCGTATGGGAGCGAGCGAGAGAAAAGTTCAAAGCCGAAGAACCTTCTAAATGCTCACAGACTAGGTACATATTTTGCACAATTAGACTAACCTGTCATTATCATACTCGTTTTCGCAATAGAAATGAATAACTGTGTAAGAGTACAAAAAATCCAATACAAGATTTGCGAATTTGATGTGTTTATGGCATCAAAGTTTAATCCTATTGCCAAACCTGCATCCCTGATAGATTTAAATCAAAGTGGTACAGAATCTGGACTATATGATGAACTTTGCACCAGCTATTCTTCTCTTTGTTTTAGATTACGTATTTCTTAAGAAGAAATGAAACAAACATAGGCTGTTTTTTCTCCTTCAAATGTCACAGTCGCAAAGTCAAATTCAACATCGACTCTGATAATGGACCTCTCTTGGACTTTGAATACAGAAGTGTCGCCGATAGGCACCTGGACCAGAGAACTTCAACTTGACTTTGACCAAAACGGTTAATGACCTCTTTATAATTTGCAATTAATTGTTATCCCAAAATTGCAAATAAAACATTGTTGAAATTATAGAATATATTATTTATTTAAATTATCTCTCTCCTTTTCCTTCATATGACAAAAAGTTTACTTTTTTTACGTTTAGTTTTAAGTAGGTACTTTTTTATGCAATGTCATCATCTGCCTATCAAGGCCAAACTAACGATTTTAAAATTGGTAACAGGATCTGTTCGGTGGGTCGAACAGATCCTGTTACCAATTTTCGACTCCATCATCACATCTGCTGGCCAATTGCCTAACGCACTCGCAATCGCAATCGACTTTAAAGCGGAACAATTGTTTGGATTTTGTATGCAGAATTGCAGACAAGCCTTATTTCGATTTTCAAAATGTAAACGATTGCGATTGCGAGTGCGTTAGGCAATATCCCCTCGGGTCTCAGCAACAACACTGGCTTTGTCAAATCCAATTCAAACCTTGTGACAACATGTAAGATAACGAAAGAATACCTAAACGCACACAATTTTCTAACTCCTTATGAATGCCATAAATAGAAAAGGTCTTCTAAAGGTTTCTATGCTACTGCTTATTCTATGGGTTATTTATCGTGAAGGAGAAGACACGTTACATGTAGTATGTAACGGCATCCTCGCTTTGCACCCTCGGCTCACACAAATTAACCAAGTCTCAATCTAGTCTTGTACCTAATATGGATAATGCTTAAATAGCTTCGAAAACATAAATGCTAGCTGTATTTGTTTATGGTTTCTGAAAAACCCGCCGGAATTGAGATACACCCATTTTTAACAATGTACGAAAATTTCAAAACCATTTCGAAGAATAGGCTTCTCGAATCGATCCCTGTAGTTAGATAAAAAAAATATGTTACAATGAATTAATTTCATTTGACCCCTAAATGCCGGTCCGAATTGCGCTTAATCAAGCTCTTTTGTGGTTTTACATAAAACATATAAAACCTCTCCAATATTTTATTTTATAAGTACAATTTAGATATCTAGCCGGCACCTACATTTGAAGACAGATGTTGTCATGTCAAATTTATTTGTTTACAAATTGACTGTAATTCTTATGATGAAATTAACACATTAATGAGACCATTTCTCTTTTGATTTATGTGTAATTAATGTTAATAATTTGTGTGGTGAGGTTTTCCAAGAGGTTCAAAACGACGGCAACAACATTTATTGTAGAAATTCATGATCGGAAGTATGGAATCCGCCTTTACACCAAATTTAATGTGATTGTGTTAAGTAAATCTAGTCTAGAAACAAGGGTCATGTAGGAAGTGTTGTATTAATTGAGGTCTAGGTAATAAGCAATGGTTGAATGCTCATATACTCTGAAATAATAAATTATATCATATTGCGATTGTTTGTTCACATTATGTTTGAATGACGTTCGTCTATTATGACTTTGAAAACAGATCACAGATAATAAAAAGTCTTTCTAAATCTTAGACGAAGTATACCCGTTTTTTATAAATATCTACGTCATCTTGTCGTTACAAGTAGGTAAGGTAACTTTAATTTAATAAATTATTTTAAATATTAATAATACATTTAATCATGAAATGCTTCGAATTAGTTTCTTATAAAAGGCTATTCTTTCGAATAAAAATGTAAAATCAATCAATTTTTTTTTTGGTATTTCCCAAATTGTAACGCCACCCTAGTGCTTTTGGAACATCTAAGTGAGACATAGTAATCGGGTTTGTCGGTCTCACTTGAACTAAGTTTTCTTGGTTCCCTGTCATCAAAGAATTTGTAACCGCCTTACTGGCTATAACGGTGTAATTTTGATTAGCAATTAATAGTTAGTAATCGATCCAGTCTGAATTGTGCGTAACTTGTTCTATGGACCATACTGTCAAGTGGATAGTTTCCCGTTCAAAATGCACACAATGTCTTTACAGACTTTTTTCCGGAGTTGAATATTGGCAACATGATCCAATTTTCACCAAAGAATATTGTAGTGTCACCACGAGATGACCTCTTCTCAGCATCTTCTTACTAAGCTACAAGTACTAAGTTTTATCTTTCTTCTAGGATAAGAATTTCATTCAACAACGTGTATGATGCCAGCTTTTAATGTAATTCAGATAAAACGTTACGTGTATGGACGGTTTTATTTTTACAAAAGAATTCTTAAACCTCCTTGCACAAAGAGGTACAAGATTAAAAAAAAACTTTGTCAAATTGGCATACTCAGACTTTAACGATTCGTTTTAATTGTTGTGCATAATTTATTCGTAGTAATCTCTGGTAGACGCAAATAAATAAAATTAATCCATGATTCATATTCTCGTAGAAGAAGTTTAATGTAAAAGTGATAGTGATAGTGTGATAGTGATAGTGTATTTTAGTTGTGAACGAGACTGATGAGTAAAAATCGTAATCGTTAGTTTCGTATTTAAATTATTTCAGACATAAGCCCTTAACAGAGACCGTCTTTTCGTTCATATTACAGAATAAAGTCCCAGTTTTCTAAACCCCATGGAGCATTTGACCATGAGTAGAAACATTTTCCAGTTTGTTTGTTTACAATACGTTGTGACACATGTTATGAATGAAGTAGTTAAGATGGGGCACACTGAGAGCATCATCAGGAAGGGCGATGACAAATCAGTCTGTAACTCAGTCAAAAATTAACCTAAAAAAAAAATACCAATGTAGGGATGATCCAAATCATCCACCCTACCTACTGTTAAAAAATGTTGAAAGGTTTTTAAGACACCCTGTATAATAAGTCAGACCCCTAGTGTCAAGAGGTTTCATACAAACTTCCATCCCGTAGTTTAAGGGGTTGGGGGGTAAAAGTTCCAAGTTTTAGAATTTTTATGTTGTTTGTGTACTAGGGTAAACGTACCAGTGAATGAACAGTGCTAGTGAATGAACAAAGTAAGCATATTTTCGCAAAATAAGAATTCTGTAAATTTCTACACAACAAAGTATTTTTTTTTAGATGAGCAACATTACTAGTAACATCATGGTAACATTGAATTCAACTCAGGTGCATTAGTTGCAAAATAACAGATACTCAAAGTGGACGTTTCGCAGACGTGTTTTCGTTGTATGGGGCAGTAGTTAGCGGACGGTAAGAGGACCTTGTGTTTGATGTGATACTGTACTTATTCCAAACAACAACGACCCGTAGTATGTGTTTATTTCAAGTCTTAAGGATATGTTTTTTCTATTTACGGACCATAACATGTGTTTTTCTTTCAAATTGCCATTTTAAGCAAGTGTTTTATAACTGGATCACAGTAACCGCTAAAACCAATGAATGAACCGCGGTGTTCATTCACTAGAACCGTGTGAATTACTTATTTTACAATATTGTGCGTTTTCGTTGTTGTACTAATGTTTATTTTTCAGAAACATAGCTGTTAATTGATTGTCCGTCATATGGCCAGTATTCGAACAAACTCATAAATGCTAAAAATGTTCGTTCATTCACTAGTTTATAATGTCCAGTAAATGAACTACCATCAATACTACTTGTTCATTCATTGGTTTCGCATAACATTTAAGAGCCAGTAAATGAACGATCGTTATTTTACAAGAAACTATTATACCTATAGCGTTTTCAGGCGGGAAAGTGGCACGTCAATGAATATTAAGTAGTAAAATATCATTTTTATAAATAAATTTAAAAAAATAAAAATACATAGTAAACAATTAGACATAGTTCATTCACTGGTTTCATTTGTTCATTTACTGGTGTTTTCATGTTCATTCACTGGTGTTTTGGGTCGTTTTCGGCTAAAATAGCTATAACTTGAAATTTGGTAATATCATTATAAAACAAACGTTATATAAGCAAACTAGAACACTTTCTTGATTGATAAGGACAATAATATTTGTCAGTAACTGCTTTAATTTTATAAAAAAATATATTTAAAGACGAAAATCTCCTTAAGGGTTCATTCACTGGTACGCTTACCCTAATACTAGCCTACATACCAAATTTCAGCTTTCTAGGACTTCAGGAAGTACCCTAATAATTTTGATGACCATCAGTGAGTCAGTGACGAAATCGGGGGTTTTTAGATATCAATAAAATCTAAAGTATAAGAGCTATGCAATTGAAATTTTATATGTTTAATAAGTCCACTACTGACATCATATCCCGAGAATTTTGTTTATCTGGTATAATCCAAACCCAAGTTATGAAGGTTCAAAAAAACGACGAACTACTTCGAGAAAAGGTAGGTAGTGCCCCTTGCGCTTCGTTCGCTTGGCTCGTCTTGGCGGGGGCACTGCCGTGCCCCCAGATAAGAAAATATTATTCTAAATATTTGAAAGGGGAGGCTGAAAAATTAAAGTGATTGGATCATAGAAAACGGGGTGCTATATGAAAGGGTACAATCTGTTAATTTCAAAACCATTTTTTTTATAACTTTCCGTGACGTACTTTTTGATTAATACCTAGCCAAAATTTTACAAAAAATAACCGTCCCCCCCCTTAGGTATCTCCGAAATTTATGGGTCAAAAATAGACCCTGATTTAAATATTTATAATCTACCTACTTACCGCGAAAATTAAATAAAGTTGTAAAATTTTACAGTTTTGGAAAAATTATCAAAATACTTTTAAAATCTGTATTAAAATTAGTAAAAATGGACCTTATTGCATAGAAAATAAAGTTCATAACAAAATGAGTATTTTCTTTTGCGTTTTCCAACCATATTATATCTTAAATAAGGAACCCTCGGTGCGTGAATCCGACTGGTACTTGACCGGTTTTTTCATAATAACAACAACATTAAAATTAAAGAGTTCTTGGACAATTTAGGCTATCCGTGCGCTGACTTTAATCCAAATTTATTCAGATTGAAGTAGGTAGGTAGGTACAAACAAGCAACCTATAGTCCATTCGTTAGAGTTCTTTAAAAAAAGGACAATTTACACAGCAGCGTTGAATGATTGTAGTAAATAAACTTAAGTTAAATTATTACAAGTAATTTAAATTAAAAAATCTTAAAATGTATGAAACAGTGTAGCGGCAACAACCGACGACTACATATACGGAATTATATATATGGTTAAGCTATTATAAACTTTGACTTCAACTTTGTCTCTTTCATACACATTGTTTCAAGGCTTTTAATCTAAGCGATAAGAATAGCACACGTCACGTGTAACTCCTCGATTGAGTTTAATAACATAAGATGTTTTGTATATTAATACCCATATTTTCGCTATCACTAGTATCGTTTCCGTGGTGTAGCGGTTATCACATCTGCCTAACACGCAGAAGGCCCCCGGTTCGATCCCGGGCGGAAACATAGTTTTTGTTTTTTTTACTTCGGTAATATTATTTTTATTTTTCCTTGGTATTTGTCTTATCAATCAATTGTATTTACTTATTTGCAAGAATTTGTATTTATTTTTAAGTACTTGACAAAATTTTAAGCGCCTGACTTAACATCAAGAGCAATAGCAACATTGTCTATTATTCACTACTCAGGCACTTTAAGTTCTTGTGAACTTCTGCCACTATCGGACTGCGCGTAGCTTAAAGAGGTAATGAGTACTTAGGTACTTTTAAAATATTTGTATGTTATGTATATGTTATCCGCCGACGAACATAAATACTTAACCGCCAGTTATGACGCGTGACTTGCATTACCAACTTCGTCGTAACATACCCATAGGTAATAAAACGTAATTAACTTCTCCATGACTAAGCATGAAGCAGCATTATTTAATTAACTACGTGATAGTTCGAATGTTAAGCCGAATTTAACTATAAACTTTGACCCTTAAAGAGCGTCGTAAATAACTTTATTTCTTCAAGAAATAAAAAACCGGGGAAGAGACCGGGACCATGCTCAGTGAAGGGTGTAGCAACTATTATTTACTCTGTGCTAGGGTTCCGAAGTCGTTTACAACGAACAAAAAAATCTATGGGAAAAATTGTACCAGCAAAAAAGCGGGCTTATTACAGATGTGCGACACCGAATGAGCGACACATCGTTTGTGCGTATCATCACATTTAAGCTTTTTAAGCAAGGAAGACAAAGACTCAGTCTAGTGCGTAATTTTTTTTTTAAATGAAGTCGTCTACTTAGTCCGTAGAAAATTTGCTTAAAAAGTTCAATGTAATAGTATGTACATTTGTATGGAAAATCGCATACCTACTAGCACTTGGCTCATCCATACTGTCGTACATTTGTATTGTCGGACACAAATACATCGCACAATTCAACATCGCAGAATTGCTTTGTAGATCGATAGAAATGTCGCACTAGCGTACATCGCACATTCGGTGTCACACATCTGTTCCCCAAAAAGGGGACGTATCTTCATGACACTTACGTCCGTAACGTCCGTACGTTTTGTTGAGAAGCTCAGTTTTTTGCCAATAACTCTCAAACTAGTTTTCGTTGAAATTATTTATTAAGTGCTAGGTACCTTTGTAATATTCATATTTTTTGGACGCATGGTTTAAACGATAAGGGGGACGGGTAGGGCACAATTTCTGCAACTTTCGAAACGATAATTTCCGGAAAGACAACGAAGTCTCACCATAAGGGTTCCTTTTTACCATTATGGTACGGAACCCTAAAAAATGACTTACCTAAGCAAAATTTTCCAAACATTTAGCTCGGGCGATAGGTAACGTTCCTCACCCTCACAAAATATCTATGTACCTACCTACCTATAGGTATGTAATAGTTTATAGTTTCTTAACTTCGATTTGCCGCCAAATGGTAAAACAAATGACAAATGAATGAAATAAACACTCAATAGTATTGGCAAAGAGTGCAATTTTCAAAATTTAAACTTTTGTTTTAATTATTTTATTATTATTTTCAAGTGGCCAGATCTAAAAACGTTCAGTATCGCCCTCGTAACTTGACTACGGAAGGCCTAAAAATAAGAAACTTTCCTTAACTCTCAAAATTATCAAACACCCTTTTTGTAACCATGCAAATTGTATGACGCCACACATTACATAAAAGAACTAAGTATTTATGAATATTCACATCATAATGCAAATTCTAATGATTCACAGTTTTTTTATTATTCTGACGATTTGCATACGGAATTGTCATTTGTAAATTGTTAACTAAGAGTTTAACCTCAATGCCTAGTTAAGCGTTTAATTAAAAAGTTACCCTCTATTCATAAACGCACAATACAGCTAAAGTTTTCTTAATGTATGCTCTGTCTGTCCTTATCTGTCATTATGACATTTGAATTTGACGGAAAGGGACAAAGAATATCTAATCTAAAATAGGTTTATCGTGCGTTTATGAATAAGTAAGGGGGTTTGTACCTATGTAATCTATGTATAATGTAAAAATAAATAAACATTTAAAATTCTTTGCAAAATGCAAAATTGATGTCAAAAGTGCAAATAGCGGTTTTTATTGGGTTTTAAACAATGATATTTCTTTTAAGCACACCAATTATTACAAAAATCCATAAACTAAACCTTCATTCCCAGAGTGGGATAGGCAGAGATACAGGATTACAAACAACTATCAAAATTTGTTGATAATAAAATTCTGCGAATTAGGCTAAGGTCGGATTCGACCAAACTGGAAATTAAGGTCTTATACCTAGATTAAACGCCGAATTTGTATGGACTAATCTCGGATTAAGTCTTATTCCAGTTTGGTCGAATCGGCCCTAAGATGTTTACCAGTGTATTAGTGACAGGTTGCAAGCCCATCGCCTAACAGTACTTACTACAAGCCTTTATTCCCTTAGTCGCCTACCGTGATACTCTGTGTATCGTTAATCATTTTTTATACATTACCGCGGCAACAAGAACCTCCTAACAGCATTACTAATGTAAAACGTGGCGCGACCCGTGTTTTTGTTTCCTAGACCTGCATCATTTGTAACGATTAGGCAACGCCATGTCAACACGTGGTAATGGGCCGAATGCGCCACGGCCATCGCTGCGGAATTGTGACCTTCGAGACGGGATAGATGACGGCAGAAGTGATTAAAATTTAATAATAATCCATTGTAATATTTAAAACTAGCCTTTGCGCGCGATTCCGTCCGTTCGTTTATCGCCATTCCCCACGGAAACTGTCCAATTTTCTGTTTTAAAATTTCTGTGTCTATGCCAAATTTCATCCAGATCCGTTTAGCCGTTCTGATTTGATTGTGTAACGAACATCCAAACCTTCGCATTTATAACATTAGTAAGATTAATAATATTAGGTGTAAATGTAACTTTGTTTGTTTGTTAGGGTTTTATGGTTAAACGGCTTGACCGATATCGATGAAATTTGGTATAGAGATAGCTTGAAATGTTTTCTATGACATAGAGAGTAAAAGTGAGAGTTGTGCTTGCCTTGCTTTAATCCAGGGTATAAGATATTTCCATTCAAAATCCGTAAAGCAGCTGCAGCGTGGAGTAACAAACAAACACACACAAACTTTCGCATTTATAATATTAGTAGGATAATTTACACCGCCACCGATATGTATGTTTAGACCTGGCGTTCCATCGTCTCTGCCTACCCCATTGGGAGACAGGGGTGAAGGTATGTATATATTTGTATGTAGTTCACACTTTGACCGCTTAACATTTGCGAGCAGAAATGTACTTATCCGTGAACCGCAAGCAAATTGAGTCTCTACATTTATCTAAAATGTGATGTTAAATGATGTTAAAGTCATGCATCAACCTCTGGAACTGTCCGTAATGATCTGATGATACGTTGTCATATTCAATGTAAAACCGACATTTTACAACAAAAAAAAAACTATAAGTATCGGGAAAATGAAAAAACATAAAAGCGTAATCGACTTGTACGCTAAGTTTTAGAATGAAATATAAATAAAATGATTAAATTTCGATAAACAATTAAATTAAACTATACCCAAACTAAGCTTTAAGCTAGTACAATCAAGGACTTTAATTGTTATGCCACTATGGAACCCTGTCATAATGACAGCGTCAACGCACATGAAAGAAATTACGCCAAAATTAATGATTAACGTTATGCGACAGGGTTCCATAGTGGCATAACAATTAAAGTCCCTGACTGTACCATAGATACCTACTAGAGAACCTACCTACTGCCATACCTACTTATATAGAAAAATACATCCTAATAAAACCATTTTCATGTAAAATGTTGCCAAGACGAGACAGTATGGATAGCACTTTCAAAAAGTTATCAGATCTCATGTAGAGCCAACCTTTTAACTCTAAACGCTCTAACTCTACATGCCCTAAGACATCGGTTACACGCTCAGTATTTCATCAGTCTGGCGTCAGTTCAATCATGATCGAGGGGGACGCAGCTATTATGTTAATATAGCTGCGTCCCTTTCGAGCACGGACTGAACTGACGCCAAACTGATCGTGTAACCCTTGTCTAACTGTACATGCCTTAACGTCACAAACTCTACACCTTAATCAAAATATGTGGCTTGGCCGTTTTGTTACTACAAGAACAATAGTATAACAGAAAACTAATAAAAAGGAAGTAGGGCACATTACTTTTTAATTTCTCTAATTATTTTTTTTTATGTTTATTATACCTATAGCGTATATTTTTGTCAGTATTACATAAAGTTTATGCTGCTTTGCCGAACTGTGAATAAATTTTTCACGCCCACGTGACGGTAGCGAAACGGCCAAGCCACACATCCTCCTACGGCAGTTGAATAAAAAGAATTACGCGAGCCATTCCGGATCACTTAAAAAAGACATAAATACAATTCAATAAAATTACAACTCTACAAATACCTTACAGGAAAACATCTTTACATAATAATATGATTATGATTATGAGTAGTAGCCGTCTGTCTCTCTGTAATGTACGCTTAGATCTTTTAAACTACGCAACGGATTTTAATACGGTTTTCACCATGAGTTAGATAGTTTTCCACGGCAGGTTTTTATGTATAATAAATTCTGGTTAATATACGGATGTTACAGAAAACACATAAACCGAAGCGAAGCGAGGGCCGTCGCTGTGCATGAAAAAAACTTAAAAACATACACATCAATTTACTCTAATACATAATTACATAGTGACTTATACACTCAGGAGCAAAAAAAACGGGTCAGAGTGCGTTTTTCATACTAAAGAGGCTATTTTGAAGCATTGGTTCCTCGCCGGGTGCTATTAGTGAAATCTGATGATGGATACCCCGAGCATCGATACAGGACTTAGAGAGTGCCTAGGATACCCAACTGGTTGAATCTGCGGTTAACGCTGGAATTGTGCATGTTCAGAAAAACATTTAAAATGGCAATAAAATGTAAGGAAATCCACTTTTTCGCTGTGGTGTTCACTGATTGTGCGATCAGTTAGTTATCTTAAGATCTTTTGACCTCCTCTTTTGAACTTCGGAGTATCCACCATTAAACCTCACTCAAAACAACCCCTGTAAGGAACCAAGGCTTCGAAATAGCCTCGTTAGTATGAAAAACTCTCTGACCCGTTATTTTTGCTCCTGATTGTATTATATGACACTACTAGAGGACGCCCGCGACTTCGTACGCGTAGAATTAGTTTCCCGCTACTCCCCCCAGTTTTTCCCGTTGGGGGTCGATTTTCGGAAAATCCTTTCTTAGTGCTCAATTACATCATGAAAGGAACCCCTGTCTGTACCAAATTTCAAGTTTCTAGGTACAGTAGTTTCGGATGTGCGTTGATACATCAGTCAGTCAGTTTAGCCTTTTATGTAATATAGATAGATAGATGAAATGACGACGAGTCCACAATATACATCTAAATAAACATCTTTAACTTTTTTTTTGTCACCCGGAAGTTTTACTTAAGTATGTACGTACAAGTATAGCAAGGAAATGCAACGAGCCATTCACTATATAGCTGCCAAAATACGAGTCATCCTTATTTAATTTAAGCCAGCTAACTATGTAGGTATGTAGTTTTTGGAGAGGAAATGCGGGTCGCATGTTTTCCATACAGTCTCACCTGTTTTACACTCCTGATTATGACAACAGTTCTTTTTTTTTACAATTTAGATATAATAAGATTAACTATTTAATTTTGTCAGCGGAATTGCTTTTTTAGGGTTGGTTACGTTACGTTTACCTTACATGATACTTTACTACGAATAGGTATCTAAGATAAAATTTTGATTTTACAAATAAAAATCTTATAATAAGGAACAGAATTAATATAATTAATTTTGGATTTATGGATCTTTTGGGTTCCTCTGGAAAACCTACCTACCTTTAAAAATAATATTTGGTGGCCATTTTCAATTTAAGATGGTTAGCAACAAAAGACATCGAAATTTTTGAAGTAGTTTTGAAGTAAACTTGGTAACTTGGTATGAACAAGAGACCAGAGATTTTTTTTTAAGTGTATGAGCACTCTTACGGCCCACGTTTCCCCTTAAAATCACATTATTCAATTTAAGGTTATGGGTCACTCGGTGTTGACGTTAAGACGAATTACGTCAGCCGTGATCAATTATTGGTTACGTACCTGCAGCATAACATCAATGAATCTTAAAATAACTTTCTCTGTGTAAAGAAATAACTACCACAAATATTTTGTAACGTTCCCACGCTTCCGAACATGTCTACAAAGCTAGCGGTCCTGGGTTCGATGTACTTAAAGGCAAAATATTAAATTAGTGTGTTGATCGAGCTTTGTTTCGCAGTCGGATGTTTTCTATGTCAGTTTTTTATTTCAATTTTCAATCTTAATTTTGTTTATTCCAGAAACAATATACATTCTTTTGCAATTGTTCTTACAAGCTAGGACTTATTTAAAAAAAACTTAACCCTCCTTCTGACACAGTCGGGTAAAAATAACATAAGATACTTAACTATCACATTGCAGTATTAATAATGTCAGTTGTAATAAATTAATTACCAATATTAAATACTTAATGTCTTACTCTATTTTTGAACGTGTTTTGATTATTGATGGCCTGAAGCTGCATCAGCAGATTATTTAAAACCTTTACTGCTTGGAAACGCGCAAGATTTGCCACTGTTAGTTTTGGGAAAAAGATAAAAAAATCATTTTTTGTTTTTGTTGCTAGTCGTATCTGTCTTTTTTCCTCAGTTTCATAATTTTTAGAAATGTTTCTCTATACAGAGTGACTTCAAATTGGTAATACAAAACTGTATTAGGTTACCTATTAGGTCTATATTCGAAAAAAAATTGACCGAAATTTTCATTTATCCTAATCTCATTTTTCTCTGAAACCATTTAACTTTCCTGAATTGTTATAAAACTAACCTACAGGTTCCGTTTAAATATTTTGAAAAGTTAATAGTTTCAGAGAAAAATGATTTTCGGACAATGAAAATTTCGGACAAAACTTTTTCGAAACATCGATAGGTCATCGATACAGCCCGCTGACAGACGGACGGACGGACGGACGGAGGTGGCTTAGTATTAGGATCTGGTTGACATCCTTTGGCTACGGAACCCTAATAAGGAAGTTCTAGGAACGGTTATAATTAGGTAATCAACAATAACGCGTAGAGAATCGTTGACTCGCAGAACAGACAATTTCCTTAGTCTCTGCGGAAAATTAAACGAAACGCTTATGATATTAACAATTAAACTTTTTGCATACATTTTTAGACATCAAGGACAAAGTATAACAGCATAAAAATACCTATTTATAATAGGGGTCCGAGCGAAAAAGGGTATACCTATGTCGACTTAACTCGTACTATAAAAAGGGTATATATACCGAAGTTAACGTAAATTAAAAAAACACGGTGTATAGTCGTGATAGTTTTTCATAATAGCATGTGTACATAATAATATATTACTACTTAAACTCGCCGGTTTATATTAGCTACGCCGCGTTCACTCATTCGACCGACCGAACGCCATTTTCAAGAGAATAACACCCCTGGGAATGACTAATACCAACTAGGCTAAGCTCGTCATCGAAGATAAATACAATCGCATAGATCAATCATTATTACCTTCCTTTGCTTTGCGATAGAACAGCTGGGTGAAGGGCGTCTCCTATTCGGATCTTAGACCATTACATCTCCCTAATTGGCCGGCAACGCACCGACAACTCTCCTTGAGTTGCTCGTTTGCCTCCCACTCTTATAAAAAAATTACTGAGAAAATAAATAAATACATTTCTGCTAATAGCTAAAGAGCTTAAACGCCACCTGATTTTCTACATCACAGCAGTGATATAGCCTTAAGAGTGGTAGCGTTAAAAAAGCAAAACGCGGTTACAAACAAAATAACGTCATTCCGACCACTGCCCAAAGCGGCAGTAGTAGGTACCTAAGCACTGATAATATTGAACTTTTTTTCTTAGTAAATAATAATAAAAACACCTTAAAAATATAGCCTATTACACTCACAAATAACGTGGCTTTCTATTGGTAAAAGAATTATCAAAATCGGTTCAGTAAATCCAGAGATTACCCCCTACAACGTGACAAACTTTACCTCTTTATAATATTAGTATACACAGTTTAAATATATTTAACACTTACCTAATTCTCAGCTTAGATAACTTAAAAATATTGTTATGACATTGTGATTGTTTCCAAATCTCTGTTACAACTCTCTCGAGATAGCTATCTAGTAAGTGAGAGGCACGTTATTCAAGAAAGCACCGCATTATGAAACTGAATCTTAACTGAAGCAGTCTTTTGTAGGGTAACGCTTAATAAATACTTCCAATTAAAATTATTTTCAACATGATCAGATATACCGTTTTTGAGTTATTGCCGAAAAACTGCATTTCTCAACAAAAGGATGTAAGTGCCATGAAGATACCCTCTTTTGCTGGTGCACTTGAGATAGTTTCTGTGTAGTAACGGCTTCGGAACCCTACACTGAGCATGGTCAGACATGCTCTTAACCGGTTTTTCCTTTTGAGGTACGGAACTCTAAAAACTTATAAGTGGAAGACTTCATGCCTTGAGGCACCAGGCAACCAGGTAGAGAATGCTTTTAGGTAATGTGTCGACTACTAACTATTATTACTACTACTAGGTAACTATTATTTTTAATGTGCAATAAAGTTTAAAAGCTGTTTAGTTATGATTCAGTTTCAGAATGGTAGTAAACTAAAATTTCTTGAATAAAGATAGTAGTGAAGGTTTCACTTCACACTACAGCGCAACGATTCTAATAAAATTGTGCTCTAATCTTGTTTTTTTAGGGTTCCGTACAAAAAATGAAAAAAACGGAGCCCTTTTAGGATCATTCGTGCGTCCATCTGTCCGTCTGTCACAGCCAATTTGCTCCGAAACTACTAGACCGATTGAGTTAAAATTTGGAACACATATTTAAAATGATAACCCAACACAGATGTTCAAAGTATATTTTTTTAAATAAGACTTTTGGACATGGGACAAATTAGGAAATTATAAAAAAATAGTTTTGCAAACCTTACTGTGTTGTATATCAAATGAAAGGGCTCGTTATGAGGAATATTTTGGTTATTATTGTAAAATAAATTGTTTTGATATTATTCATGAAAGAAGACAAAAATTCACCAACCCCCCCATAATTTCCAAAACTACTGAGCCTAAAATTTTGAAAAAATACAATATATCGCTGCTTGTCTGCAATAACGCTGCAATTCAAAATAATACGTTTTCGAGTTAAGGACAGGACGAGGTGCAGCGTAAGCGAAACTTTATCTTGAATAAAGCAACCGTGTGCCTACGTCACAAAATGGAGTCGTGAGAACGATGTGCCCTTCTGTGATTGGTCGGATTTTGACGCCATTTTTTTGGCAAGAGTGGCTTTCCTCCAGTTGTTTCGCACCGTTCGACGGTAACGCTACGTTTCTCTCGTGAATATGGGCTCAAAACAAAATATTTATATTGAAGAAAAATTTCGTTTCTACAATAGAGGTCCATTACAAAAAACGTGGATTTTAAATAATTTTTAAGAAAGATTTTTTTCTGCAATAGTGAAACATCGCCAAATACAACGCAGGAACGGTAAAGTTATTTTGAGGAACAGTGTAGCATTGGCGTTACGGATTTTCTTCAGGAAAAAGTAAGAACTTTTTTTGACGGTATTATAGAAATAAGCTCTTATTCACTAAAAACTCGCAAGTATGCATAAAAACAAATACAAAATATGCCTGTCTGCTAAAAAGAATATATAGGTATTCATTCGTAGTTACGAAATTCTAACGATAACATAGTTGACATTCTTTTTACCCGACTGCCCGAAGAAGAGTAATGGATTTCCAGCGTATGTATGTATGTATGTGAGTCTTTATTTGGCACGTTCTGTAGTCGATGGATTTAAACATATGAGGTGTCGTTAGATTCGTATTAAGTGTCGAAGTGCTGTAGGATATATAATATTTAGCTTGTTTATAGCTTTTTAGTTGATATTCTTTAAATCATCGTCTGGTTGCCGGATTAGAATAGTGCCACTCCATGTCTTCCCGTGGATGTCGTAAGTGGCGACTAGGGGAATATAGGCTTGTAGTACTGTTAGGCGATGTGCTTGCAACCTTTCACTTATACACTAGTAAACATCTTAGCCTATGTGCAAAATGTGGATACTGAATTATCAACAAGTTTTTAAAGTTGTAGATAATTCTGTAGCTCTGCGTAGCCCAGTCTGGGATTACAGGCGTGAAGGTATGTATGTATGTGTAAGTATGTATTCTTTAAATCATTTTGATTATATTAAAATTAAATCAAAATGGAGCCAGAATTATGATAATTTCTATGTATGCTCGTTTTAGTTTTGGTTGCAGAAATGAACACTTGAACTTAAAAAATATTTCAAAATATTCAAGTAGACTTAAATACTAATAAAAAGTCTATAGGTAGAAATAAGACCAAGACTGACGATTTTTTCTCTGATGTCGAAGATCGCACTTTTACACAAAATAATCTCTCTCCGATTGTGGTATGACTTCCTTCCTTCAACCTCGAAAAAGCAATGAAAGTTTACCAAGCGTATACATAAAAAAAAGCAGACCAGTCCTCTAACACTTATTGAAGAAGATGTACCGACTTTGAGAAACCAGCCTGAAAGCTCTCACCAGACTTCACTAATCGAGATATAGAAAGTTTAGTAATAATGAAATCGCAGTTAAGTAGAACCAGAAAAACCCGCAATCAATTAATCCAATTTCACTCAAGAGCTAGGTCATGTTAAAAAATCTTCGAGTTCTTCATAGAGCTCCTCTTCTGGTTCATCATCAAGCTCATCTTCAAAAAGTTCTTCTGATTCTGATCTTAGTCACATTTTCCTGCTCAACTACGCATGATATATATATGATAGGAATTGTAATGTCATCAGAATCAGAAGAACTTATTGAAGATGACCTTGAAGATGAACCTGAAGAGGAACTCGATGAAGGACTCGAAGATTTTGTAATATGACCTAGCTCCTGCGTGAAATTGGATTCATTAATGGTGGTTTTTCTGGTTCCACTGTGATTTCATTATTACGATTAAGTTAGATTTAAAAACGACAGGATACTACGTTTTTACACGATTTCGAAAAACATAATAATGTTCAAGACCTAAGTATCGTGCAATTCTATATTTTAAAATGATGATAATACACGTTCCTCCTTTGTTGAAAGATCAAGTCCCCTTTCTAACAATACTCCCGAATATACATACCAGCACTTACTTCGATAGTCAAAGAAATTAAAATGCAGAGTACTTTATAAACGAGCACAGGCCGATTGTTCCGTATGAGTTGGGTTGACGAAAATATTGCTCCCCATAATATTCATTAATCAAATAGCCATAAGTAGGTATTTTCATTCCCAGTCCAATAATGTTTAAGAAAATTTTAGTGACAAACACAAAAGTGCCACTTATGATTATAATATTAAGAAATTTTTAAGGAATTAATGCATGTTAATGTGATATTGTTAATAATTAAAAGTACCTTTTTGAGTACAAACCATGATAGTACCTTATTTGTGAAAAATTATACTTAGTGTAATATCTCTAACCAAAAAACGCCTATATTGATGCTAAAAATACTATGTATGTGTGGAGTATTACGATTTGGATCTTTCTTACACTGTCTACCTGTGAAGTATTTAGATTTGAGCCTTTTTTGCAAATAATTATAAAGCAAGATACCATGGCTCAAGTCGAAGTCACTGTATGTTTTTATGTTTTTAGCCATATTTTTGTTTGATTTCGCTTTTGATTTGATGCACAAAATATTCTTGAATAATCAGCGGGTGTTATTTTGAATTCAAGCATCCCGGTAAAGTTCTATTAAGTACAAAAAAATCGATCCAAAAATTGTTTTATTTTCAAATGGCCCTCCTGAAAAAACATCCATTTTGAGATGCAGCGTTATTGCAGACAAGCAGCGATATAGTTCATTGCTTGTAGATTACAGGAAAACCTATAGGAATTATATTAAAAAAAATACGTTTGTACGGAACCCTCATCACGCGAGTTCAACTCGCACTTGGCCGGTTTTTGTTTTACCATGTCTGTAGTGTTGTAGTGTGTTTTTGTCAAATAAATGTTATGAGTTTCAGTTTAGTACCAAACATCATTTTCCTCCCTAATAGACGGCCGGATACGCATAATCATTATGTCATCTTATATAACTGCAGGCTGTTTAAAAACTGAAAGCAGATTAAAATGCATATAATAAGGGGTTGGTTTAAAAGTGCACGAATGAAACGGCCATTAGCAATTAGTATACAGCTAAATTACTGCTGACTGGTAATTTACATGCATTTGTTTAATCGGTCCAGTAAGAGTTAGAACGTCTATCATAAAAATGTTTTTTTTTATGATTACAATTGGTAAAATAAGAAGTTACATTAAAATAATGAAACTGACTATTGTGAGACATGTCATGTTCTAGTTTTCTTTCCTGGTTAATATTGTTAATTTCGAAAAGTTCTAATACCTATCCGAAGTGTCATAATTCCGAATTGGTCTAAATTCCGATTTTTTATAATTCCCAATGCAATGTTTTGATAAAAATCTTTGTTTTTTGATATTGTTTATAAACGAAACCT
The DNA here is from genome assembly GCA_948252455.1 of Acleris cristana. Taxonomy (NCBI): domain Eukaryota; kingdom Metazoa; phylum Arthropoda; class Insecta; order Lepidoptera; family Tortricidae; genus Acleris; species Acleris cristana. Next base: position 12,436,132 of record OX411793.1, read on the forward strand.
AACATAACCCTACCAAAGATGGCGCATTCCATTCTGTAGAGTCAGGCGGAATCAATGAAACATAATGAAAAGCACAATTAATTGTTTTTTATCGCAGCAACCTATGCCATGGACCTATAGCCATTAGACCAGGTCCAGATGGAGCGTTTTGCGCGCGTGAGCACTCGCGCGTAGACACTCGCGCGTTCCCGAGGTACTTAGAGCTGCATACATCGCGTCCAGGGTAGTGATTCTCTCAAAAGCAAAGGTGAGCTAATGCAGGAGTGAATGTCCAAGCGGCGAGTTAAGGCAGTCCCGTCAGAGCGAGCAAAACACATATTAGCGCGTGCATTCTCAATTAGGCAGCCTTATACGTTCGAGAAGCCATGCTGCAAATTGAATATATGCGCTGAAATGTGTTTTGTTCGCTTTGACGGGACTACTTAAACTCGCCGCTTGGACATTCACTCCTGCGTTCGCTGACCTTTGCTTTTGAAAGAATCACTACCCAGGTCCAGACGGAGTGTATTGCACGTGTGAGCATTTGCGCGTAGACACTCGCGCGTTCCCGAGGTATTAGAGCTACATACATCACGTCCAGATGCTGGTCTTTGTTTGAAAACGCGCGAGTGTCTACGCGCGAGTGCTCACGCGCGCAAAACGCTCCGTCTGGACCTGCTCTTATACAAGTAGGTAGCAAAGCTTTGAACTGGACAAAACTGACTTGCAAATTTTGATGCGGAAAACTTACATACGAATATGGTGTAAATTAATTAAAAGCAAACATCCCGTATGTTTGCTGGGTTAGAATAGTGCCATTCCATGACATGTCTTCCCGTGGATGTCGTAAGAGGCGACTAGCGGAATATAATAGGCTTATAGTACCTACTGTTAGGCGATGGGCTTGTAACTTGTCACTAATACACTGGTAAACATCTGAGCCTTAGGTACCTATTTATGCGAAATATGGTTACAGAATTATCAACAAGTTTTTAGAATTGTTGGTAATACTGTAGCTCTGCATACCCAAAAGATTTTAAAAAATACAAAAAAATTATTGAACCAGTGGAGTTATGCCAAACGTGAATTTCGCAATTCGCGAAATCTGTTTAGAATTTGACATTTCCATTTCTGCTATCAATTGCGCTAATCGAAAACGGAACAGAAAGTGCTTTGTTAACAACTTAGCATGTGGCGGATGACAACGCTAGGGTTTGTTTAGCGAGTTGCCGAGTCATTCAACACGCGGTAGGCTCAGGGGCTCTACTTTGAAATCAGTAATTCGAACTTCGGATCGCCCCGTCACTTTCTTGCGAATAAGTAACGCGTCGAGAGCAAAAGGGATAGCAATAGACGAAGTTCGAATTACGGATTTCAAAGTAGAGCCTCAGTATCTTTACCATGAGTAACAATTACTGTACTCGCTAGCGAGTCGAATGCTCTGTCCCTTTTACTCCATAAGAATACTGCGAGGTCTGCGAGGGACAGAGCATTCGACTCGTAAGCGAGAACGGTAATTGTAAAGGTACAGTTTAATTGGTCGATAGCGCATACTTTTTTAGGGTTCCGTACTCAAAGGGTAAAAAGGGACCCTATTACTAAGACTCCGCTGTCCATCTGTCCGTCTGTCTGTCACCAGGCTGTACCTCATGAACCGTGATAACTAGATAGTTTAAATTTTCACTGGTGATGTATATCTGTTGGCGCTATAACAACAAATACTAAAAACAGAACAAAATAAATATTTAAGGGGGGCTCTCATACAACAAACGTGATTTTTTACGGGACCCTTTGTGCGTGAGTCCGACTCGCACTTGGCCGGTTTTTTTTGGTACATTGCATGGCTGCAATAGCTCCCGGCTCAAAAATGTCATAACAACTCGTCAATGAATTGCTACAAGCATACGAGCTATCGATCAATGAAATTGACCCTTAAGGCTATTTGTAGTCGAATCAATCCCGGGACCGCTAGTTTCGTGAGTATGGTCCCGGGTTCGATCCCCAGTAGGGTAAGTTAATATATGTAGTGACCCTATCCATAATATTTTATAGAAAACTGGCAAAATTTTCATGATCGCTTAAAGTTGATTCGATAATATCTACTGCTTCATTCCTTAGGTATATTATACACTCAGGGACAAATCTAAAGGATCGGCAAAAAATTAATGGACCTTATTACGGTATCTTATCAGGGTGTGTAAGATAGTAATAAAAGCTGGTGCCAGTAAAAGAATAGAGCTATTACCTTTTAAAATGGATATTAATTTAATTGTCTTCTGGATCTTCATCTGAAAATTTGAGTCTGTTGATAAAATAAGTTGTTTTTAAAGAAAGTCGATACAAAAAAATATCATCGCAAAAATCAACATTCATTATTCAAAAACAATACAGCATATTTGAAGATTTAATTTAATTTTACTTGAACGTTATCTATAAGTCCGCCATTTGTATTTTTTTTCATTGTGGATTTAAGTTTGAATAAATCATCATTTAAACTAATAGAAGGTAGGGTTATTGAAATAAAATCGTTATTCGTTAAATTTGTCTTTACATACATACATAAGTACACGCTTATAAACATCTTACGTTCCTTTATTACCAAGTCTACAATCATTATAAATATTCTTATAACAATCATAATATTTTGCATTATGCACAGTTGCATTTAAGACATTTGAGGATATGACTGTAGGTGCCAAAGCTCATTATAATGCGGAAAAGCTTTGTTTTACGGATTTACATTAGACATGCAATAGGGAACATTCATGATGTTTTTTTCACAGTTTCAATATAAGCTGATTCATGTAACAAACAGTTGAGAAAAAATATTTTTTGAATTGATATAAAAATAACCAAGATATAAGCCAACAAAGATTTGTTCCTATTTCTTTCTAGCAAAACAGAATTTTACGTTGAGTTTATATGGCCGACCTGTTGCAATGACGTCACAGTGCACTTTAAAATGCTTGTATCATCCGTATTTCTTGACCGATTTTATTTTTAAATTTCACTTTTGGTAACACTTTTTTCTTCTACGGTGTTTTCATATTTTGTTTAGAAATGCGGCGCGATTTAAAAAAAACATGTATATTCCCTATTATTAAGTGATTTAAAGTACAGGCAGATTCCACTCATCAGGATATAGATGACCTGTGTGCTTCTAAGGGTTTCGTACCCGAAGGGAGCCCAACGGGACCCTATTAACATGCCTATGCTGTCCGTCCGTTGGTCCTAACTATAAAGGAAAAAAAAACAAACAGGTATCTGTATCTTTTGAACCGTAATAAGTAGGTATATAGCGAAATGTTATTTTTTTCAGAATGTGTCATTACGGCGGATTTACTTTTTTTTAATAAAGTGCAATAATAAAAGGTTTGCCGTTTCAAGACAGTAAAAGTCATCTAACTCGTCTATAAATAAATAAATAAATATCAGAGGGCAATTTCACACAAATTAACTTATAGTGACCTAGGTACTAGACAACGCTACACATACTAGAGAAATACATACTTAAATACATAGAAAATATCCAAAACTAAGAGCAAATACACACATAAAAATTTGCCTATATCGGGAATCGAACCCAGGCCGATAGCTTCGTAGGCAGGGCCACTACCAACTAGGCTATCGCGTCGTCATTCGTCAAACTGCTATGTGAAGGGAGTATTGGACATATCGTTCCTTTACTTTCTCAACCTCGTATCTGATCGAATAGTTAGATAGGAAAGTAGTCTATATTCTTTAGGGAACGTGAGTGCTTTTCCTATGAAACTATTCAATCAGATACAAGGTTGAGAAAGTAAAGGGACGATATATTGCCCTCTAATATATAATGTTGGTTATTATTATTATGAAATATATTTTGCAAGACTCATTGTCATACAATAATACTGCGGTGACTGTATCCAATAGAGTTACCTTCACATTTGACTTGTAAGATTCTTATTTATACCTTTATCTTACTGCCAGCGCGTTGGCACCTATAATAATCCTTCTGCGTGAAGTATTATTATTTTTTAAATATGTTCTTTGCTTTGTTTTCTGTCTTTCTTTTTCTGTGCACCACTTTTGTTAGTTTCTGTATGTTTATTTTTTGGTTGTGTGGTAGAGAATGCCATTAGGCATTGAGTCCGCCATTTGTACTTTTTGTGCAGTAAAGGTTGAATAAATAAATAAATAATCTAGCGACCCTCCCTCGCTTCGCTTCGGTTTATGTTATTTTTCTGTATTAATACATAAAAAGCTTCCGAGAAAAATTATCTAAATGATGGTGAAAACTGCATCTAAAAGCGTTGCATAGTTGAGGAGAAGTTAGCGGATATACAGACAGACAGAAGCGACTTTGTTTTATACTACATATATAAAGATGAAGATAAAGAAGAAAAAGATAAAGTAAAATAAATAATTAGGCGGACAGTCTTTCACACATTGACCTAGTCCGAAACTAAGCTCTAGTGCTTCTTGATTTGTGCTATGTGTACTAGACAACGATGGAAAAAAATTGCTCTTACCGAGGTACGAGTATAGCTAACTCGCATCAGCCTTGCTCTTGCGCATGTATGTGTGTCTAGCAACACGTCCGCTTAACATAGAATTTTGTTAATCGATAGATTTAAGTAAATTCTATAAAACTTTTTAGAGATGATGTCCTACATGAAACACAATCAGGCAAATACCGTGTTGTTTTTTTAACAAGGGCACTATAGAGAAATTGACCAAAAATTTCGTCTTTTTTAAATTTGTGACAACTTTTTCTGTATGCGAGTTGCGTGAGCTGTCCATAAAATAGTACATTTTGATACAAGTGCGGAAAGTATGTCATTTTACACAAGACCCAAGGTGTCTTGGCCTGAGCTGCAAGCGAGTGACAAGACTCGGAACGAGAAAAACGACGTTTTTGGAAAAAAATGCTTAAAAACCCAAATAAAACAGTTCTTACTAATTAATATTTAATGAAATGAGAAGTTTTTTCTAAACTCTTAATTTGATAAAAAAACACATTTCTAGTTATTTTCTGCTTGTTCTTCTAGTTGACTGGTAAAGAATGCCATTGGGTATCCGCTCCGCCATTGACACTTTATTATTGCATATTCGAGTACCTAGGTAGTGCAATAAAGTTTAATCAAATAGCCTAATAAACATGTTCCTACCCATTGAGTGTCAACATGTACCAACAGATCCGCTCCCACGCTCACACACTAAATTACTTAACTACATCCCAGTTGTCAACGAAATAAACAATTAAAATCATCCGACGAGATAAATCAGTTCCTTCCAAGTTCCATTGTCTAATTTACGCAAAACCCAATTCCGATTGTGTTAATTGTTGGATCTTCATTAATTGGTGTCAGTTGCCCCCCAGAAAGTCGCGAAAACGATACCAGTTACATTAGAACCTTGCACGCGAGAAATAAATCCAATCGGCGAGGTCTTTGTGAGGTGGTGGCTGCGACCAATACCAAGAGACCTGTCTTGTAGTTTTAAATCATAGACATGAAAGGTCGGTTGTAGGTGGAGGTAAAACTAGCGAAGAGGTTATAAGCGTGGTGTATGGTTCGCACGCGTGCATTCATCTCCCACTCGCTCGACCAATCACAGCGAGTTCCAATTTTGAAATTTAACTTTTTTCGGAAGTTGAAAAGTTCGCCAGTGGCTGTAGTGTTGTGATTGTCGTCTGTTTTTTTACGTGTTTTGAGTTTTATTTTTAAAAGGTAAGTTTGTTATCTTTATTGTTAGAAATTTAGGTACCTATGTGTATTAAATTTTAAATATCGTTAAATTCTATAATTTTTATAATTTAACTTTTAAAGTAGACGTAAGTACTAGTACGTTAATGCAATGCAAACAGGGTGGTGTTATTTTATTTTTAGCTTGAAAACTACGTTTTTTGTTTTAAATTAAAGGATGCTTCTAACTTTAAAAGTAAGTACAAGTATTTTGCATTATGTTAGAAGTATAATATAATAATTCACATTTTAAAACGATACATATGTACTTAAGTTAAAAAAAAAACAAACTTTATACTAGGGTCATATAAATCACAACCGATATCAAATAAATCGTAATAATGAGGTAACTGTAATTAGGTTCACAATGATATAATGAATGCAATCATTGTTAATTATTGGAGTTCAGCGGCAATTGCTTGAGAATGAAGACAACTGGAGCATGAGACTGAACATCGACTTTTTAGCACTCATCAATAATTTCATTTTTATTGACCCCCGATATAAAAAATGGGGTGCTATAAACGTGTATTTTAGCAACTGATAATATGAAAAATGTAGCTGTGTTGCAAATCATTAAATCTTACCGTTTTTAGAGAGACTACCTACTAGATTTATTTCTCTTTAATTTTACATCTTGAAGTTTTAGACGTGAATCGATTTATTTGCTTATTCTGTGGATAATTAAAGTCATTAGGTTTCTTTTAAAGTAATGTAATGAATTCCGGAATAATATAACCCTAATAAGTGAAGTCAATCATAAAAAAATATAATAGATATTTGAATATTGATGAATGAATAATTTCCTATCCTTAATTTTTGAGAATGGTCAAAACCGCATGAAAATGATTTTTTTAATCATGAACCAATAAAAAAAACATATTCATATATTTAAATTTTTTGTAAGTACGAAAATCTTGTAAAGCTGCTAAAGAATATTTAAAATAACATTTTAATTAGCTAAATTTATTGAATATAACAATTTAATAAGCCATACAATAATTATTTTTTTTCACCTTTCAAGATTTTCGAAGAAGTACATAAGCTTGTAAAGCATAATAAAAATACTAGAAATTAAAAATTAACGGCAATGAGTCTTGCTTACGAAACCAGCGATCCCAGGTTCGATTCCCAAATAGGTTCACTGTTTTTGTAACGAGCGCTATTTCTTGAATGTTCTCTATTTATTTAAGTATTTATTTATAAGTTGGGTTGGCAACGCATTTGCCGTCTCAGAATTGCAGTCTTCAGATTGTAGTCTTGAGAATGCAAAATGACAACGGGTCACAGATGCCACTTACCATCAGGTGGTCAATAAAGAACAAAAATACTCTTGTTCATCGCACACATCTCTGCCCTTGCCGGGAATTGAACCCAGGACTGCTAGCTTCGTAGACCAGAGGGCTTATCGTCTAACGCACGACTCGCAATCACGATCGTTTTCATTTTGAAAATCGAAGGCTTGTCTGCATACAAAATGAAAACAATTGCTCCACTTTGAGGCTGGTTGCGATTGCGAGTGCGTTAGACAATAGCCCCTCAGGTCACTACCAAACCTAACCACATCGTCAAATTGATGTGTTTTCTCTTGATATTTGATACGTAATTGGTTTTTATACATTTATAATCATTTGATGCATCCAAAGCCTCGGGAAAGTAACATAACCATCTAATAAAGTCAGTTTTCTCAAAGGTCAGTACCGAGTGTCAAGTAACTCGGCGCAAGTAGCGGGAACAGCTATTAGCTAAGTTTAAACGATGGTTATGTATTAATGTTTTTGCGGGACATCTGAGAAAGTTTTATGAATTACAAGTGAGAGTTTATTTAAATTATAATTGACTCGTTTCATGTAATAATGGGAAGAAACTATAAAGCAGTAAATACAGGTGGAAAATAAATTTAAATTATAGATAACCGGGGAAGTAACCTTGTGTTTAGTCAATTCGGATCGGTAGGCACCGACATCATATCCTTTAACCTAACGCCAAGCTGCAGTGTTCACATTGTTGTGTTCCGGTGTGGATATAAGACAACCAGTGGAATTACTAGCATAGAGGCATTCTATCTTAGTCCAGTCAGGGTTGGGAAATAAATAAATATCAGCTGACAATGTCACTCCAATTGACCTAGTCCCAAACTAAGCTCTAGGCTTGTACTATGGGTACCAGCCATTGATATAAATAAATATGTAGAGAAATATATACATAAATACATAGAAAACATCCATGACTCAGTAACAAATATTCGCGCTCATCGCACAAATATCAGCCCTTACCAGGATTTGAACCCAGGACCGCTAGCTTCGTAGGCAGGGTCACTACCAACTAGCCCAGTGCGTCGACAATGCATTTGCGGACTTTAGAATGACATCGTGCACTATCAGGTGGAATGTGTACTCGTTCGCCCTTCACTAATATTTATCGTGATGATTTTTTTTTAATCTCTAATTTTTTTTTATTTAAACTATATAAAACCATTTGTCTGCATGCATTCTGACAACTTGGAGATAATGTTAATTAAGTTATTCTGTGAAAATAAGATTTTTTTTTAATTATTCAGAAAACAAACAGCCATTTAAGGCAAATTTACGTTAAACTAATAACTTCAATAAAGCCTAAAGTTTCCTATATTACTAAATGTACTGTTGATGTTTTTTATTTAATTTCATATCTGACACAACCGTGCAAGGTCATTTTAAAACGGGGTGTGACTTTTGAAAAAAAAAGTCGCAATCTTGAAAAAAAAAAGTAAACTAAAGTTCTCGTTACCTAAGCTTAGAGCTTGCTGACAGTACCCTAAGCTCTAAGCGTGCATCAGGGCAAGTTCTAGGGCCTGGCTTTCCCTGACCTGACCTCTCTCGACGCTACTTTCGATTTCACTCGACTCCTCATGACTTGAGGAAGTACGAGGCTCTTATAAGTTTATAGGAAGTATCGATCTCACTGATTGGTCCTTCAGCATGTCTAGCTTTTTCCTGCGACTTTGATTGTCATATATCGTTTACCTCTCAGAAACAACATCAAAATTCAGGGATAAAAAATATCCTCAATATTTTACAACGTTTTGCAACGCTGCAGTATTTTTCAAAATGTTAAAATAATTAAAGGATAATTTTATCCAGAACAAATTATTTATTAGTAAATAAAAGTTATGCTATCAGTGCTATCACTACATGTATAAGTTTAATTTGTTCGGTCAATGATCCTTCTGAATGAACTCATCAATGTTGTAACACGCCCGGTCAATCAAAAGCGATTTCAGCTTGCTATTAAAAATACTATCACTTTTGGAGTTGTTAATTCCGTTCGGTACTGAGTTGTAAATAGTTGATCCAAAGATGCTAAGCGACCGTCGAGACTTGGCGAGCCGGCGCCGCGGGCTGCCTCGACCATTTTAGTACCATCTATCTTTTACTAAATAAAGACTCCTTTATTTATTATGCTTATGTACCTTTTAAATAAATATCAGAGGACAAATTTTCAAACAAATTGACCAAGTCCCAAACTAAGCTCTAGGATATAGGTAATAAGCAACGATATACATAGTTAAATATATGGAAAACATCCATGACGCAAGAACAAATAGTGCGCTCGTTACACCAATATTTTCCCATACCGGGGATCAAACCCAAAACCGCTAGCTTCGTAGGCAGGGTAACTACCAACCAACGGCCGAACCCTATATTTAAACCGCGGACAGATAGGCTTACTTCAGGTTAAAATTTGGCACATTTTGTATAGGCAAATGTCAAATTTTAATTCGAAGTAAGTAAGCCTTATCTGTTCGCGGTTTGAATATAGGGTTCGGCCGTAAGCTAAACTTGCGGCATTATATCGGGCGATTTCATTAGTGTACATACCGACACAGACGTTTGCAAACGCAAGGTTAAAATGATTTAACTTTACGTCGTTAGACCTCATCAATCTGCACAAGGTTTCCATGGAAACACTAACTTTGATGCGATAGTAATAAGATTGCGAATGGGACCGACACTATGTCGTTTTGATTAATGACACTGGAATTACGGAATGGTCGTGAGTGATGATTTGACCTAATGAGGTACATACAATAAGACTGAGTGTGTGGAAGTACCTAATTTTTACTTCATTATTTATAACTAGTTCCTGTCTGTAACTTTGTCCGTGTTGACCATACCATCCCACGGGAGTAGTCGTACATCTTCTTTTAGTCCACATTTCTCTCTAAATTTTTCATTCCTTACTCTATCAATCAGTTTAACACCACACATACTACGCAAAGAGCGCATTGCAACTGTATAGTATAGAACTAGTAAACAATATAACGACTTATTAAGGAGATCACACCGGGTTACTCACGTAAAATTTGTCGAAAAACGCTCGACATGTTGCGGGCTCGTCCGGAATCCCTATTCATGAGCAGACGCGGCCGCATGCCTCATGTCATGTCTGCTCATGAATAGAGACTCCAGACGAGCCCGAAACATGTCGAGCGTTTTTCGACAAATTTTACGTGAGTAACCCGGTGTGATCTCCTTAATTATGTCTGAGTCTCACGGAAGTTTTATGTTTAAAATATAACGACTACTAAAAGTAACTGCTAAGGGACCAGAGAAACTTTTAATTTTTATATTTAACACTAATAAATTCAAATCAATCAAATCAATCAAAAAATCTTTATTTACTCTCACAAGGCCTGAGATATACTTAGGGCCACTACAAAAAATGACAATATGCTAATAACCAGTGTGAGAGCAGTGTCCGTACTAGGATACCCTGTATGCCAGATCGCCAGGCCCTCCCCCGATTTCACGAAGAAGTAGATATGTACTTCATTATGTAAGTATCTTTATCGTTTTCTACTTTACGAAGCGTAAAAATATCACTTTCCTATACCGTAAGCGCCAGTTCATAGTTGAAGGTCACTTGCACTTTCGTCGCTTGCGGCTTCAAGTGGTCACGTCTCACTTCGCGTATAATCTTGCATCTCACGAGTGCGCTAAAACTAATTCAATTTCAACTTTATTACTATGTAATAGAAGCCTTTACAATCGCAATCATGAGATAGACTCGTATGTTACGTCTCTCGTGCGTGACTTAGTGGAGACTTATTATGGGTCATTAGGAATATTATGGTTATTATTTCACAGGTCTTATGGGTATATGTCAATTTAGATTCGTATAAGTTTGTCTTTTAAATTGTTTTGAAGTTTCTGTACAGTCAACCAATGTAATGCTAGGAATTACATTGGTTGTTGTTGTAATCTTATGACCCAAACACAGATGCGCAAAGTATTTTTTTTGTTTAATAAGTGTCATTTTCGGGGCACCAATTATTTAGCAGTTAGCTTTTCAAAGCTTGCTTTTTGTTAAATTACCTACCTATGTATAATTAATGGCTTTCACATCTATTCAGGTGTATTTCGGCAATGAGTCGAGTTATTTATAGACACTTCCATGGACTTTAGAGAAATAAAGTCCATAGATATCATACGCGAGGAAGTCGGTAAAAGAGTGTTTTCTCTTATGGACTTTTGTAAAGAAACAATAATGAACAAAACAATGCTATCTAGAACGCGTGTTATACATCAAATAGTAAACATATTCTAAACCCTAACCTCACGATTTCACAATATCTAGAATTCCATACCCAAGCATTAGCTAAACAGAGTCAACTAATTAGCTTGCACAATACCAGCTTAAATCAGTTCAGCTAATTGCAAAGTAGATGCGCTCTCAAGTATGAGTGCAGTTTCAATAGTAATCGGTCACGACTACCGCGAGCGTTGTGAAGTCCTAGTACTCAATTACCTTAAATGAGTACCTTAAAGTACCTTTTAGTGGTGGTAGGACCTTTTGCGAGGTACATCTGGATCGCTACCACCACCTTATTCTTTACCTAGCCTTTTAAGGGGAACCATATTTTCTTATTTAAGGCTTGGAAAATGCGTTTACGCATAACACCCAGGTCCAGGGGGGGGACTACAGCTAAAACTACAAATGCTACTAAAAATCGATTACATTAATTCATCATTCTCCTGCCCTTATTCCAACTTATTTGGCTTTGACTTTTTTTTAGACATGACACCAATAAAAGGTCAATTTACCCGACAAGCAATAAAATATAACCCAAAAAGCACCTATGACCTTTCGCAATTCATTGTTACCAGTCTTTATGATGTTGTGACGTAATTTATAACCGTCTCAGCTTATTTTTAGATCATAATCATCCAATTATCATGAAAGGTAACCGACATTACATCTTTTTTAACAAGAACTGACCCAAATAGTAGCGCGGGAGTTGATACCATATTTTATATTTAAAACATTTTGTCGAAATTTAAATGTCTTAAAAAGTGGTAAGTACATTTTTGTTACCAGGGGCCCATTTCACGAAGCTACAAGTTACAAATTACAATCGGAAGTTCTCTCTTTCTAGCAAAAGGAGTTAGAAAGAGACTTCCACTTGTAATTTGTAACTTGTAGCTTCGTGAAATGGGCCCCTGAGGCCCGTTTCACGAAGCTACAAGTTAATTAACAGGTACACTCCTTTGCAAAGGAAATGCCACTTTAGATTTTTTCAAGTAACTTAATTTTACTGTAACTATATGATTTTTTATGCTACAAAATAAAGAAAATATTATTTTTAACCAAGATAAATTATAATTTAGAAGCAATCATTATAGTTTTATACTTTTAGTTACAGTATATTTAAACAACTCGAAAATATCGGAAGTACCTGTTTTCTCTGCAAGATTTATTTTGTGTTTGGGTTAATTTATTTGTAGTATTCTTTTGTAATTACATCGATTCGTTAGTAAATATAATACAATAATATTCTTTTACCTATACTAGATTACCTATATAAAACCTAACTAACTTGTGTTTTTTGACATTTCCTACAATTCAATTATAAAAACAGACCACTTTCTTTTAGTGGGAGCAAAGGCATTTTCATTGTCATATCTTGCGTTTATTTTAAAAAGGAAATAAAATTATCTACGCATCTAAAATATCGGCTTAAACACTATAATAAACTTACAAATCACAACCTTTTGATTAAAATTGCTGGTTTCATGTGTTAATACGAAACAATGGTGTATCTTATTCACAGATTTTGCATAACGCCTTGTGAATGAGTAGGCGCACATTAATTGTAATTTTTTATCATTCGATCTTACTTTGTTCAATTGAGTTATGCTCGCTTGGTTTGAAGGTAATGAGTTTGTGTCAATATGCACTTTAATTATAGATGCTTGGAGTAAAAAACTGATTGACTGCGCATTGGCACACTGAGATATCCTAGATACTCGAATAGGTTTATTGTCTGTAGTAAAACAAACATTATTTTTAGTTGTTAGAATCACAGTTTAAACTTCCAGTGCACCCATCAATGAAAAATGCCAATCTGATCTTTGAACAACTTGATCAGATTTCGTTTTTTTTTCTACATTTATTGCAAGTTTTATTTATTTAAGAGAACTTGACACTAAGCAAAAACAATTTAAATAGTCTTTATGAAACACTTTACTGTTTTATTTACTTTTATTAAATAAATCGTTTCTCAGTTTTGAAGTCCATTGTGAAATAAAACTTTAATCGTTGAAACTCTCGTTGTAACATCCCGCAAATTCACACACGTCTAGAAACAGAAAAACTGCAATAAAACTTAATGGCTAATAAATCAAAGTTATTACTCATTAAACTGAAATTCTGGTGAGTGTTGCGTCGATCCAAATAATTTACCTACATCGAGTCAAATACAATGGCGTACCCGATGTTATCGGCCGTAAAAACATTGAATTGTCTTTATTGTGTCTTGATTGATTAAGATTCTTAACTTGAAGAGATAAGTGCCGTTTTTGAATGGCTTAATCGTGTTATACAGGGTGGTCACACGCTCGCAATTATTAATAGGTTATTTGCATATGAGTTGGTTTTCAAATTTAGTTTCAAATACTTTTGTAACAAAGGGTTTACAGATTTACTTATCCAATTGGGTTATCACATAATTTTATTATGTATGGTGATTCAAAAACCATTTAGAGAAAAGGGGTTGTAGAACCATTCCCCGTTATCAGATTATTGTTACAAAATTAGTATTAAATAATTATTTTAAATTTATCATTTAACATTATTTGATCTCTAATGTAGTGATGTCACGATCTTGATACTGCATATAATTATGAATCGGAAATGCAGTAATATACAATATTGTATATCGATTTTTGTCTTACTATTTCTGTTTTAGTTTAACGCTTATTAAAATCAAGACAATTTTAACTGTATATAAATATGACAAAGTAAGATCTTATAAAAAAACGAATGCTCAAAATATAAATCGATTTTGGACCCTCTGCCCGTAGGATAGTCTGTGAGTGAAATTGTCCAACTTGACGTGATCTGACAAAAACGCACAGTGCTGCCAGGCAAAAAAACAATTAATAACGTTTTAAAGAAACTCTTAAATGTTTTAAAGCATGTCCCAAATAAACCAATTTTTTAGTGTCGTCATAAGGCCATTTTCTTTAAAAATTAAAATAAATTAATATACTTATTTAAATGCAAAAGCCACGATATTAGTGTTTTCAATTAGTCAATTTTATCGAAAAAAAAACTAGGAGTTAATTATTTTGGGATAACCCAATTAATTATAAAGGCGAAAAATTGTGTTAGTTTGTTACTCCTTCACCCCGTAAGTATGGAAGAAGAAGTGACTTTGAATTGAATGAAATGAATGAATAATTTTGTGTGGAGATAGATTAAGTCACTTTTTTGAGGAAATGGAACAGGTCCTACTTGGACGAAGTCGCAAACCAAAGCTAGTTTAGCATAAAAAAGCACTCGGAAGCCTTAAAAGCTAACTACATCATTCCTCATTACACTTCTAATTTCGTAAAACCTACTTCACATCTATATTTCCATGTGTTTCCAATCTCTTTATAAATTCCATACAAAACGGCACATTAAATGCCCATTCAGTTCATACAATGTCGATCTACGTAACGAGTTGCGCAAGCGCTTCTAATGCATTTTGAGGTCGAGAGGTTACAGCGATGAGCGAAATACAAGATGTATTGACACTTAAGTCATAGTATAAATGGAGAAGTAGGTCATCTCCGGCCCTTTACGAGTTTTTGTACCTACTTATTTTTAATTTCTACGAGCACCTTCCCGCTGACTAAAAAAATGAGTCCAGGGGCCGTAGCATGACTGCGTTTATCGCGTGATAAAGTTTAGATAAGGCATCCGTCACCTTTTGACACGTAAATAAGAACGACAGTGACGGATGCTTTATCCACATTTGACACGCGATATAGACGCAACCATGCTACTAGGCCAGGGAGCCTAATATGACCGCGTTTATCGTGTGACAAAGTGTGGGTAAGGCATCCGTCACCGTCTGACACGTAAATAAGTACGAGAATGACGGAAGCTTTAACTATATTTTTTCACGCGATAAATGTAACCATACTTTACCTGCAGTGATGAAACATTCAAGTGTATGTCGATTAAAAACCCCTTTTGTTGGATAATGCATTTTACTCTGGTGAATTTATTGGAGCTTTTTGACTTTACAATACCTATACCTTTGAGATTATTTTACTACCATTAGTACATTTAACTTTGTGACTTGTTTTATTATTATTTGTCCATTCATTTTTGACATTGACAGTAACTTTTTTTTTGTTTCTTTGACGATCACAATATGCATTCTGTAAAATAAACATGTGTGCACGCACACATTCCAGCCGCGTGATATACCTTTGTTTGAAGATGAACTACTGTTCTATTTTTATTTATGCTTGAGTTCTGTGCTTTAAGGCTAAATGCGGTATAGCCTACAATAGGGTGTATGAATAAAAAGCTAAGTTTTATTTTTTACAACTTATTTTCCAATTCGTTGACGAAGTAAATGGCAAATCAAAGTTGGTCTGCGCGTTCATAGGCACGTAAGACAGAATTAGATAAGTATCTAAGAGTTGGAAGGTGACAACAGAATTTTCACTTTGCCTAAGACTGCACCTTAATAATTAAGTATTAAGTAAGTAGTTGATTACCTACAGGAAAGTTAAAGGTTATTAATATAATTATTTCCTTTAAATAGTGTATTTATTTGTACAACGAATCAACACTCTTCCATTTTAAGAAAATAGGTAGGTACATTAAAAATAGGTACAAAAAAGCACAAGATCGGTCTGAGTGGAGAGCCTTGGGGGAGGCCTATGTCCAGCAGTGGACGTCTCTCGGCTGACATGATGATGATGATGATGAGGTACATTAACTTATTAGAAAATTTAAATTCAAAATTCAAGATCTTAACGTCCTAGACCCACTGAGTTTGATATTATTATACATTTGTTGCGTTTGTCAAACCTCTTTCTAGTAAGATGTTGCCCATGAACTAACCAATAATTGCACAACAAAGAAATATGACACAAAAAATAACTACTGCAATTTGTGAATGTATAATTACCTTTAAACAATGTTGCAAAACAGAATGGCGCATAAACAAAAACACACTGTTTTAGGTAAAGTGACATAACCATAGTCAGTGTCATCAGAGTTGCGAAATTATGTAAATATGGGAATCATTGACTTATACTGTTTCTTACTGCGCCTATTTGTAAGAATTTTACGTATATCTACTTACCTATTCGAAGGTGAGCCATGGCAAGCCAAGCCATGGCCCGTAATGTTGGTCGACATGATAAATAAATCCCCCTCTCCTTAATACAATTCAAGAGCTACCAATTGTACTTAATGACTTCATATTGTTAATCAAGGGATGAAAGGTAGGTACCACCAATAAATGGTGACTGTTAAATATGCTACTTTCATGTCGACGAGGAAGTTTAAAAATAAAACTTATAAAAGTAAGACTCACAATAGCACCCAAAGAGGGACTGTACAAGATTTTAGCACGGCTCAATACAGGCTTAGTTATTATATTTAAATAATGTTAGTAGAGAGAGGCTGTATTTTCTGCTACTACACAGGTCCATTGACATAGTTCTTTTTTCTAATTATACTTTGATCCCTAAGGTTAACATGCATCATTTTCAACCTGCTTCTAAAAACAATAGCCTAACTTTCACAGTATAACAGACTAACGGCCAAACCCTATATTCAATCCGCGGATAGATAAGGCTTACCTCGGGTTAAAATTTGACATTTGCCCATACAAAATGTGTCAAATTTTAACCAGAAGTAAGCCTATCTATCCGCGGTTTGAATATAGGGTTCGGCCATAAGACATGAAAAAATATTTCACGTAATTGTATCAATTTTTTTTAGTCAGAATATATCCACTGGCGATCCTTGTCTTCTCTCAGATGTTGTTGAAAAACTTCCTGCGACTTCGTTGAATCCTTCGGCGCCCTTCCCCGGTAATGGAGGTCTTCCTAGTAAATAATTACACGATATCGTACTTTGTCGGATAAGTTCGTATATATCTTGCGCTCTCAGTTTGCTTCAATACCTATTGGTAAGTTAAAAGAAACAAGATAAATACTAGCTTATCCGACACAAAATACTATGTTGTATAATTATTCACTACATCCTAGAGAGGTAACCACTACAAAATTGAACTACTCGAATATAGGCACCTACAAAAGTCATCAATGTCATCATCATCATCATTATCAGCCCGTATCAGTCCACTATTCGAATGCACTCCACTGCTCTCGATCTTCTGCTTCTCTCATCCAACCTACACCGGCCCACCTGCGCATATCATCGCTCCACTTGCCCCAGGGCGTCCCAGACGACGTTTCCCGAGACGCGGTCTCCACTCAAGAACACGATATCTCCAACAGTCGTCAGTTCTACAACCTACAAAAGTATCAAGACTAATTTTATTATTATTTTCTTTTTGATGTCATGTATCATGTCACTATGCAATCATTCTTGGTACTTTTAGAGTTAGGTTCGGATGTAGTACGTAAGCAACTTACCTCTAAAGTATACTTATAAACATACCAATTCTTAGTTCCGTTTAAGAAACCGTAGTTTTGTATGGTAAAGCGTACCCAAGCGAAGCGATGTGCAATTCAGATATGCAAACATACTGTACTTATACAGTACGACACTATTAATATGGCTCGCGTCAAAGCGCTTACGCTGTTGGCAGAGAGTCTATTTTTGCTTAATCCGCGCGCCATATTAATTGTGTCGTGCTGTACCTTATTTTATTATATTTGTTCACTACTTCTGTAGCCATTCTATTTCTATAATGCATTTTGAATGGTATTGTTGAAAATATTTGTCAAGAATTGCAATGTGACCTTCAAATGTAAGATTATCTTCAAAATTCCGATGGTAGATTTGTAGGTACTCAGAATTCGAAATGGTGTTTAATTTACGCTGATAGACGAGTGTAGGATTTCAAGGGAAATGTACTATAATACAAGTTTAGTCAGTTAAACAGCTTTACACAATATCGATACACAAGCAGTCTGGTTCTTGTTTATAAGGTACTTCACAATAGATCATTGATCAAGTTTCAAATCTCAATCAATAACATTATGTAATGTATTGGATGGGTCATTGCAATGAATACTTAACTAAACAATGCACATAATGGGCGGTAATTTCATAAGTCCTTTACGTTTAAATATAAAAGCTTAATGGCTTTTAATATCTGTGGTCAATGGTGCTTAACCTTGTCGGTTGCGACATAAGGCATTTGAACATTTTGCAACGTGTATTAATTAATTGTTAAAATAAAATGCACGTACGTGTGTTCTTCATGTTTCATGGATTCCGAGGAATTTATTGAGTTTAGATTCAAATTATTTATTTAATAAATTAGCTGTTTATCGCCCTGGTGAATTACTTTTTTCGTACAAAACTTGTCGTGACAAGCGGTAATTTTATTTATATGTAGAAGTTGGCACTACTATAATATTGGCTCTCCTAGTTTTTTGGTCAAGAGTAACATTGTAAAGAAGAAGCGCCGCAAGGAATTAAAAGTATAATGATGACGACGGACTTGTAACATTTCGGTGGAATGTATCAGTTGCGGTCCTTATCTCATGGGTGCGAATAGATAGGACCACGATTGGTACGTTACACTATGTTACAAGAAGCTACCTGAAGGTGTCAAGGCTTGCGTTTTGTTTTTGTTATACTTTTTATTGTTACAGAAATTGCAGTATTAGGTTAGAAACAATGTAGATCATTCTTTTACACGGTTATTGAACTCGCAAAACTTCGCTCGCTCGATCTACCGTTCGACTGAGAGAAACGTATTAAACATTTGCTTGTGCAGGGTCCGTCCGTGTTGCTACCATCTTATCCTAGAACCTACCACCAAGCATCAGTGTTCACATTGTTGTCTTCCGGTGTGGGGATAATCTAACCGGTGAAATAACTAACATAGAGGCTTTAATCTTAGACCTCAGGGTTGGGAACACATTTGCGGTATTGGGACTGCAGTCTTGGGACTGCAGTCTTGAGAATGCAAATGTATATCCGCCACAGATCTCACTTACCATCAAGTGTCTGTATGTTTTGTCTTCTTCATTGCATAAAATAATAATAAAGAGAAGCAAGCTAGAGTAGGTGTGCCTAGTCCATATTTGACATATAAGGATACCATTATAGCATTACTTGTTCAAGCAGTCTACAAAAAAATGTAGGTAATGGTACAAGTACAATAGAGCTGGTCACACGATGCGTTTTTACGACAATTACTAGTGATACGGTGAGAAACCGGTGAATGCCGTGGGGACTGACACTGATACAGTATTGGCCTGCATTGTCCCTTCAATCAGGCTACTTGCTGGTTGGGGCAGTCTAGGCGTGCCGGTTATCGTAGTAACAACGTAGTAGCTCGTACCTACTTGATTATAACGGAGGCAAAGTTACAGCAATATGGTTTAGCTGCGTAGAATAAGGGTCTCCCCAGAGCTATCGACGCGGAATTGGCTTAAACCGGTTAGAAAAAGTTATATCTCCATGCAAAAAGAGCGAAAACGACGTCGCTCGGCTCGGCTCGGCTCGGCTCGCTTCGGCGTTGCGTACGGAACGACGTCGTTTTCGCTCTTATTGCATGGACATAAAAGTTTTTCTTACCGGCTCCGACTCCGCGTCGATAGGTTTGGGGAGACCCTAAGGCTCCATTGTTTGTTTGGAAAATATTTTGGGTTACAAAAAAATAATTATAATAACTACTTAAATGAAAAGCAAGCTTTAAAAAACCCGACTGCATTTTTTATATTGTCGTCAATATACCTATGTTAAAAGGTAATTCACATTTTGCCGGTGTTGTTATCTAAATTTTAACAGTTTAGGTATCCTATGTCACCCAGCATGATGAAAGGATTCTAACGATACCACACATCTAAATCGGCTCGGGTGTTTAGAAGTTATGGTGGAATTAAGAATCGTTCATACATACATACATGAACCCTGAAAACATTACATTCCTTTTTTTGGGCAGTCGTCTAAAAAGAGGCTATATCTAATTTAAAACAAAATGTCGTCATAATCAAGACTGAGGGCATGCGTCCTAATTCGCCACCTCTTTGAATATTCCCTTCTCTTTATAAATGGCTGCTATCTCCCTCGCAATGATAATCATTAAAAATAACGTTATCTAAACGTTATAATGCCCTCAAAATTGTAGAACACACACGTTTTTATGCTAAACTAACTGCCACAAATTGCCCGTATACGCGATAGCACAGTTTCACTAAATGACGGCAATTGAATCCAAAACTGAATCTCTAATTACTATGTTAGGTTAATTAAATTACATAACTGCAGTGATAAGACCGTTTTTTAGTTCCGGAGTCTCTTCTCAATGTATAAATAAATCCGATAAGCTTATCCTACTTTCTAACCTTTGCCCTAACGCCAAGCAGTTGTGTTCGCATTGTTGGGTTCCGGTATTATAAGACTACCAGAAATTACTATCATAGAAACATCCCTTGCTGACCCGACACGTTAGCCTAGTTGATAGTGACCCTGCCTACGAAGTTAACGGATCAGGGTTCGATTCCCGGTCAAAGAAAATATTTCTGATGAGCACGAATTTGTTTTTGAGTCTTTAGCGTTTTTCATATGTAATATTTCTCGTTGCCTAGTGCCCATAGTAAAAGCCTAGAACTTAGTTTGGGGCTAAGTAAATTTGTGTGAGATTATCCTAAAAAAACAACCCAATAATAAACTAAAATTATTTCTTCACTAGTTTTAATTAAATAATAAATATCGACGTCAGCATCAGCAACAGAAATACTGATCTCTATGTCATTCTATGCCAGTATTCCGACGCCATCTTGCGTAACGCCAATCATTTCCTTGTATTAAGAGCGCGACCACATTCGATAATCGGATAACAATCGATACAGTGATCGATTGTTATTGCGGCGTGACTGGCGGTTGTGAAGATGGGGGTATTGGGGGCACAGCCTGTTGCTTAGTCAGGTGACATTTGCTATAATAATCATAAGGTTAGGTTAGGTTATGGAATCGGCCGGCGGCCGGCATTAGACAATCAATCATTTGATTCCTTACAAGACAAATTGTAGTTCTGGCTTGACTCTAGCTCCTAAATATTGCATCAACTGTCCTCTACATAAGTGTAGTTTATAAATAGTTCATGTTAGTTTAAGTATGTATGTATAGATAAATAAATATATTAAATTGCTGTATCTATTTATGTAGATATTTGAATTTATTAATTTTTTATAGTTAGGTTTTAAGGTTAGTTTAATGTGTATGCTCTTTTCCTAAATAAAGTTGTACACTTGCCTACTCGATGCACAACCTTTTCAATGTCTCAAGGGTTAGCTGGAATGGAAGAAATCCCTTAAAGGGATAAGTTCACCTTTGTAACTACATCCTTTTTTAAAATCTTCATTGTATTGTTTTTGTTTTTGTTTTGTACAATAAAGTGTTTACATACATACATACATTATTACTAGACCGACTGTCCAGTGTCAAGAACTTGTAATAGTTATTTGTTATACAAGGGGGGAAAGTTGTATTTTACCTGCGAGTGTTCATTTGAAACACGAGCTAGTGAAAGGATTCTATGATTGACCACGAGCGTAGCGAGTGGTTCAAAAATAGAATCCTGAGCGTAGCGAGTGTTTCAACACACGAGACGTAAAATAACTTTTCACCCGTGTATAACACAAAACTTTTCACCTCACTACAGCGAGGAAAATATAAAAAAGGGTTTTTAATATCAATTATTATTTATTTACCTCTTTAATACAATTTTTTTTTGTGTTTTTTACTTGATGCAATTCATTAATTGTGATGTTAAAAATTCAGCACTTAACGTTTTACGTTTTGTTAGCTGTCAAATATCACTTAAGCTGCCTTCACTAGGCTGTATGGATCAATGTCCTTTGCCTTTCCCTCCGGAATAAAACACAAGAAAAAAAAATTAAGCTGCCTTCAAATGTCAAAACTCTTTCTTCACATGTGGATAAAAAGCGATTTTCTCAATAGATATCAAACAAACAAAAAGGGCTTTCCGAGCTAGTGAGATGAAAACCAAATAACGGTTTATATGCCGATCTTAGTTTAGTCGCAGGCAATGGGGAGAGCCAGTTTTCTGTTAGTAAATCACACATTGTTGTCAATAATCAATATAATAAAATAATTATATACGCGCACACTTTTTAAACATAATTTAAAGTTTAGTTTATGTAACTAATTTATTTCATTTGTTTATTTATTCTTACGAAATAGTAGTTGTCGTAAATAAATATTCGCAAGCTCCATTTTAACCCCCTTACTAATAAACGTTGAGTAACGGTGGTATAGCTATACAATGTTTTGTCCTTATCTGTCATTGTGACATTTGAATTTGACAGATAAGGACAAAACATTGTATAGCTATACCACCGTTACTCAACGTTTATTAGTAAGGGGTCTACAGTTCAGCTCGCAAAGTAATGAGTGTAATTATAAAAGTTTTAAATTTGAACCTTATTAGTATGTTAATATTTTAAATTCGATAGTCTCTGTGTGTGTGTTAGTTTGTTACTCCTTCACGCTGCAACGGCTGGACGGATTTGAATGAAATTTGAATTGGAGTTAGCTTAAATCCTGGATCAACACATAGGCTACTATTCATCCCGGAATATTTAACAGTTCCCGAGGGAATATCGATAACCGAAATCAACGCGGATGAAGTCGCGGGCAGAGCTAGTCAATGAAAATAATTAGTATGCTTTTAGACAAACCTCTGTAAGCAAAATGTTTTAGAACACCTTTCAAAAACCATGTTGTCAGTTCCGTTGAGCTCAAGTGCGAACTAGGTATCTTGCGTTAAATTAGATTTACAACAAAACGTAGACATGATAGAGAGCATCACGTAAATTCCGCGACCAATTGGCCAGCCAATCATAAACGAAAACATAACTGCTTTGAACCGGAATCATGGGCTTCGTTCCCAGGGAACTAACAAGCTTCTCGTGACTTATTTGGAGCGTAGAAAGTTCTGAGTTATTGGCTGAACTTATCGCTATTTACATTCAGTTTTGACTAAAACGGAAAAACAGTGGCACTTACGGCGTGGCCACGACTTTGAGCGGCTGATAAGCCGGATAAGGCTACAATTTAAGTGGAAGAACTTTGTGCGTGCCATGATCCCTCCGAATCCTATACCATCTTATCCTTTAAGCTCCCGCCAATCATCTGTTTGCGTTGTTGTGTGCCAGGGGCATAAGACAACCGGTGAAATTACTGGTAACCCATTATTTTATCGAAATTGAATCGCTTAACTTCAAACTCGGGTATGTCCTTGAAATTTGGTATACGAATTTAAAACTTAATTTGCTTGAAAAAAGTCGCATATTACATTGTCGTTTTGCATGAACTTATCCGAGTATGAAGTTAAGCAACTCAATTAACTTCTTGATTGTATCATTGAAACGATGATGATTTTTTATTTTAAACATTAATTACGTAGGGGTTAGGTTAGACTTGCGACTATATGAACGAAAAAGCTATCCGGCGAGAAATGCATTTCGATAACATGAAATTTCTTCGTAATGATACGTTCGTTGAAAGGTGTTTTGCTTTGTTCTGTTACCCGAAATTGCTAGCATAGAGTTCTGCCATCTTCGTACTCAGGGTTGGCAAGTTGGCAACGCATTTGTATTCTTTGGATTGAGAATGGAAAAGCCTATGGGTCTCAGATCTCACTTACCATCAGGTGGGCTGTGTGCTCTTGCCTTTGCCATAAAAAAAAACATGTAATTTAAACTGAAACTCATAACAATTCATTCGATAAAAACACAATACAACACAGCAAACATGGAACAAAAAAAAACAAGATGAGACTAGAGCAAAACCCTAATTTGACTTTGGCCGAACTTGGCCGTGTAGAAATAATATAAAATAAATCCCTATAACTAATTATTTTTAGTCATAATGAGTGTGTGTCATAACGTATTTTTTTAAGAAACTGTTACTTTTTCAGGTTTTTTATAAATTAAACCTAACCTAACCTACCCTTGTCTACACGTTAGATATTTCAGAAATTTTGAAAAGTTTACAGTAAAGTATATACGACATAAAAAAATATGACTATCAATAATTATGTCAACAATGACATTATGACCAAAAAAATTGTGGGAAACAAAGGGCTCCCCTATAACACAAAGTAAATCATCCAAATATTGCCTCAAGCCGGATTCAAACCCACAACCAACAGTAGTGAGGTTACACTACTAGAGCAGTTATATTAGTTTAGCATACATACGTATAGATATTCTTAACAATAACTTTCCATCATTACGCAGTTCCTAGGATTTGTGTAAATAGAGAAATGTAGCTGTTGCTAACTTTGTGACGCAACGAGTATAAAATATATGCGCCCGCGCATGCTTTATGTAACGCGTGACTAGCGCCAATGTGTGACTGTTAGTTGTTCGGGCGGTCTGAACGCTGCGTTTTTTAGTCGCTCTTTTATTTGATAGTGTATTACACGGTCACGAACGTTAATTTATAACCCATTTCAACAAAACGTAGATCCACCGAATGCTTGAAGTTGTCAATGTCATTAGAGATTTAAAGTCATTTGTAACTAGCAGGAAACTCAACCTTATTGTTGTAGAATGTTATATTGACTTTTGACCTAAGGTGGGTCACAAATTTAAATCTTTAACTGTACAAAGTAAAAACATTTAGCTGATCTCTTTGTATTTTAATTTATTGTCACTGTTAATTTAATAAAGTTCATTCAGGTATTGCAGTTTGGCGTACAAATTAGAATAATTTAAGTTATAAAATGTGGAATATTGGTATTAAAATAGTTGAATTACCAACGTTTTATTTACAATACAACACTGTATAAAAAACCAAAAATGGGGTAGGCAGAGACTATGGATCGCCAGGTGCACCGGTCCCAATATACAACTTTAGCTTCCTCTGCATTCATCAACCTCTTCATGCACATAACGACGGTTTCGGGCGTTGTGTAAAATATAAGTAAAAAAGCAAGTTAATAAGTGTGTAGGTAAGTATTTTTTACAAAAAAAACGCGCGTTTCACCCGCCCGCATGAAGCACGTAAACTTTGACATTTCATTGCGCAACTAGAGGTCATCGCAATCCGAAAATCATTCAAAACAATACAGCATTCACAACAGTCTTAAAAACTTTCACCGGTAACCGAATATCAACTTTTTTTCCTAAACATTAGGACGCTAATAATAATAATAATGCATATATAAGACTTCTTACTTACAGTATTAAAAAAGGTCATAAGAAGCTAAACAGACAAGCTGCAATAGGCTATAATAGTTGTGGTCAAAGGTGTGACTTTGGATCTAAAGTAATTAATTTAACAAATCATGTACTTTTTGCATGTTTTTTGTGTTTATTTAGACATTTTATAGTGGTCATTATTGATACTATAAAAGGCCTTATTAGCGAATGGTTGAGTAAAAGATGGTAAAAGTTAAAGTGGGACATGACCTTAGGTAGCCTAAGATTTATTAGGTTCAAATACATTCCTTAAGAAAGTCTGATGATATAAAATAAATGATTACATCTTAGATAATTTAGCTTTGAGATCAGATCTATTTTTTGTAGCAATACTAGTTTTGTATGAACTATTATGCAACTGATCATAGATTACAAATGTTTATCGCCAAAAAGAATTTTGTGACTTTGTGAAGCTGTTATTTGTTTGTCAATGTGTTCAGTTCAAATCTTGCAAGTCCATTTTAAACCAATGTCCGTTAGTGGAATGGGCTTAAAATTTGGAACATGGGTCAAATGTATGGAATTGACATAAATAAGCAGACCTCGGAATATACGGGGCAAAATTAAAATAAATAAATAAATAAATATCAAGGGTTAATGTCACACTAATTGACCTAGTCCCAAACTAAGCTCTAGGCTTGTACCTACTATGGGTACTAGAAAACAATATAAATACTTACATAGAGAAATATAATTATACTTAAATACATTAGAAAACATCCATGACTCAGGAACAAATATTCGCGCTCATCACGCAAATATCTGCCCTTACCGGGATTTGAACCCAAGACCGCTGGCTTCGTAGGCAGTCACTACCAACTATGCCAGCGCGTCGTCAAAATTAAATGACAGCTAGGGATCGATCGCCTTCATCGATAAACTCAATTATCGATGCTTTTCCCATATTCCATATATTATTTATTTTTCCATATATTTTAGCGATCGCTTCAAGTTTTGTTTGTATTAATATTTTTTTATTGAATGTATACAAATGAAACAAATTTTTGAGCGTTAAACTTTTCCGCCTCGACTGTCATCCATTTCAGGTGACTAAAAGACTTCAATTTCTGTGGAAGTAGAAGGGGCAAAATAAAATAAAAAAACTAAAACACACAAACAATTTTGGGGGTAAATGGGAAAAGCATCGATAGCTGAGTTTATCGATATAGGCGATCCCTAGCTGTCATTTAATTTTGCCCCGTATATTCCGAGGTCTGGACCGTTCGGCAGTTTACGTCAATCATTATACATTTGCCACACCGATAACGTTCACCGAATACATCTAATCTAGGGTCACAGATCTGAAGATAACGTCGGAGGGGGCAACGGGATATCCGTTGTACATACTTGACGTAGATCCACCGAGCTCGTTTTATCTTAATAAGCAGATGTACATTCGACCTATTTGATTCCTGTGCCACGATGTAACTGTGTCAAAGTGATGCAATAGTAATCGTTTGAAGTCTCTTACAATTTGATCTGTTACGTCACTTTGATATAGTTCCATAGAACTACAGATAACAAGTAACAAGTGCAGTCAAAGTCATAAATATATACACGTTCCCAAGGCGTCAAAAATATCCGCCCCTATGCCACTCATAGATGGTAGATTTATGACGTGTAAAAGTGCCCGTGCGGCCTACTTACTGAATAAACATCTTTTATCTTTTTTATCTTTCATCATAATAAGATCTATATATACATATTTCTGGTGCGATGAACGTACAGATATTAATGCCTTTGACTGTACCTAAATCAGACAAAAGCTTTTTTTCAAAATATGTTTTTTGACAGAAACGAATTTCTACTAATTGTTTGCTAAATTAATAAATAAATAAATATCAGAAGACATTCTCATACCAATTGACCTAGTCCCAAACTAAGCTCTAGGGTAGTATTGGGGCAATGATATAAATACTTAAATAAATAACTGGCGCTCACACAAATTTTTACCCATACCGGGAATCGAACCCGGGACCGCTAGCTTCGTAGCCTTTGTCACTACCAACTAGACCAACGCGTCGTCGTAACCATCCAAAGTATAGTAATACTGCAAGTAGGTAGTAATATCATTAATGCAAAAGGAACGTGTTTGTTTATTACGCTATCACAGCTAAACTTTTAATGAAACACGTACGGAACCCCAATAATCAACATACATTTTAATAAAAATACAGTCTCATCGTAAATGTTTGTAATTGCTCTATTTGCTCATTGCACTAGGTCAAGATCTTTCAAGAGCAAATAAAACGATGAAGTCACTGTTTAAAGTTTATCTTAATACACATATTTATTTATTGCAAAATATGTATGAGTATTTAAGTATACACTTAACCAGGATAATTTGAAATCTCAACTGGATGTCCCATAAACCGACGTCAACCCGCCTAGGGCTGATAGAGCAGCTAAAAAGCTATCTGTCCAGCGGTTTAGCCGTGAAAACCGTAACCGATTGTCAGAATTACTACCGCATTTATAAAATTAGTATGAAGTAACCCATTATTAGGCTGAATTGTTTGATTACTTAAGTTTATTTTGAATTTCAATGTATAGAACAATTAAGTACAAATTCTAACCACGACATAGGGTGCCAAGCAAGCGGCACCGCTAGCCTATAATGAGTGATTTATGTCAAATCACTGACAAACTTTAAACTTGCAATATTTATTACATAATTCTTTTGTTTACAAAACTAAATTACCATAGTACACCAAAGGTTTCATTCAAAACATAACTTTTACACAACTATTGACTTGACACTTCAGTGGCAAGCGACCTGCGCGTGACCCGAGCTTGTTGACTATGTTACACATACTCGCCACTTGTATGCTAAGTAATGAAACATTTACAAACACAAAGACTTAAGTCTTATCGAGAATACTCTATTTTCAACCTTGTAAAGTTACGTTGAAATTTAAATCGTGTGATTTTCAGTTGGTGCTTGTTTCCTTTTGAATATGCGTGTAATGTTACGTAATACTTTTGACCCGTATGTTACTTTGTTGAAATTGACTAGTCATAATATGTTGAGCAAAAGGGATTTGTTAGAGAATTGCTAAGTCAATAAAGATAAGTTTGTAACGCAGCTTTGCCCGTGGAGAATCTGTTAAGTAATTGTTTTTAGCTGCGTCTAAGTAAACTAGGTTTGTTGCTACGTTCTAACGTAGTACATAGTATTTTAGACGTTTTTGAAGTAGATTTAACCATTCTTTTATACGTGATAAATATGTAAGAATTAGGATTAAAGCTAAAGTATTTGGAAATTAAATAATATATCCTTTTCAAATTTCGTTAGTTCGAAAAAGAATCTTGTGTCGGTCAACTAAAGTCATAAGTCACTTTGACAATGTCCTAAACTTAGGACTAAACTTACTAGGCTACACACGTAACTGATTAATTGTAATGTGTACAAACATCTCACAAGCACCGAGTCTCTTCTTTACACTTTTCACTTCCTGTCATGCACAAAAAAATAATTAGCTCTTACTAAAATCTAAATTAAGCTAACAAAGTAGACGTTGCGTAAGTTCACGCATTGTGCATTGTGGGCTCGGTTCCCAGGTTTGACTTATCGTGGGCTTTAACAATGCTGCTTATCTTCGCGCCTTGGTAGAGGTGCCACCACGCTGGCGGCTTTTGGGCAGTTCCGTTGGTCCCATGGAACTACGCAATTTAAGTGAAGCTTCGATTATGTTTAAATGAGTTCATAATTCTGTGGAGATATTACATTTATTTGACGCTTAATCAGAGTTTTGTTTAAATAAAGAAAGAAAACATAAGAAGTTTATTTTAGAAACGATATAAGTACATCGTGTTTGTGTTTTGTTTATGTTAAATATTGATTGCTCAAAGATAAGTTTAAAAACGGATTTTTAGGCCACAAAAACCCTAATTTTGCAATTTTCATCGAAATAATTTAAAAAAATCCAAATACATACTTGCATTATATTAACAAGTTAGGTTCACAATAATATAAAATAACGAATAGTTAATATATTTTAATTCATATTTATAGCTAAACACTAGTGTATGAAAGAAATTGCGAACACAAGTGTGGCCTTAACCTTACTGCAAACCTTGACATGATCCTTCATTTATGTCTAGTTTTCAGACATTTTCGGTTCTTAGGCAATAAGAAAACAATGTTAATTAATCTATCGCTCAGTTATATTAATTACATGCTTTTGTCTAGTTAATTAACTGTATTTAGAGAGCCATTTGAAATTAATGTTTCTATTGTTTTGGTTTCAAGGATTGTTAAGAGAAGTTCCTTTTCGGGTCCGAAATGTGGTTACCCAATTGTATGAATATTTTTTAACAGTGGGAGCGGTTATTGGGGACAATCGATATTTCGCATTAGAATTGATTTCGCTCTCCAATCAATGATCTATTCTATTAGATCGATTAAAATAAAATATCAGGCGATAATCTCATACCAGTTGACCTAGTGCCAAACTAAGCTCTAGGCTTGTACAGTCACCGGCAATAATATATTATCCAGCATTGGGCTAAAAATATCTGACACGTCTCTATTATTAGAGGCATAAGAGCGTGTCAGAAGATAGGGTTTCCGCGTCGTCAATTTAAGTTACGGAGCAGGAATTATGTTTTTTCAAGCTTTTATTTAACTTGCACTTGGTCTAAGATCCGAATAGGAGATGCACCGGGCTGTTTATTTGATGAAAAGTATTTGAAGATATTACGAAAAACTATGTCTGTACGTTTTCCTTTGTAAGAAAATATTTCTCAGGAATTAAAAAAAAATTGTACAGACCTAGTTTTTCACAATAACTACAACATATT
This sequence comes from Acleris cristana, assembly GCA_948252455.1. Classification (NCBI taxonomy): domain Eukaryota; kingdom Metazoa; phylum Arthropoda; class Insecta; order Lepidoptera; family Tortricidae; genus Acleris; species Acleris cristana. Next base: position 12,466,355 of record OX411793.1, read on the forward strand.
CAAATTTCGTGGTAATCGGACTTGATTTAGAGGGTGAGAAACGCTATCGCCCGGATCAAAATTTGTATGGATTTTTTTTGACAGCTACGCGTTTTTAGCGGCGCTTCACAATCCTCTTAATTTGCTTTATTCGTGCATTATTATTAATATTAATTTATTTTCCTTTTATTGGTTCTTTAACAGTTTTCAAATATCTAATAGTGTCATTTTTCTTTTCTAGATGGCGCGGTGGTGCGCTGTCCTGGCGCTGTGTGCGTTAATTGCATGCGTTGGCGCAGCGGATTCTCAGGCTCGTTTACGTAAGTTTATACCTTATAGTTTTGATAACAGAGTATATTTTATTTAGTATTAAGTGACGTTTAGGACTTTGTTATCATATCTTATCTTACAGGGTCCTTTCGGATACACTTCGACCCTTTAGGATCTTTTGCGCAAATACCCTCTTCCACACTCAGCTGTTCGAATGTGCAGGTTTCCTCACGATGTTGTTCCTTCACCGTAAGAGCATCGGGTAATGCACTTAAGTTATAAAAACTCATTGGTATATGGTGACGGCGGGGGTTGGAACTCGGTACCTTACGATCACGAGTCGACCATCTAAGCCACTAGGCCACCGACACTCTACGTATAGTTTGGACTTTGTTATTAGACCCCTGAATAGTTTAAAAAACACGAAATGAAACATTGGATTTTTTAAAAGAAAGAATGAGTAACAAGAAATTAGATAAATTGATCCACTTAGGTATGCTTACGTTAAAATACTCCCTTGCATTAGACCAATTATGACATATCAACCTCGGTCTACAATTTAAATTGTTTAACAAGGGAAATCTCACAGAAATTGACCTAGTCCCAAACTAAGCTGTACGCTTGTTGCTATGGGTACTAGACTAACGTACGTATATAGAGAAATCCATAATAAAATAGATAGAATACATCCAAATTCTCGCCCTCATCACACAAATATTTGCCATACCGGGGATCGAACCCAGAACCTAGCCTTGATACTACAACTTTACATATACAAATACCTATACGATTTTTTAAAAGATACACTTCGAAGTAATGTGATGATGCATCTAAAACAACACGCACGAAACAGCTGAGTCATCGGATGCAATGACATTATGTGTGTAAGTGTCGAAGAGATCACTTATGCAATTGGCGTTAGCATGGCAAAGTTTTGCTCAGGTTTACAGTCAACACTATGCAGGCGGTCGAATCTTATAACAGGTGGCCAAATTTGAAAGAGCTGGGATATATTCCTAGCTGTAAAAACGAATGAACCGCCTCTATTAGAAAAAACAATCCACAAGAGGTCGGTGAATTTAGCGTTAATAGCAACAGTGTTTACAGTATTTACTTCTTCAAAATAACCCACAACATTTACATCGATTTACAATCCAGACATGACATGTAATACATTACTATTTTTACAGAAAACATTCGCAAACGGTCTAGGAGTGGTACGTACACAACATTCTTTAACCATCCCTGGTCCACTTTCCATCTCAGTCTCCATTTATACAAAATTAGCTTTCAGAAAACACGTCGCAAATAGTTTATGCTGCACATGCATCAATCACATCACACAAAGTCACAATTGCACTTAGATTGTCACTTACATGTGTCATTTTGACATCAATCATTTAATCAAGTTTTACATAACGTCAGAATTTTCACCGATTTAAAACAGCTTTTGCCTATTACATTTGCGCAAAATCATACAATATAAAATCAATCTTCAATTTGAGCACTTCTAAACGTCTCAGGATCGTATTTATAAACTAATCTCGGCACAGATGTCAGTCTTAAGATTCGTCTGAAATGTCTATTCCCTATGACTCGACGTTTGCATTGATTTGTTCTTGAGACGGGGATCTTAGCGAAGATCAGTTTATCATTATGGCCGTCCGGAGGATTTGTGTCGCTGTGAGTTACACTTTACTCTGAAGACTTGTCACACTCAATAAAACTGCTTCGCACAGACATGACAATATCTGTACGACACCTACATACATCACTTTATATTTTTTCACAATTAAAAGACAGCTTTCTACGTCGCAACGCTTTTAGCTACTTCATTATTTAATTCAATTACTTGTTATTTTTGTTTAACAGCAATTATGTATTCTCGTAGTATTTATAGTTCTTCTATATTTAGTTTGTTGATTTACTGTAAGAGGTTTATCCCTCTACAATTTTTCCAATTTACTTCATTAAATGTTGTGTTTTCGCCAGATTGGTCAATACTTCTTCATTCATGGTTTTAATTCTCCTGTTCACACCTTAACAATGTTTTTATCGGGTTGTACATTATTATTAACTAATCATGCCCCTGTAAATTTGTATTGTAAATAATTTATTAAGTATGATTGATTAACGCTGCAAGTCCTGTAAAATATTTGTTTGTTTTTTGTATTCCTACTTAACTACCTATTGGTTTGGTTTTCTATCTTCGGCATGTTAGTATTTTGTTGGAAAACACCTCGAATGTTTCTTCTTTTATAATATTGTATAACCATTTATTTTCTCTATTACTTCAAATAACACAGTCTACGTTCTGTTTTCGATTTACATATTGTTAATTGGTCCTGTCATATTATTCTTCTTCGACAGTTTCATTTAAATTCTCAAGATTCTTAATTATTTAATACCCAATCTAAGTTTAACCAACACATATCTAACCGCTTAGTGTTTCCCTTGTAATCTACTCGTGTGGTCTACAGACTTCATCCTTCTTAACATATCTGGTTAAAACCATTACTAATGGTTCTGGTGTTTTGTTGTCTTCTCATCGTAATCGATGACTCCTGCTCTTGCAGCCGACCTGAGCCCTGCCAAGCAGGCGGAAGTCGATGACATGGTCAGCAACCTTCTCCAATGGATTCAGGGCTTTTACCAACAGAGGAATCGAAAAGGTTCGATATTGTCAAAATAGTTTTAGGATTAGGTAACATTGATATTCATCCAAACATGGACGCATGCTGCGATATTAATAATGTTTGCTTTAGAATCTTTATCAATAAACATTTTGTACATTTTCAGCTCGCCAGTACTTCGGAGGCAAGCCAGAAAGGCCGAGGCCTTTTGAGCCTGCCGGGTACCTCCCACCCGTCGGCTACCCGCCTGCAGGCAACCGTCCTACGCCGTCGTACAGTGAAGGCCCGGCACCATCCAACCCGACGTATCAGCCTAGCCAGCCTTCACCAAGCCCGTCGTACCAGCCAACTCAACCCGAACAGCCTTCGTACAAACCAACGCAGCAGGACCAGTCCACGTATCGACCAAGCCAGCCGTCATACCAACCCAGCAGACCAAGCCAGCCCTCTTACCAACCAAGCCAACCGACTCAACCAGCCTATCAACCTAGCCAACCAAGCCAACCTAGTCAACCATCTCAGCCTTCGTACCAACCTAGCCAGCCGACCCAACCTAGCCAACCAAGCTACCAGCCTAGCCAGCAAACACCACCATCTTACCAGCCAAGCCTGCCAAATAAGCCCGATGAAACCACGCTGCCACCTTATGAACAATCACAGCAGACAGAACAGCCCTCTAATGGGATAGAGAGTGGAAGCGATGGCAGCTCAACATTGCAAAATCCAGTACCTGATAATGACGACAGGCATCCTCCTCATATCCACGCTATCACCGTCGACTGCGGCAAAGAGATGATGACCATCAACATTGAATTCAATAAGGTTTACAACGGTATCATCTATTCCCAAGATCATTTCAATGAACCCGAGTGCGTGTATGTCCAAGAAAACTCCAACCAAATTAAATACTCTTTCACAGTAAGCTTAAATACTTGTGGAACGAGATTCTTCAGTGATTTCGAAAATGAGGGACAAGCTTACTTAGAAAATGTGCTAGTACTGCAAAACGAACCGGGCATCCAAGAAGTATGGGACCACATCCGTCGCGTCAGATGCTTGTGGGAAGGAAACTTGACCAAACAGTTGGTTTCTTCGTTAAGCGTTGGCATGTTGAATCAGATAACCAGCAACTTCAGCGGTGACACAGCGATGGCTCGTCTGGACATTCAAACAGGACGAGGACCTTTCGCACAGGAAGCTAACGGCTTAGTCAAAATTGGAGAAATTATGACTCTAGTCGTTTCTGTGACGGGCGACGCTGGCTTTGATATCTTCGTCAGAGAATGTGTCGCAAGAGACTCGGAAAGTCGCCATGTCGTACCACTGACCGACAGCAACGGCTGTGTGCTGAAGCCGAAGATATTTGGAGCCTTCCAAAAGACCAGGGAGACAGGAAACACCGGCGCTTCCATTATAGCGTACGCCTTCTTCAACGCATTTAAGTTCCCGGACGAAATGGATTTGATCATCCAGTGCGACGTGGAACTGTGTAAGACAGATTGCGATGTCTGCCCGAATCCTGGCAGCATCGAGCCTAGAAGACGGAGGAGAGATGTCATCCATTTTGGAAACAGAACTTTCGAGCCTTCAACTACGATTGGAAAGAGCTTAAGGGTGGTATTTGCAGAAGACTTGCCTAAAGACGTCGATCACTTCTGCGTTACGCCAGCGGCTGCCATGTGGAGTAGCGCTCTTATTCTTCTTGGCTCATTGATGACCAGTGTCGTAGTCTCGTATCTTTGGCAAAAGTCTCATGGCTCTTCTAAGTTTTTATAAAAGCGCCAAGATTCTTAGTCAAGACTAATTTAGTTTAAAGTAGTATTGACTTGGCAGGACCCAAGGGTTCCTTAAAACTCAACATGAGTACAGTTTGTTGGGTACTGAAAATAAATAGAACCTTTGATTTATCTGCAAAACGAACAACGAAGTTTCGAGTATTATTGTGATTTTGTATGTGCTTATGAACAATATTTCTATTTTATTCATAAATGGTTTTTTTTACAACCAATGATAAAGTTTTGTCTGGTTAAATTATAAAACCAGACCCATCCTTCTGTAGCATTTTTAAATATTGTCTTGTTTTTTATTATTTTCCGAGTATTATTGAGTAACCACCTGCAGTATTTTTAACTATTATCTTCTCCCTTACCTAGTGTTAACATACAGTTCATAAATTCAATTTTAGTATAGTAGGCTTGTAACTTTATTTAATCAGATCTTTAACACTGCCAGTTATTTAAGTACTTAAGTAATATTTTATTTTAAACAACTTTTTACGTTTGTATTGCCTTATTTGCCAAGTTTTAGGAAGTATGGTAGGTTAACTATAAAAATACCGTAATAGGGAATATTCATGACTTTTTTTCACCGCTTCAATAAAAGCTGATTCATGTAACAAACAGTTGAGAAAAATCCTTTTTTGAATAGCTATTATTATAACCAAGACATAGCCAACAAAGATTTGTTCCTATCTCTTTCTAGCAAAACAGAATTTAGCATGGAGTTTATAATTATGGCAAATCTGTTACATGATGTCACAATGCGTATCGGATGTCTCTGTCTAATTAGCAGTTTAAAATGCTTGTATCATCCGTATTTCTTGGCCGATTTTAATTTCAATTTCACTTTTGTTGATCTCTTTTACGGTATTTTCATATTTTGTTCAGAAATGCGATTTAAGAAATCCATGCGTATTCCTTATTGTCATTGTTACTTACCATCAAATCATATTATGGTCTACTTTTTGGTCTATCTGCATACCAAGATACCATCATCGTGAAGGAAAATATGGTGAAGCCATCAGCGACGCTTTGAAGAACCACTCACGTGCTTTTGGCAACCAGAGCTGTCAAATTTTAAAACGTAAAATGCTTCCGGCAACTGTGGTTGCCAAACGGACTTTTATGGTATCTTTTTTTTGACAGCGAGCACGTGAGCGGTTAATTGCAGCAAAGCCAGATGGTGCAGAAAACAACATTTGTTGTATGTAGTACTTAATTCGTCATTGCCGCCCTCCACGTATCTTCATGTTTAAATTTTTTGCAAACTTATTAAAGAAGGGATAGAAAAGTAATAGCGTTCAAATTGATTAATTGATTCATATTTTTTTAGCTTTGTTCTTTTTTAAGTGTTTGATTTAAAATTATAAATATATACAGGGTGCCGTTGTAATTATAACCGTTAGTTGCTGTATGAACGATTGTTTTTATCATAACCCTATATAGTTTAAAGACCTGAATAGCTGAAACTTTTACTGTAGTATTTTTTAACTTATTATCTTCACGTGATGAACTGGCACTTTGATTGTATTGTAAATATTAGTTAGAATTGTAAAAAATAAAGATTTTACACAAAATCATTTTTTTATTTACGCTGACTTTAATTAACAATGCCTATTTATCAGTTAAGGTGTATCATGTCGGTCCAAGCTTATAAGATAAGTTTAAATAGAAAGCTGGTGCCGTACCTATACAATAAGTTGGTATTATCCTTGCTTATTCTACTCAAAGGTTAACTGGAAGAGATCCGATGTGGGATAACGCAAACATGTCTTGTAATAAAATTGTTGATCATAATGCATACCTAAAGTAAATATTTATTGTTATGTTGGGCGATTCCTTTAACATGTAACCAGAGTGACATACAGATATACGTTACGACGTCAGTCTCGCTATAAGGGCCTTTTACCATGTTTAGTAGGACACTATAAAACCACAAGTTATAGATGTGATGAAACAAATCGACGCATATTTTTTTTGGATTTCACATTTGTGTCTGTTTTTTTTTATTTGACTCCTGGCTTAAATCGATTAACGAGATATTTTCACAAAGAATAAAATCATACGAATTTCTACGCCATTGTTGACTAAGAACTATACAGGATGAACCAAAATAACCAGCCTAACAAACATTGCAAATTTATAATAAGAGTGCATTCGAATTAAATTTTAATCATTTAATCTTTAGCATATTTTAAGTTTCGGTGTGGTCGATCACGTGATTAATGATGCGCGAGCGCCTACTGGCTGCGTCACTCCTACATTGTCCATAGCACCATGCACTAGTATTGTCGCATTCTTAGAAAATAAAACAAAGAAATGCTAAATAAATCGCTGCTTGTCTGCAATAACGCTGCAATTCAAAATAATACGTTTTCGAGTTAAGGACAGGACGAGGTGCAGCGTAAGCGAAACTTTATCTTGAATAAAGCAACCGTGTGCCTACGTCACAAAATGGAGTCGTGAGAACGATGTGCCCTTCTGTGATTGGTCGGATTTTGACGCCATTTTTTTGGCAAGAGTGGCTTCCCTCCAGTTGTTTCGCACCGTTCGACGGTAACGCTACGTTTCTCTCGTGAATATGGGCTCAAAACAAAATATTTATATTGAAGAAAAATTTCATTTCTACAATAGAGGTCCATCACAAAAAACGTGGATTTTAAATAATTTTTAAGAAAGATTTTTTTCTGCAATAGTGAAACATCGCCAAATGCAACGCAGGAACGGTAAAGTTATTTTGAGGAACAGTGTAGCATTGGCGTTACGGATTTTCTTCAGGAAAAAGTAAGAACTTTTTTTGACGGTATTATAGAAATAAGCTCTTATTCACTAAAAACTCGCAAGTATGCATAAAAACAAATACAAAATATGACTGTCTGCTAAAAATAATATATAGGTATTCATTCGTAGTTACGAAATTCTAACGATAACATAGTTGACATTCTTTTTACCCGACTGCCCGAAGAAGAGTTATGGATTTCCAGCGTATGTATGTATGTATGCGAGTCTTTATTTGGCATGCTCTATAGTCGATGGATTTAAACATATGAGGTGTCGTTAGATTCGTATTAAGTGTCGAAGTGCTGTAGGATATATAATATTTAGCTTGTTTTTAGCTTTTTAGTTGATATTCTTTAAATCATCGTGTGGTTACCGGATTAGAATAGTGCCACTACATGTCTTCCCGTGGATGTTGTAAGTGACGACTAGGGAAATATAGGCTTGTAGCACTGTTAGGCGATGGGCTTGCAACCTTTCACTAATACACTAGTAAACATCTTAGCCTATGTGCAAAATGTGGATACTGAATTATCAACAAGTTTTTAAAGTTGTAGATAATTCTGTAGCTCTGCGTAGCCCAGTCTGGGATTACAGGCGTGAAGGTATGTTTGTATGTGTAAGTATGTATTCTTTAAATCATTTTGATTATATTAAAATTAAATCAAAATGGAGCCAGAATTATGATAATTTCTATGTAACACGTTTTGGTTTTGGTTGCAGAAATGAACACTCGAACTTAAAAAATATTTAAAAATATTCAAGTAGACTTAAATAACAAAAAAAAGTCTATAGGTAGAAATAAGACCAAAACTGACTTTTCTCTGATGACAGTGTCGAAGATCGCACTTTTACACAAAATAATCTCTCTCCGAGTGCAAGTGACTGTGGTATGACTTCAACCTCGAAAAAGCAATGAAACGTTACCAAGCGTATACATAAAAAAAAGCAGACCAGCAGTCCTCTTACACTTATTGAAGAAGATGTACCGACTTTGAGAAACCAGCCTGAAAGCTCTCACCAGACTTCACTAATTGAGATATAGAAAGTTTGTTAATAATGAAATCGCAGTTAAGTAGAACCAGAAAAACCCGCAATCAATGAATCCAATTTCACTCAAGAGCTAGGTCATGTTAAAAAATCTTCGAGTTCTTCATAGAGCTCCTCTTCTGGTTCATCATCAACCTCATCTTCAAAAAGTTCTTCTGATTCTGATCTTAGTCACATTTTCCTGCTCAACTACGCATGATATATATATGATAGGAATTGTAATGTCATCAGAATCAGAAGAACTTATTGAAGATGACCTTGAAGATGAACCTGAAGAGGAACTCGATGAAGGACTCGAAGATTTTGTAACATGACCTAGCTCCTAAGTGAAATTGGATTCATTGATTGCGGTTTTTCTGGTTCCACTGTGATTTCATTATTACCATTAAGTTAGATTTAAAAACGACAGGATACTACGTTTTTATACGATTTCGAAAAACATAATAATGTTCAAGACCTAAGTATCATGCAATTCTATATTTGAAAATGATGATAATACACGTTCCTCCTTTGTTGAAAGTTCAAGTCCCCTAACAATACTCTCGAATATACATACCAGCACTTACTTCGATAGTCAAAGAAATTAAAATGCAGAGTACTTTATAATCGAGCACAGGCCGATTGTTCCGTATGAGTTGAGTTGTCGAAAATATTGCTCCCCATAATATTCATTAATCAAATAGCCATAAGTAGGTATTTTCATTCCCAGTGCAATAATGTTTAAGAAAAATTTAGTGACAAACACAAAAGTGCCACTTATGATTATAATATTGAGAAAATTTTAAGGAATTAATGCATGATAATTTGATATTGTTAATAATTAAGAGTACCTTTTTGAGTACAAACCATGATAGTACCTTATTTGTGAAAAATTATACTTAGTGTAATATCTCTAACCAAAAAACGCCTTTATTGATGGTAAAAATACTATGTATGTGTGGAGTATTACGATTTGGACCTTTCTTACACTGTCTACCTGTGAAGTATTTAGATTTGAGCCTTTTTTGCAAATAATTATAAAGCAAGATACCACGGCTCAAGTCGAAGTCACGGTATGTTTTTATGTTTTTAGCCATATTTTTGTTTGATTTCGCTTTTGATTTGATGCACAAAATATTCTTGAATAATCAGCGGGTGTTATTTTGAATTCAAGCATCCCGGTAAAGTTCTATTAAGTACAAAAAAATCGATCCAAAAATTGTTTTATTTTCAAATGGCCATCCTGAAAAAACATCAATTTTGAGATGCAGCGTTATTGCAGACAAGCAGCGAAATGATATCAAGGGACGATCTTACACAAATTGACCTAATCCCAAACTAAGCTCAATGCTTGTAATATGGATACTAGACAACTATAACATAATGTACATAGAGAAATACATAATTACATATAAAACATCCAAAATTCAGAAATCAGTCGCGCTCATCACACAATTTATGAGCCAAGAGGAAACGCTACTAATGTTTTTCTATTCTATCGCTGAAAATGAATGGGATGACAGTTGATCTCGTAGTTTATCGTAACGCACGGGAATGTCATCCCATATATTTTGGACGATAGAAAAGAAAACGTTAGTAGCGTTTGCATCTTGGCTAAGGCCACTGACCGGGAATCACCGGGACCGCTAGGTTCGTAGTCAGGGTCACTAAGAACTAGGCTAAATAATTAACCCTTAATTTGGCAATGTTCATCACAGTGAACATACCATAATCCTACACTTTCTTTGTTTGGAATGTGTTTTTATTTTTTTGCTGATTCAAAACCAAAAAGGGTTTGAATTCCCGACTTTTTTTATTTTTGCCAAATTAAGGGTTAACGACGTCAATTATAATTTATAATGTTATCACCCTGTACCAGTGACAACACGGTTTATTGTTTATTTGATTTATTCTCGTTATCAGCCACTATCCTTCCCAATAGCAGACTGCCAGCTTGGAACGAACACGTGGCGACTCGGGTAAGCGTACTAGTAGAGGACCTTCAGCGGTATTATGCCCGCCTTCCACTGTGAGCGGAGCGGCTCGTACGGACTCCGTTTGGCTTTAGAACGGCGTCTCCTCAAGAGGTTTGCTCGCGGTGGCAACACTTCAAGTTACCTTGTAAGTTAAAGTAAGTCCGTACGGGGCTCGTTCCGCTCGCAGTAGAAGGCGGGCCTTGCGAACTGGCAAAGGTTGCCTGTTGTTATTATATTGTATTGTATCCTTCGCAATTAGCAGGCTGCGAGCTTGGAACGAACACGTGGCGTGGCGACTCGGGTAAATTTATTAGTTGAGGACCTTTAGCAGTATTACGAACTGGCAAATTTTGCTAAGTTCCAGGCAAATAAAGTGAAATATTTCATGCAGGAATAAACCCGGGCGCTGTTTAAATAAATAAATAAAATAAAAAATTGCTGGCGACTGTTTTTTTTTGCAAATTCGTTATCTGCTTATCAAGACAAAAGTTATTAGACCCAACACGTTGGGCATCGTTACATATAGACAATGGCGCTCATCATGTAAACAATAATTGATTATAACCGCGTAATGTAAAATAGCAAAATAATGTAAAAACTGCATATATAACGTTAATATTGTGAAAACATGTTAATTGTGCTTTGACTCATGTGTGGAAGTGTTATCTCGTGTTAGTATAAACGATAACGGAAGAAAAATCTATTTTACTAAAATGCGTGACATAAAAACCGTTACACTGTCTAAAACAAAACTGTGAACACCGAAGTGACTAAATTGTTTTGTTTCTTGTTAAACTACTCTCTAATGCAAATAAAAAGTGGAAAGTAACGTGATAACAAGTGAAAAAGTGATAAAAGCATTTTTCGGGTACAGTTTGAAACAGCGTCTACTAAACAGCGGAGAACAACGCCATCTGTGAGTAATTTTAGAAACTACTGCGACAGATATCAAAGCAAGAAAACCACAACAACGATTAGGCTTGCAACTTTTGTTAGCATTCCGCAAGATGGCAGACGCAAACAAAAATATGTGCGCTAAATGCGAGCAGGAAATAACTCACCGGCGATATTTAGTATGTTCATTATGCGCAGAAAAATACGACATTGACTGTGTTAATATCTCAGAAAAGAGATTTTATAATATAATGTCAAAGGAATATAAAAGCACTTGGGTATGCCCTCAGTGTAAATCGAGACAGCCAAAACAAAACAATACGAATACTACAGTTAGTCAACAACTACCAAATGAGGCTTTAAACAGTTGTTTCAGCAACTCTTCCAACGGCAGCTCCCTTATTCAAGTTGATGATGGAAACGTAACCCAAAGAAGGAAAACAACAATAAAATACACAGATGATGACTCTCTAATTTTAGAAAACACTCTTCCATCAGGAGACACTATTATCTCAAACACTGGTGAAGGAACGATTTCCATATTAATTAGGGAAATACGGGAACTTAGAACACAAATAACCGTCCAATCCCATAAACAAGAGATAAGGGACTATGAATTATCAGAAACGATTAAAGCGCTGCAAAAAAGCGTCAGCAATATCAACAAACGATATGACATGCTAGATGCTGAAATCAAGGATCTGAAAACCTCAACTGTGAGTAACAAAAGTTGTATAAATGAATTAGATATAGAAAATAAACGACTCTCTCGGGAAATAACTGAAACCAGAAAGATTGTATCGACGTTAGTACAAAACAATGACATCACGTCACGTCATAATGAAAAGTCAGACTTGAATGCGCAATTAAAATTAAAATTAGACACCCCAGAAATAACCCACTCAGCATCTACAAACAAGTCATCTGATATAAATAACTCGCCTTCACACTACAAAATCTCTGATAAAGCAAATCCTAAACAGCAAGAAACAGATAATAGCAGAGTATTCGTCCTTTATGGCCTTGACGAAACGAGGTTTGAAACCGAAGCCGATCTGCATGACAGAGTTATAAACGTCTTTCAAGAAATCACACAAATTAACCTAAATGGTTATATTGAAGAATTAGAACGCATCGGACAAAGAGGCATGCGAAGACCACTCAAAATCGAGCTCCTTAGTAAAAGAATGACGAAGTATCTGCTCTCAAATGTTAGTACATTTAGAAATACCGGACTTTGGATATCGGAGCTACTTGATCAAAAAGGTCTGCAAGAAAGAAAGCGACGAAGGGATAATCATAGAAAACCTAGGCAGCACAGTAATGTCCATTATCAAGATACAAACTCTGGCCGCGTCTTTACACGCTCGCAAAACGAACATTCTGTAACTGAAACGAGGAACCCAAAAAATTATTCCTTTCGTCACTAATAATTTAAAAATACTATTCCAAAATGTAAGAAGTATTAGCAATAAAATACACTTACTAGAAGCGCTTACAGAAGAAAAGGACATACCAATTATTTGTTTAACTGAAACCTGGATCACAGAGGCTAAAATAAATTTATTAAATATAGAAGATTATAATGTGGCTAGTATTTTTAGCAGAAAGGAACGCGACGGCGGAGGAGTTTGTATACTGACAAAAGAAAACGTAGAATATACAGAATTAGAAGATATAGCTAAACTATCTATAGAATATGTGATTGAAATTTGTGCAATAGAAATACTTAAGTTAAATTTAATACTTATAACTATATATTGGCCAAATAGTAGTAGAGAAGTCAATTTATTTAATGTACAATTAGAAAATTTATTGAAATTATTAGTAATTAAGTTCAGTAAAAAGAGTGTTATAATTGGAGGAGACCTTAATGTAAATTTCCTAAGTAATTCTAGCCAAACTAAAAACATGACTGAACTGTTTAAAAGTTACAATTTCTTTCAAAATATTAAAGAACCTACAAGAATAACTGACACAACTTCAACATGTCTGGACGTGGTCTTTACAAATTTTAACATTGTAAACTGCACTTTTGATGTTTTAGAACTTGACCTGTCAGATCATAAAGGCATTATTATCACTCTCCCATTATCACAGCCACCTGAAAATAGGAAATGGTGGACTGAAAAAAGAATATTTAGTGACAAAAATATAAAAATGTTTCAGGCACAACTTCAAACCATTGACTGGAATAGCATATTTACACCAGACCAAAATATTAACCAAAATTACAATGCATTTCACAAACAAATGGTTACTATTTTGGATAACTGTATTCCCAAACAAAAAATACGTTTGAAAAAGAAAAAAAGTAAATCTTGGTTAAGTGTTGGTTTAAAAGTTTCCTGTAAAAATAAAAGGCTTTTAAAATTACTACTACAGTCAAAAACAAATAACCCAGTTTTAAATAAATATTATAAAATGTACGAAAAAACTTTAAAGAAAATAATAAAAACTTCAAAAAAGAACCAATTTATTAAAAAAATGGAGTCCTCAAAAAATGTTACAAAAACCATGTGGCAAGTTATAAAAGAAAGGACTAATAAAGAAAATACAAGAAATACTACACAAATTAAATTAATTGTTGATGATATTACTATCAAGGAACCATGTAAAATTGCTAACACCCTAAATGATTTTTTTGTATCTGTTGGAGCTAGCTCGTTGGATCATGCTCCAAAGGGAAGGCCAGTTATTTCCCCAACTTCAAAATCATTATATTTAAACCCAGTTAGTCACATCGAAATAAAAAATATTATCACAAACATGAAAAATAAAACGAGTTTTGGCTTTGACGAATTCCCACCGATTCTCATAAAACATTGTAGGGACGAATTAGTAACGCCATTAACGAACTTAATTAATCAATCCTTTTCCGAAGCAATTTTTCCCGACCTCTTAAAAACGTCAATAGTAAAACCTATCCCCAAAACGAAGTTAGCAAATGATCCAAATAAATTCCGCCCCATAGCACTGTTATCTTCCTTTTCAAAAATATTCGAATCCGCAATGGCAATACGATTAAAATCATTTTGTGAGAATCTCTGTATATATGACGACAGCCAAAATGGTTTTCGTTCACAAAGATCAACTGTTTCTGCATTATATAAATTTACAAACGATATTCTAAACATAATAAATAACCGGAAGTACGCCGTGGCTATGTTGTTAGATATGAGCAAGGCCTATGACAGAGTCTCCCACGAAATACTTTTGGAAAAGCTGTACGGAATAGGAGTACGGGGAATAGCTAATAAATGGTTTGCGTCTTACCTCGAGAACCGGAAACAATTTGTAGATATTGATTATCACGACGCAAACACAAATTGCCGTACTAGTTTTAGATCGCAAGAACAAATATTAAAGGGTTCAATCCCCCAAGGTAGCGTTTTAGGATGTATTCTTTTTGTAATATATATCAATGATTTGCCGAAGGTTATTCATAATAATAGCATACTCTATGTAGATGATATCACAGTAATTTTCCAGTGTAATAACAGAAAGGACTTAGAACAACAAATACAAGTTAGCCTTAAGCAAATATCGGACTGGTTAGAAGAGCATAATTTAAAATTAAACCTTGCAAAATCCAAATTAATCCAAATTAAACCAAGACAAAAAATACCCATTGATACGAACTTTTCATATAAAAATAATGTAATAGAGACTGTTTCTTCATGTAATTTGTTAGGAGTAGAAATAGACTCAGAGATGAACTGGAAAGCACACATAGATAAAATAATAAACAAAATAGCTCGTTTCACATATGCACTCTATGAATTGAAAAAAATTACTAATTTAAAAACTGCCATAACAGCCTATTATGCCTACGCGCATGCCTGGCTTAGTTATGGAGTGATCATCTGGGGCAACAGCACCAATGTTAGCAAACTTTTCACTCTACAAAAAAAATGTATTAGGATACTGGTTAATATTAAAGCAACAGATACCTGCAGGCCACATTTTACTCGTCTAAATATCCTAACACTCGTGTCCATGTATATTTACGAAATATGTAGACTTGTACGAAACCACAAAACCCTATTTCCACAAGAAAGAGAAAATAAATGTCAAATCAACCTCAGGACGAGAAATAAGTTAATAAGCTCTTTTACTAATTTAAAAATTGTTAGCTCTGGGACACATCACATGGCTGTAAAAATTTACAATAAAATACCTCTAGCAATAAAAAATATAACAAAAGAGTCTATATTTTGTAATAAGTTAAGGAGTTTTTTGATCTCAAAATGTTTTTATAATTTGGAAGAGTTTTTTTCATTCCAAGAGTGAATAAATAATGTTAGCCTTTTATTATTAAATTTCATCTTTTTTATTATTATGTAAATGTGATTTTCTAAATAGACATGTAAGTATATTATTGTGTCTTGTTGCAGTGCCCTTGCAGGGTTTATGTTGAAGCTACCTACTGTATTTTTAAGACCTCTTTGTACAACATAAAGCAATAAATGATTATGACTATGACTATGACTATAACGGTAACATGGAGTAACATGATCATTTTATGATCAATCCATTTAATAGAGGAAATAAAAGAAAGATTGGTCGTAGTCGCATTTTAATTTTTTATCTACGTGAAAATGTGTAATAAATTAAATGGACACTGACTGGGTTTCTTACCTGATTATTACCCTTTAAAATTATTTTAACTTATAATTATAAACCGAGAGCCCACTGAGAAGAGTGCTACGTCCTAAAAATATTAAGATCTACTTTAAAAGGTTAGTCAGCACATGTACGTTCAAAAACCTGGGTACCTAGGAATCTTAAAGACAATGCCGGTTATATCTTCATCATTTTAATAAATAAAATATATAAATAAACATCAAGAGATTTCCCCCAAACCTGATCTAGCCCAAAACTAAGATCTAGGCTTGTAGTATAATACTTACTACTAGACCTAGGTATTATACTACAAGACTGAAAGAAAAGATAAACACGATAAACATACTTATACAGAGAAATCCATCACGGGGCCACCGGCTCAGGCCTTGTGCCATCATTGATCTTTTTATGTATATTATATGTATAAAAGAAAAAACTGACTGGCTGACTGATCGATCAACGCACACCTGAAACCGACCGGACCTAGGGACTTAAAATTTAGATGGAATATTTCTTGGATATCCAAGGGCCTAAATTTGGAAAACATTGGTAAACTCAATGTCATTGCAATGTTACGGTGTCTAAAAGTCGATCTTTTTGTGGAGTAGGAAGGTGGAAACATGACCTTTACTAAGCAATCAACCGAGTTTTGACTTGATAAATTAAGAAGATGATGAATATGAGAAAAGTACAGTCTGCTACAAAAGGTTTTACAGAAAACGTATTTTTTTCGGAAGTTATTGAGGATTTTGTAGGTACAGTATGTACCTTAGTTTTTCTATAAAAATGAGGCAAGCGAGAGTCGGACGCGCACAATAAGGGTTGTTAGGGGGCTCCTTTCGTTTTTGACTATTTTTTTTTTGTTATTTGGTATTAGTTAAAGCAGTAATAGAAATACACACTCTGTGAAATTTTCAACTGTCTCCCTATTACGGTTTACACGACAGACACACGAACGGACAGTGGAGCTTTATTCAAGGTATGGAACCTGAAAAATGGGATTAGATAGAATAGGATACTTTGCAGCAAGCTCTTGGCCTACAAAGTATGCCAAGTAAGCAAAGTTTTTCACTTTACTCTGAGAGAAAAGGACAGAGCTATAGCAGTTATATAGCTCTGTATTTTCTCTCAGCGTAAACTGAACTGCATAGCTATTTCATAATAATCCCCCTGTACTTGCACTACACGTCACATCATCTAAACTAATACTGTGTAATCATTTCTGTACATAACTAAGTCTTAAATTGTGTTGCGCAGTCCCAGACAACTATTAATGTGATAATTGTGATAAGTAATTGTAGTATTTAATTATTTTTAATAGTTTTAAAAATGAGTAAGTCGTTGGCTGTCCAAATTTTGGCTACTATAGTTGGTAGGTATATTTAATTTGGAAACACCTTTGTTAGTAGAGCAGAAAATAAAATATTTTTTTAAACACATTATGTACATGTAATAAATAATATTCTCACGCCTGTTTCGTGCCAACAAGTCTTATTTAATATCCATATAGGTAAGGGTCTGGCAGAAAACCAGCGCTGAAGAGTTTACGTTCCTTAGCTAAATATTGAGATCAGCTCTTTTTCCGGCATCATAGTACTTATTCTGTTGTTATATATTACACTTTCTTCTCTATTTATTCTGTTATCTATTAATTAACTCGCTATTTTTAAGTATTCTACTATGCTCAATTTTGTGATGTCGGATAAATTTGTATAATTAATTATTTGTATAATTCGAGACTTGCTTTTGAAGATGATGGTACTCGTAATGATTGCAACGAGATAAATAATATATTCCCTCCAAGCGGTTAACACTAAAAAGAAATACTGCCCTCCTTAGATTTAAGGGTGCATGTCTCATAGAACCGCATATGTATAAGTGACGTTCTTCTTATTATTTTTTTTAGTTGTTGAATTTGTTTTGACTGTCACATTGCGTCCTTTTTATTTAGAACGACAGAATAGTCCTCTACATTTATATTGTCTTCTTTCAGTCTCCTTCCAAGCGAGCCAGACAGGAATCATCATGGGCTGGCCTTCCAATACTGTCGGTATCTTTTCCTCCAATTCAACAGTCCTCTCGAAGCCAATGACGACCTTGGAGATTTCTTTACTAGGGAGCCTGCTGAACGCTGGTGGCTTGCTCACGGCGCCATTTTGTGGATATGTTTTTAATAAGCTAGGGAGGAAGTATGCAACTGTTTTCTTTGGATTGCCTTTTGTGGTAAGTGTTACAACAGTGATATATACATGCGTTATATTAGGCAGAAGGTTGGACAAACTTCAGGGACCAGCTGTTCCATACAAACTTTGAGAGCTAAACAGCCGAAATGTATGAAACAGCTGTTTTTTTTTCGCGATTTGGATGTTGGTCCCGTAATAAAAGTTGATGAGTATGACCTACAGAGTTAGTCCCTGAAGTTTGTCCAACCTTCTGCCTAACACCCTGTATTATATTGACGTTAACATGATACCAATTAGTATATAAGTATTGTTTTGTAATACCATAGGTTAGACCGGTCGTGAAGGCTGTTAATGTGTTGAAACCTGAGGGCTTATTGTCTAGCGCACTCGCTATCACGATCGTTTTCATTTTGAAAATCGAAGGCTTGTCTGCATACAAAATGAAAACAATTGCTCCACTTTGAAGCCGGTTGCGATTGCGAGTGCGTTAGACAATAAGCCCTCGGATGTAGATGAATAGACAAACTGCTCAGAATCATCAAACATAATATAAAAAAACCGGCTAAGTGCGAGTCGGACTCGCGCAGCGAGAATTCCTTGTTTAAAATAATAATAATATGGTTGGAAAACACAAAAGAAAATACTTATTTTGTTACGAACTTTATTTTGTATGCAATAAGGTCCATTTTGACTAGCCTAATGTGCAGATTCAGCCCTTTGCTATAATCAAATCACTTTAATTTTTCAACCCACCATTCTAGAACCTCAAAAATTTAGAAAAATAATTTAAACACTGATGCGGCAATCAAGTTACACAACTATGACACATTTCAAATTGATAGCTTCTATTGTTTCAGAGAAAAACTGCTGTGACATACAAACCGACACCGAACTCTCATCACAAGGGTTCCTTGTTCCTTTTCTACCATTTTGGTTCGAAGCCAGAAGAAATTAACTCTTGAACCTATTGTTCCAGATCTGCTGGTCTATAATCTCCGTGACATCAGATGTCAATATGGTGCTGGTGGCGGTGGCGCTGGCGGGGGTGGGGGCGGCGGGGCAGGCCGCGTCTCCCATGTTCATTACGGAGATAGCTGAGGATTCCGTCCGAGGTGGACTCACTGCTTGCTCAGGTATTATTATTTGTTATTCGCATTGCCAAGGAGTGGAATGCCCTCCTTGCGTCTGTATTAGCGGACCTACCTTACCTTACCTCACCTTACCTACCTTACCTTACCTTACCTACCTTACCTTAGTGTTTCAAGGCAATAGTGAATAGGCTTTTTTCTGGGTAAGCGTGTACCACTCGCGACCTCGTCTTCACTTAACACCAGGTGAGACCGAGGTCAAAGAGTCAAACCCATTTTGGATAAAAAAAAAAAATGAGCCAAAACAAGTCGATTTCTTTTTATTGTGGCATGGACGCGGCAAGCGAGCTCAAAGCCATTTGCATTCTCAACACTACAATCTTAAGTACTTTGTTTAACATATAATATTTTAAGTCTGAATGTATTGTTATTCATCATCATCGCAAGTCATACAGTGGTTTTTACTGAAACGGTTTTAATTTTATCCTAGGATTTTTGAAATATCTAGCTGGTTAATGAGCTAGGTTATGTTAGGTTGGCTTTGTTTTATAAAAACCCTGAAATAAAAACTCATCATCATCATCATCACATCTCGCATTGGGACATAAGCCTTCCCCAAGGAACTCCACGACGGCCGGTTTTTGCCACTCGCATCCATCAACTGCCCGATCTTGTCGAACAACAATAATTCCTTGATTATTTGTCTCTAACCTGTTTCTGATATGGCTTCCAGGTACAGGATACTTCGTTGGCATTCTCCTGACGTACATATTCGGCGGCTACTTCCCTTACCACACGGTGGTCCTCATTCTACTCTCCCTCTCGATCCTCAGCGTGGTTCTCCTGCTGATGATGAAGGAGTCCCCTGTATATCTTATGCTGGTTGGCAAGGAGGAGGTTAGTTGATTTACATTTCTCACTTTGATCAATAATATTTTTAGCAAAATTCAAGGAAACTTCAATTTATGTATGTAGGTATGTAAACTCTGTATCGCACATAGACTAAATTATCCCTAATTGGTATCTCTTCCAGCTAACCCTGAAGTGTTCTGAAGTTATTAAAAACAGCATGAAACACGTAGTTATAATACTTAAAAAATACAATCAAAGTTGTTATTTGAGCAGATTTATATGTAAATATACCGTGAATTAAGCTCAGTGTCTACACTGTTGTGGCGGCAAAAATATGTGTATTGCAAATCAGCTGATTATTGCATATGCAAACGTAGCATAAATAGGTATCTTTTTTGTATATCGCTTATCCAAGAAGAGAATAATAAAGCAAATGCAAAGAGTCGATTTTGAGATTTTTACGTCATAATATAATCCCAAGGGGTTATTGATTAATTGAACTGTTATCCCAATGGTTACCGCTGTAATAATTAATTTCTTTTGACGTTCGAGCTAACTTGCCGCATGTAATAAATGTAAGTAAATATAAAGTTGATGAATTATATTTTTTCTAATATTTTAAAATAATGACTCATTTTTACAATAATTGTTTTATCGAAATATCTAGAAATACACTAACGTTAATAAATAAATGTAAGTTATTTTACTCTAAAATATCATAAATATCATAATTGTGTATTTTAATATCTCCAGTGTAAAAAAAACCTAAGTGTAAGTAATGTATTTTGTTAACGTTTTTGTATCCTTTACAACGCATTATTTTGCTTTATCAAACTAAAGGTACAGTCAAGGACTTTAATATAGTAAAAAAAAGAAAAATTAAAGAAACAATTTCGTACGGTCTTCAGGAAAAGGTCCAGTTTGGTTTGAAATTTTCAAGTTGTTTTCCTATAAAATAGTTAAATAACAATTGTGTCATTTTTCTGTGGGATGAGCGATATAATATTTTATTTTAGATACCTACTATTACTTTTCAACCTTGTAGTTAGTTATTTTAATTTTAATTATGTTCACAAATGCACAATTAATAATGTTGTATAGAGTAGATCAAATTTGGTCTAGTTTGATGGCGTCACATTGGTGCGTGGACTAGGTCTCTATGTGTAATTAAAATAAGGTTGAATATTGTTTATATTTCAGGAAGCCGCCAAATCCTTGGCGTTTTACAGATGGGCAAAGGTGTCGTCAAAAGAAGTGCAAACGGAAATAGCCATGATCAGGAGGCAAATAGATCCAAACCTGGAAAAAATGCTCTTAGACCAAGGTGCGTTAACCGACAACCGACAAGTACAACATGGCGTCTGTGGGACATATGAGACGACTAAAGCGTCATAACTTTTAATCCTAAAAAATAAATAAATATCAGAAGACTATCTTATAAACTAAGTTCTAGGCTTGTACAGTGAAGAACTTAAATTTGGGACCCACCTTAGGTCCAAAGTCAATCTGAAATTCTACAACAAAAAGGTTGAGTTTCCTTTATGTTATAAATGACTTGGCATCTCTAATGACATTGACGACTTCATGCCTATTTTTTTGAAATGGGTCACAAATTAACGTTCGTGACCATACGGTCTGCCATATAAGTACGCTTTAGTGCTTTGTCATTTTAACGTCATGTTTGAATGGCTGCACTTATCTGTCAAAGACTTTAAAGCGATAAGGTGCTAAAGTTTGCAACCACTTATAAGACCGACTGTACTAAGGCATCCGTATACATATTTATTAGATAAATACATACTTAGATTCATCGAAAATAACAAAGATTCAGGAACAAACACTCGCACTCGTCACACAAATAATTATTTACATATACCTGGAATCAAACCCGGGACCGCTGGCTCTATTACCAAATACGCGTCGTCAACATATATTAATTTAAATATTCTTCGTGACGTGTGGGCGTAGTGCTCGTTTTTAAAAAAGAAAATCAAGAATAATTGCTGTTAATTTAGTACTTACATTACTTACCTTTTTTTAAAAATAAAATAATATAATGTTTACATACATACATACATATATACTCAAGTCTTCATTCCCAGAGTAAGGTAGGCAGAGCTACAGAATTACCAACAACTCTAAAAACTTCTTGTTAATTCTGTAACCACATTTCGCACAATCAGGCTAAGATGTTTACCATGTGTAATATTGATGACCGGTTGCGAGTCCATCGCCTAACAATACTCCAAGCCTTTATTCCGATAGTCGCCTCTTACGAATTCCACGGGAAGGGTGGAAGTGGCACTATTCTTAGCCGGCAACCACACAGCACATAATGTTTATAAAACAAAATACATGTATTTAATTTCAGAATCTCAATCAAAACTAGCGAATGACAAAGTTGAAGACAATCAACAAGACCCAATGGAAAAGAATACTCAAGACAGCTTAATAGCGCAAGTAAAATTCTTAAGTAAGTAGAAAAAAGTGTTTTGAATGTTTCATTTTGTAATAACACACTTTTTTGCCGATTGTACTTCTTCTTTACTTAGTATGAAACAAAATCGATTCCCGTATCTATAAGTACGCTTAGATCTTTCAAACTACGCAACACATTTTAATAATTGAGATTCAAGAGGAGGGTTGTATAGGTATAATAAATTCTGAATTACATATTATACGGGTGTTACAGAAAACTCACCAAAACTGAAGCGAAGCAACGGCGGGTCGCTAGTCTATGATAAACTGACTAATTAACGAAGAGTCAATAGATACACTATTTGCCATTCAGGAGTTCCTATGGCCTCCTACGCTTATGGTTGCTATATTGTGTGGTAACATGTTATAGGAAATTACAGTCACTAATCAGAATTAGTGGTGGTAGGACCATGTGCAGGGTCCGTCCGGATCGCTGCCACTATTCCTGTAACCTACAAGTAGCAGTGTTTGCATTGTTGTGTTCCAGCGTGGAGATAACACAACCGATGAAATTACTAGCATAGATGCATTCTTTCTTAGTCCTCTGGGTTGGCTGTCTTAGGATTGAAGACTTAAGATTGAAACCTCGTGAATGAAAATGTCTATGGGTCACAGATGTCACTTGTCATCAGGTCGCCTGTGTGCTGGTTCGTCTTACCCATGCTATAACAGAGCCAAACATACAGATACACTGATACATACATTAATCTTATACCACCCCTCTATTTTCGTCAGGGGTTAAAAATAATGCGCTTCCTTCACTCTTCACCTGTTCTTAATCCCCGCAGTGAAGTCCCGTTCATCACGAAACGTGTTGATGGTGACGTCAGGTCTGGTGACCATGTCGATCCTGATGGGCTCCCTGGCAGTCCAGGTCTACGCGGAGCCGCTGTTCCAACAAGCTGTTCCTTCCATGCCTTCGAACTCCTGCGCCATATTACTGGCCATCGTGTTTCTGGCGGCCAGCTTGCTGTGTGTGTTTCTTGTGGATGCTTGTGGGAGACGGGTGAGTATCAATTAGCAGTTACAGCACAGAATACGATCTTGCCTGCCTGCAGCAAACCTGCAGGTTAAAACTAAAAAATGAGCAAATTAATTTAAACCTTAAAAACAAAATAACACAAGTCCTATTATTTGTTAATTACGAAGATTCAATGAGATTCAATATTAGTTTTAACTTAATGCTAAGTTCGGTCTGGAAGGGATAGTGTAAGATTTGAGAATTACGAATTTCATATAAACATGTTGGTTATCAAATGCGTGTGAGTACGAACTTGTACTTGTACTTGTTCTACTATGCAGTAAGCTCAGCAGTGGACATGGTTTTAGACCTATGGCCTAGTTTAGTAGTGAGTTAGTGACCCTACCTATGAAGTTAGCGATCCTGGGTTCGGTACCGTGATTGGGCAAATATTTAAGTAATATTAATTTCTGAGTCTTAGATGTTTACTATGTATTCAGGTATTTACTTCTGTATTGTAAGTATTTATATCGTTGTCTAGTACCCACTCATAGTGCAAGCCTAGAGCTTATTTTGTGACTTGCTTTGTGCTGGGCTAATTGGTAATGACCCTACCTACGAAGCTAGTGTTCCAGGGTTCGAATTCCACTACGGGCAGGTATTTGTGTGATGAGCGCGATGATTTGTTTCTAAGTCATGGATGTTTTCTATATTTTTAAGTATATGTTTTTCCATGCAAGTATTCGTTGTCTAGTATCCTTAGCACAAGCCTAGAGCTAAGTTTGGGACTAGGTGAATTGGTATGACAATGTCCCCTGTCTTCCGTGTTTTCACCGAGCGGTCCCAACGCAAGACCAGCGTTGGCTTCACAGCCAGCACATGCTGAGTTGGGATCGTTTCGCAACAATTACTTACACTATCTGTCGTTTCTTTTCCTTATTTTTTATGTTATGAATATGTGTGTTACTGTTGTGAATAAATGTGTTACTTACTTACATACTTACTTACTGATATTTATTTTATTTTACGTCCAACAAACACAATTTGGCCCCATTGTGCTCAAATATTTATTTATTTCTAATTGTCCAACAGATGCTGATAATGTTCTCCTCGCTGGCATCAGGAGTGTGCACCCTTCTCCTGGGCACCCAGTTACAGCTGAACTGGGCGCCGCACTGGTTCTCTGCTGTGCTCATCTATGTATTCAGCTTTGGATATACTCTTGGAGCTGCTGTCGTTCCTTTCATCATCATGTCCGAGGCTTTCTTACCTGAGGTGAGTTTTCAACTGTAGTGATTCTACTTCAAGATTGTTTACAAACTGGTGACATTATCAAAAAGCATACTATACCAGGGCCTAGTATGGTTACCTTCATCGCGTGATAAAATGTAGATAATGCATCCGTCACTCTCGTACTTATAAACGTGTCAAAAAGTGACGGATGTTTTACCCACATTTTGTCACGCGATAAACGCAGTCATATAAGCTCCCAGGGGTACTGTTCTATTCGAAAACCATCTTGCTTTTGATATGTTTTCGTATCGTTTTTTACTCGGCCACCATCTCCGTAAAGTAAATAAGAGCTATCGTAACGTTAACAATACGTTAACATGCAGGTTATCTGCGGCATTTTTGGAGCTTCTATTACCTGTACGTACAGTCCATTTCCAAAAGTCTTTTCTTCCTCGTACTTCGAAACTATGGAATGAATTTGCTTCCACGATGTTTCCTCAGTACTATGATATGTCCTCCTTTAATCGCGGCTTACAAAAAGTAGTCACTGGAACGCAACAACTTGGCTGTGTCTTTGGCATTGCTCATGTTTGTGTGCGTGTTACCTTCAGGTGGTCCGTCTGCTCATTGGCCTTTTATGGCTATAAAAACAGCTTAAACTTATTCTTCTATTTTATCCAAATTACAAGACTAAGGGCCTGTTTCACAATCGACAAGTAAATTTATGTTAAAGTTAGCCCTCTCCTTGTCTATGTTCTAGTGTAAGAAACGGAAAGGGCTAAATTTATGTGTCAGATATGGTTTACTTGACGATTGACAGGCCCTAACTATACTTTGATATATGATGTATTATCATTACAATTTAGTCATCACTGTAGTGTGAAAATCATGTGGCACCCACACACGCAAGCCGCGCGATGTACCTTTGTTGGAAGATGAATTACTGTTCTACATACACTATGCTAACGCCTAGATGCCTCGGCCCCGCCAACGTCTGTCACCCCTCAGGACGACCGTGCACGAATTTGTTATAGCGGCGTGTAAACTAAAATCCTTAAACATATTTTTTTTAGGTCAGAGGCCTCTGCAACAGCATAGTCTTGGTTATCCAATGGAGCATGAGTTTCGTGTCCCTATTGGTGTTCAACGAGGTCCTGGCCGCCGTCGGCCCTGGGCCTATCTTCTACGCCTTCTCGGCCGTCGGCTTCTTCTGCGTGGTCTTTACCCATCGGTGTCTACCAGAAATTAAAGGGTTGTCGGTTGAACAGATACAAATGGCGTTTTTGAAGCAGTTGTAATAAAAGTTTGACGAATTTAGTCGTTTTCATTTTTATCATCATCAACATTATCAGAAAAAAGACGTTTCATTGCAAAACATGATAGCTCCAGCTAATTTCTGAAACTTCCCTTTTTAGGCTTCCGTACCCAAAGGGTGTCAAACGGGATTCAAATACTAACACCCGTATTTATAGTCAATAAAAGTAATTACTTGAGTAATAGTAATGTCAAAAGTCATACAAAAATTGTTAATTAAGTCATTACTTTTACTCAAGTAATTACTTTTCTTGTCTATAAATACGGGTGTAAGCCTACGCTGTCCGTCCGTCCGTCCTAACTTTAAATAGAATGAAGGGGGTCCAACAAGAAATGTTTCTTCCAACGTATTTTTATTTTCGTTGTATCAAAAAAAGACGGTAAAACAAGCGGCAAACGTGGTATGATTATGGTAAAAACCCTAAAAAAATATCTTTAACACATCTTGTGCTTCGAGATAGTTTTTTTGTGTTTGTAGTTACGGCGTCGGAACGTAGTCCTTATGGCCCGGTTTTTGATAACACATAAGACAAGTTTTAATTTGTAGTTGGCAGAAATAATACTTAAATTTATCTTTTTTAAGTAAGTGTAATTAAAATATCAAGTGAGTAAACAATGTTATCGTCGCTTGACTTCCACGTTGGCATAAACTGCGTATGTTTACTTCACGTCAATAATAACATGAAACCAAATGATGGTTCACAATCTAGTAAGGCTTTGAAAAGACTACAATATTAAGACACACCCAAATATGACTGATATTTATATGAGGGCGATGTCGAGGACAGCGCGAAGTGGAGAAGAAAGATCAGGAAAGCTGACCCCACCACCATGTGGGATTAATAATAGCTAGGAGGAGAGACAGAGAGAGAGAGTCCCAATTATAAACTTAAGACTACTGCAGTCTTAAGTTTGTAGTCTTGAGAGTGCAAATCTGTATGCTATAAAAAACCGCTTAATAAAAACTCTACTATTACTATGATCATTTGATCATCAAACTATTTTCCAAGCTTGAAATTACGGGGTACTGGGCAACGATAGACATACTTTAATTAATAAGCGTCTTACGGATGCAAATTCAAAATAATGTCAAACGATATATCTGTAATATGGATATGACTACAATTGATTAAAAATAATATATATATACACGGTCAAATCGAGAAACCTCCTCCTTTTTTAAGTCGGTTAAAAAAAGGAGAACATTATTGCATTTAACAAAACAAATAGAAACGCTAGTTAGCGTAATGCAAATGTTAGGGCCTCTGATCAACTACGCGTGATGTTTTCATTTTACATCATACTAATACATCATCTTATTAATATTATCGCACGTTTGGATATTTGTTACTCAATCACGCCTGAACGGATTCGGATGAAATTTGGCACTGAGATAGATTATAGTCTGGAATAGCACATAGCATATTATAGGGTGTCCCTCAGAATCCCTAGCAAAGTTTGTCCTAACACATCGTTTGTCCGAATTTTCATTTGCCCTAAACTGGATTTCAGAAGAGTCAGGCAACTTTTTAAGTTTTCCAATTATATCTACGGTTCGGTTAGGTTAGGGTTGTATTATAACAACACTAAAAAGTTTTAAAATTTAAGCGATTCAATGCGATTTAAGCGAAAATTCGGACAAACGATGCATTACGACAAATGACGATTAGGGATTCCATAGGGGAACCATATTATCATTACTATTAATCTCATTCATCATATCATTCTCAGCAGTGGTCTCCTAACTATTGTGAAGCAGGGGTAGTAGATTTTTGACGTGTAACAGTGCCCTTGCGGCCTACTTACTAAATAAACATCTTAAATTGAATTTCCAAAAATCACTTCTTAGTCCATTCCTAGGATATAATGGCATATTTCCTCCAAATTTCAAGTCGGTATGTGCACTGGTTTTGGCAGTATGTTGATCGATCATCCCGTCAGTTTCTTCTATTATATCTTTTATATCTATAGATACGTCTCTGTTGTTCTTAATTATTTACAAATTCGCTTTCTCGTTTTATAAATACGTACACATAAGCCTCGTTAAGAGGTTCTCTTATCTACAAGTAATTTTATATCTACGTCTGGAAACGGAATTAATTATGTGCCGTTATCAGGTTATTGTATGCCTCAACTCTCGCGCATCTATTATTGTTAGGGTAAAGTAGTCAGTTACTGAATATACGGCTTTCTTGTCTAGCAGCATGAAATTTGCTTAGTTTGAAAAAAAAAACGTTTTTACGGTTCCGTAGCCAAATTGGCAAAAACGGAACCCTTACAGTTTCGTCGTGGCCGTCCGTCCGGTCCGT
Organism: Acleris cristana; assembly: GCA_948252455.1. Taxonomy (NCBI): domain Eukaryota; kingdom Metazoa; phylum Arthropoda; class Insecta; order Lepidoptera; family Tortricidae; genus Acleris; species Acleris cristana. The sequence continues at coordinate 12,494,736 of OX411793.1, forward strand.
CTATTGCGGTATATTGATGAAATTTGTAGTATTAGCTGTTTTGTAGAATCCGCTACCTCGTTTGGTAGTTATATAACAAAAATGAATATTTCTAGGGCACTCCATACATGTAACAGAAGATGAAAAAAAACTGCAAAGATCATCGTGTGGCACATTTTTGGACAGTTCTTTTAAAAACACGCTAAGGTTCCTACGCAGTTTTTTTGATTAGGTGAATATTTTCGGGAATAATCGCTCTGAAAGTAGTTTAAATAGTGCCCCTACCCTTTATCTTTTAAACCGTATGTCCAAAAAATATGAAAAAAAAAAACACAAAGGTAACGGGCTTAAATAATACTTTCAACGAAAACATGATCGAATATACCGTTTTGAGTTATTTTCGAAAAACTGCGCTTGTTAACAAAAAGACAGAAAAAGGATTTTCGGACAAATTAAAATTTCGGACAAACGAAACAGCGGACAAAAGTTTTTCGAACTTAAGATACCTAGTGAGATGGTACCTGGTATTTATTTTCTATGGCCCATTAAACTGATAGAGTTTATTCGTATACATTTCCGACTCTCTTTACCACGAGTTGTACCTCGACAGTTCCTTACCACCAATACTACCACATACAAAGCTTCAAGTAAAAATGTAATTACGCCAATAGAGACTTTATCCTGTACTTGTAAGACTCATTTTATCTTTACAATATTTAATACTGACCAAATGGTAGATAGATGTTCTATTAATAGTACAAGGTAAGTATAAAATTACTGTCGCCATTTTGTTGACATTGATTGTGTCCCCCTACTTCCTTATTATATTAACCGTATATCCAAGAAGAGGGGGGGGGGGTACAATTTCTGATCAGTATGTTTGTATATCATCTATAGTAAAGTCTCGCATTCTCACATTTTTTGGCCACGTATGCCGTAGAGGGGAGATATCCATTGAGCTACTTGTGGTCCAAGGAAAAGTTGAAGGCACCCGGCCTAGAGGCAGATCCCCTATGAGATGGACAGACCAAATTAAAACTGCTATAGATAACTCGTTACACCAATGTACGAGAAAGGCAGCTGTCAGAGAGGAGTGGCGGCGAGTTGTGAAGCTTGCCACCAGCACCTGATATGATGACCACGACCACTCTGTCAAGAGTGAAAACGACGAAGAAGAATGTTTGTATGTTTGGTTCTGGATATTTTCGAGTAGGGTTCTTAGTTTCCCAAGACTTCAACGACCTTCAAAAATTATGGATTTACAAAGTATGTTCGACCAAGTGGTCTACCACCCTACGGTTGAGGTTCATTTGAACGACATGAAACAACAAGGTCGATTTCCCCGTGCCATAATATGACAGTGATGGTTGCTCTCTTTATCATCATCATAACTTGGTTGCGTTTCACGAATCGGTCAAAGTCAGATATATTTGTATATTATCCCCCTTACTAATAAACGTTGAGTAACGGTGGTATAGCTATACAATGTTTTGTCCTTATCTGTCATTGTGACATTTGAATTTGACAGATAAGGACAAAACATTGCATAGCTATACCACCGTTACTCAACGTTTATTAGTAAGGGGGTAAGAAATGAAATGCTATTCCGCAGACTCCTCGTACTGTCCTCTTCTTATCTGTCCTGTGTGATACACATGACGTGATTGACGGGGCGGGTCAGTTTAATTGACACTTATAATTATTGAATGTATTCAATAAACTTTCTTAGTCGATCAAGGAAGTGCTTTACAACTTTTAATGACATCTATAATATTATAAAGAGGAAAGATTTGTATCTTTGTATGTTTGTAACGAATAGACTCAAAAACTACATGAACGATTTCAAAAAATATTTCTCCATTTAAATGCTAAGTACATTATCCCTGAGTAACATGGGCTGCTTTTTATCCCTGAAAAATGAACGGTTCCTGTGGGGTGACAAAAATACGAATTCTACGCGGACGAAGTCGCTGGCAGAAGCTAGTTTCCTATTAAAGTAGTATTTTTCTAAGGATTTAAAACCGGAGAAGCTATTGAAAGCCACTGGAGAAGCCATTGAAAGCCACTGCCATGAAGTTTGGGAGGCCATTCATGAAGAACAGACATTTTGCTCACGCCTTGTTGGCTCTATGCGAAACCTTAGGCTTATACCAACCCGACGGAACGATCACTTCCGACCGAAATAAGAAATGGAGTAGTTTTTGACAGGTTCCTTCTTACCCTCCTAAGTAAGGAATATTTATTTATTTATTTATTTATTTAAACTTTATTGCACAAAAATACAAATTAGAGGACAAAAGGTGAACTTAATGCCTTATGGCATTCTCTACCAGTTGACCTTTGGGCAAATCAGAATTTTTTGTATGTTAGTATTGTTTTGATGGTTACTATGGTGACGTTTAAAGGTAGCCACTATTGGCTCTAAACTACTAAACAGAACTCAGGCTTTATTGGTTGTTACAATAGGGTTGCTATGGTCACATTTCAATAACCAAAAATGGTGGCATTCGTGTAACACAACCAAGTTAGGATGATAAGCTAGTGGATCAACAATCCCGTGTTATTGTCATTGCAAAGTAATAGCCTAATGCATTGATAATAAAGGTCAAAATAACAAAATTAACCCATGACTTTAAATGTCAGGCATCCCAGATAACAGACAATATTGTCATAAATGTGCATCTAATAAGATCAGCCTTAGCGATAATTGGATCACACAGAAACTTTTCTCAAAACTGGTAGTACACTTTCTTGGTCAACCGTACCTACCTAATAATTAAGTAGGTACCTAGGTGTTTTAAAAAAAATATCGTCTACTTGTATGGGGTATCAAAATAAAATTTTACTCGTATTAATTCAATATCAAACCAAAACGAACTTCGAAAATGTAAATTAATTTTTGTAAATTACAAAACAGCAACAGCCTCCTTTCATCTACGTAATCTACTGATCTCAGCTATAAAAATTAATATAATTTCTAATCTATGCAATAATAAAAGTAAATAGAGCTTAATACGTATGACATTAAGTGGGGAGTCGCCCGCGGAATCGGTTGTGATAACGCTAGTAAATATACGGTTAGTTAATTAGATAATTTGAAATAGCAAAGGATTACAAAATGGATAAAAAAAGCACAGAAATAGTAAGACCGGCGGCTTTCTGGGTGCAGTTTTTGGCAACTATATCAAGTAAGTTGGTTCTTGTGTTTGTTTATCCTTAAATAAATAAAGTGTGAACTATTTGTGGATAAGGTGTGAAGTATTAGTGACCTAAATTAAGGATCTTTTGTCAAAGTTAATTTGGACTTTGACTAACTCAAAAGAATACCTAATTTTAATTGTTTTTAATACATTTTTATTAGCTCGCTTTCTTATCTGTCTGTTTGTTTGATGTTCGGTGGACATTTTGCAGTCGACTTTAAGCTAAATCCTTAATAAACCTGAGATCTGATTCTTTGAACAAAGCCCAGAACTGCATGACACTAAAATTAATTCGTTTTAAGAACGTAGGATGCAATGATTATCGTTTTTTTTAAATTAATGTAATGAAGTCACAGAAGTTTCTAGATTAAAAGTTAACAAACATAGTAATTGATAAATTGTCATTAGGTAAGTTGTTAAAATTCTGCATGTAAATTTCAAACCGGTAGCCATTGCAATGGGTTGAATTTTTAGTATACATCGTAAATGTAGACCAAAGAATTGCAAAATAATGGTCTTTTAAAGCTGACCTAATGATGGAAACAGAAGGTGGCAAACAAACCAGCATAACTGTTAAACGCATAGAGTGTCAACTTATTTGACTTAGTCCCGATTCTGTGCTTATACACCACGGAATAGAAAAAACAGTGGAAGTGGCATGAGCTTCGCTTAGTATCAGACCTGTTGTCGTCAATACTCAAACTACCATAAAAACAACACGCCACCATGGAAAATGTTTTTGGTGCGGCTATCGTTTTTACATTCCAAAATAGCACAATAAGGCATGCTTCTGGATTTATTTCCTATTTTTAACCGACTTCAAAAAAGGAGGAGGTTCTCAATTCGAATGTATGTTCTTTTTTTTTTTTTTTTTTTTAATGTTTGTTACCTCAGAACTTTCGACTGGGTGAACCGATTTTGAAGATTCTTTTTTTGTTTGAAAGCTGGTGCTTCCCATTTGGTCCCATTCTTATCATAATGAAGATTTGATGATGGAGTCCATGAGGAATCGACGGAACTCTTCAAAATTTATAGGCACACCTATAGCGATTTTGGTATTTTTCATTGTAACTCGTGTATTTGCTCTTGGAAAACACTATTTGGTAAAGTGGAACTGATGATGGAAACCACAGATGGCCACCGGAACTCCTAAACGGTATATATTTCAAGGGTGGCGACAAGATATTTCGATTAAGATAGTTGAGCGACTATGACGAAGCATATGTATGTTTAAGTATTTGACTATGACTTTCCCACGGCGTTGCTTGCGGCGAGATTGAATTTCAATGTTCTATAGTTTCTTATTAATTCTTATTAATTAAAGTGGGACTACATAAAATAACAGTATAATTATGATCACTAAAAAGTATAAAATAAAATAAAAGTTTAAAAAAACAAAAAAACCGCCTTCAAAAAGCAAAAAATAACTTCATTTAAAATGGTAGGTAATAGGTCAGTCCAACTGAAGTCGGCGTCCAACAATATTTTAACCAAAAGCAGACTTCAGTTGGACTGACCTATTACCTACCATTTTAAATGAAGTTATTTTTTGCTTTTTGAAGGCGGTTTTTTTGTTTTTTTAAACTTTTATTTTAGAAATATCGAAATAAGCGATCGCGGCAAAAGTATGGTAGGTTATGCGGAACTCCGCATAACCGTGCTACACGTTACACACCCACTTGACACTTCTACTGTTTTTTCTGTTCTGTGTTATACACACTGCAAAAAAGTCGTCAAAAAAACGCTTATCAAATTGTTCAGCAACCTATAATAAAGTTAGATCAATGTGATAGTTTTAGAACAAGCCTATCGAATAAAATGCTATTTTTAATTTCAAAATCACAATCATAAAAGTACTTACGCGTGCTTACAGAACTAAAAACACATTTTGAATTTGCTTTATTATTATAATATTTAAAATCAAAGTGTCAACTTGAACTTGGGAAGTCGTTATACCTTAAACAGTAATAGGGACATTAATCCAATAAAATATTTAAATTTTAGGAAAAAACTTGTTTTTTGTAGCACAGGGTCTTTCTGGTCAGTGTTGATGACTACATAATAATGGTACATAATATGAATATAAATGCGACGCATATTATTGTATTATTTTCCAACAAAAAAAATAGCTTCTAAACCACTTCCTTGACACGGTCCAAGATGCTGATATGCTTACTGATCCACTAGGACGATTGAAGTTGAAAATAATTTACTTCATAAGTTGCTTTTTAGGGTTCCGTAGTCAAACTAGGAACCCTTATAGTTTTGCTTTGTCCGTCCGTCCTTCCGCAGCCTAGCTCAGAGATTTTTATTAGTAGAAAGCTGAAATTTGGCATGAATATACATATTTGTCACGCCGACAAAGATGTAAAATAAAATCATGTTTTTTTTTTAATGCACCTCCCCTACACGTACTGTCTTGGGGATATATTTCTTTTCTCGTCTACTCAATAGTGTGGGGTGACGTTGGATAGGTCTTTCAAAAATATAATGCCTTAAAGCGCTACACTACCCCCCTACACTGAGCATGGTCCGACAATGCTCACGCCCGGTTTTTGAAATAATAGTTTTTGTCGCTTTGTTTGCGATTTGTATACGTACGTATAATTTGTTGCTTATTTTTAAGTACTTGTTTGTGTGTAATTCCGTGTCTGACGCTTTGGCATCAAATTTGGCGCCTACTTCCTCAATCGCTGCAAAGTGCTAAGACATCATAAACTATATTGATGAGGCACTTTAGAATGTTCACAGAGCTGTATTTGAACTGCAATCTTGTTGTATAATTGAGGTTTTGTGCAGTTGACATAACTGCAGGGGTAATTCTAGGTGATAAAATCCATATTGTCTTTAACCTGCAATAACGTTAACGTTTTGACAGCACTTAATATTTACTTGACAGTAATGGCGGCCGAGTAAATAACAACACCATTACACGTCCAAGACAATATGGTTTTTAACAAGTTGTATAGAGTCCTGCGAGCTTATTGTCTAACGCACTCGCAATCACGATCGTTTTCATTTTTAAAATCGAAGGCTTGTCTGCATACAAAATGAAAACAATTGCTCCACTTTGAAGCCAGTTGCAATTGCGAGTGCGTTAGACAATAAGCCCACCGGTCAGACTGCTTAGTCCGCTTCTAACGACTGCACAATGACTGCACTAGGACGGATTTCAATGGAACTGAAATATGAAACTCTGTCAGACCGTTAGGTACCTACCGCCGCATGATGTGTGGTTACCATTACCATCCATTAGGTGGGTAGTGTGCTATTTTCCCTTCTCTTTACCATATTTTTTTTGTATACCTACTAATGTGTTGATGATGACTATGATTGACAGTATGATCTTTTAATGGCTTTTACTAGCTCTACATAGTAAAGCTGTTACAAGAGATCCTGGTACACAAGATTATGCATATCTGGATAAACACTGCGGGGAGTTAATGGCGTGACGCAATAAAAGGCAAACTCGTAATGCGTTCGGATAAAGAACATTGATGTTTTTGATGGGATCATGTTTACTAAACTTATCACATTTAGAATTTCATTGTCATATCACTTAGAGCCTTATCGCACTGGCGTTTGTCGAGCGAGTTGAAAGCGAGGCGAGCGCGCAGCGAGTATAGCGCCGAGGACACACTGGAACACAATAATGCGAACAATTGGAAATTATTTATTTTACTGTTGCTTTAGATTTAACAGCCTTGGAAACAGGCAATGTATAATACCAATTATGTTGATTGTTTAACGAAAATTAAGAAGATAACGTCATACAAACATAACTTTTTTGAGCACTTTTAACGCCATGATTCAAAATTTAAATGAACAATTTGGATCCTTGAACCCTTTGTAACTTTCATTAGGTTAAGCTAGGTTAGGGACGTACGTGCATGAAGTAGTGTTGTGAATTTAAGCTTCGAAGCGTAAACTACAAGACTTGAGTCGCGACTTCTGAGTCTAGAAGCCTCGAACCTTAAAGCCTCGACCATATAAGCCTCAACTTAATAAGTTCGCATTGTTGCTTACGAGCACAGAAACCTCAGAGTCTTTAAGCCTCAAGCTTTAAAGCCTCCTAAGCTTTGAAGGTTTAAGTCTATAAGGTTTGTAGCATTTAAGTCTTAAAAGCTTTTAACAAAGTAGATTAATTTATGTTATCTATGCCATATTTGATAATTATACAGGATGCCCGTGAGGAACCCGAGAGATTTTAACAGTATAATCCTGAGGTCGTTAGAAGTAAAAAAACCATGCAAGTGCGGGTCGGACTCGCCCACTGAGAGTTCCGTACTTGTTGTTGTTGTAGCGGCAACAGCAATACATCATCTGTGGAAATTTCAGCTGTCTAGCCTAGCTAGCCTAGGTTCATGAGATACAGCCTGGTGACATGACGGACGGACGGACAGCGGAGTCTTAGTAATAGAGTCCCGTTTTTACCCTTTGGATACGGAACCCTAAAAACTAGGTAGACCTAGACCTCCACACCGGACACCGTCAAATTAAGGGTTAAAAATAAATATAGGTACAGTCAAGTGTAAAAATATAGGTGCACATAACCAATCAAAAATATGTCCCATAGTACCTTAACGTCAGCGAAATAAGGCCTCGATACATAATTATGAGAGGATGAAATCGATACGTATTTTTGCACTTGACCGTACAATAATACTTTCTTCCTATAACGCTCATTGTTTGAGCTCTTAACGCTTAACTCAGGCCTTCGAGGTTCCGGGCCTTGAGCTTTCAATAAGCCGAGTTTTTAAAGCTTGAGCTGTCTATGAACCCCGAGTCTTAAAGACTTGCTCTTAAGAGCTCATAAAAAGCTTGAGTCGTTAAGGTTCTGAACCGTTTCTGAGCTCAAACCTTTAACGCTCGAGTCTTCAAAGCTTGAACCTTCAGGGTTTGGAAGTCTTTAAGGTTCAAAAGTCTTCAAGACTAGTCTTTTCACAACACTAGCATGAAGTGGTTGATTAATGCAGAGGAAGCGAAAGTTGTATGTTTAGACCGGTGCACCGGGCATTCCATAGTCTCTAACCTGGTAACCCATCATTTTATCGAATTTCACTTCATCGATTGTATCATTTCATCGAATTTCATTTTGTCGAACGGTAGTTTCTGCTGAAACCAAGATGTTTTCAGGATATCTTAAACATTAATTACGTAGGTTAGGTTTGGTTAGAAATGTCATTTTGGCGTTTCGATGAAATGAAAATTCTGCGTAATGATACGTAAGTTGAAAAGTGTTTCGATAAAATAATAGGTACCCCTCTAACCTACCCCACTGGGAGACAGGCGTGAAAGTCTGTATGTAGGTAAGGTTAGTTTCGTAAACTTGCGTCACGGGAATTAAAATATATAGGTTATCAATCATTACGTAAGGTTATGTGCAATGACGTTAATTACAATGATGCATTCAACGTAATCGTACAAGAGAATAACTTCACTGTGTTTGCTGCAGCTTTAAATAACACTTCGTATAGATGCCGCGTTGTATTCGGTGCGAACCCTGGGTCGGCTTTGTTGATTCCACGATAAAGACAAGATATTGATATTATTATCGATGCGATGAGTATCTCGTTCAATAAATTTCGTTGGCAATACAGCGTGGCAATGCTGCCAGTGTATTTGGAACTTTTGAGCCAGGCGCTATCCGAGCCGGGAAATAATTGTAGAGTTATTGACGAAGCATGTTGCTGTTTGATTTATGTACAGCCAAGGACTCTAATTGATGAGCCACTATGGAACCCTGTCTCAAAACGTTAATAATTAATTTTGGCGTAATTTCTTTCATGTGGCTTAACGCTGTCATTATGACTGTACCTACGCTGTTGACGAAGCATGTTGCTGATTAGTTTATGCACACTGTTGATGAAGCATGTTGTTGATTAACTATTGTAAACTCCTGACGAATGCATGTCGCTGATGATGCATTATACATATCGAATTTACATTATTCAACAAGTTCAAAACATCCAGCTTTAAAAACCCGAATTGTACTATTTCACTGCAATGTTGTCGTTTGGTGTACAATAAATGTTTGGTGTACAATAAAATTGTAAGTTGTAGTATTGTATTGTCGTCTATACATGTTACAATTTCTTTGTTTTAATATAACGACATGTTTAGCCTAGTGACCCTACAAAACTAGCGGTTTCGGGTTCGATGAATGTACTAGGACACATAGTTAATCCTCCAAAAGATATTTCTTTCAAACAAACCTACCTCGGAGGACCAGTCTTGACCTAACCCAACACCGAGTGCGATTGCGTGGCGTGTCTAGTCTCTGAACGTTGACATTTAAAACCTTATATTATTATTGTATTTTTTTGGAATTTTATACCTTCTACTGGTTGTTTGTATAAATGTATTTCTGACATAGAAAAATAACCTCTAAAATCACTGTAAATTGTAATGCCTATTTTATATAATTTAAGCCGTGAGAAGTGCTGGTCGCTTTTCCAGACACGCCGCTTTAAATGACATCATCCGTCGGTCTCTTGGCTCAATAAATGTGCCGGCCCTTTTAGAGCCGACCGGCATTTGTAGAAACGATGGCAAGAGACCTGACGGAATGTCCTTGGTCCCGTGGAATATGGGACGGGTGTTAGTGTGGGATGCAACCTGCGTAGATACGCTAGCCCCATCACATCTCCACCGGACCTCTAATAGGGCTGGTGCGGCAGCTGAAGCGGCCGAAAGCATAAAGGTAGGCAAATATAGTGGTCTCGGCCCAGAATATATGTTTGTTCCATTCGGCGTCGAGACCCTTGGTCCGTGGGGTCCTAGCGCTAAAAGCCTCTTCAATGAAATTTCGAAGAGGCTCATTGACGTCACTGGTGACCGAAGAGCTGGCAGTTTTCTCGCTCAACGCATAAGTTTAACTATCCAGCGAGGAAATGCTGCCAGCATCTTCGGGACGATGCCGCAGGGCCCTTTTTTAGATATAGGTTTTTAATTTTAAAATATAGTTAAGTTTATAATTTTAATTTTAGTTTTGTATTTCATTATTAATATTGTATTACCTTGAATATTTTTTGTCCCTAAATAAACATTTTCGTTATAATAGCCGTACTATTAAATTAATAAACCGACTTGTAAAAGATGCCTTGACGGCCATGATGCGGCCAATTTAAATAAATTTTTGTTTCGTTTAGTTTTGATGTTTTGTTTCAGTTGCCTCCCTCACAAGCTTGACAGGACTCGTCTACGCTTGGCCGTCATATACAACGGAAGGCTTCAAATCCAATGAGACCGTCCTCTCCCACCCTATGAGCCCCACCGAAGTCTCACTGCTGGGCAGTTTGCCCAACATCGGCGGGCTGGTCGGCACTCCATTTTGCGGCTACGCGATTAATAAGTTCGGAAGGAAATACACTGCCATGCTGTACGGGTTGCCTTTTGTGGTAAGTGCACCACACTATTGCAGAAATTTGGACAAAACATTAATTTAGCTGGACGTGAAAAACACACTAAGACTGATTAAATGGCAAAACATGAAGATCGTGCAATAAATTCTGACATCTTTATAAAATGGTACCTAACTTATGTTTAACAAATAAATTTATCTTTATCTTTTAAGGTGTATTCCTAACAAATTATGACAAATATTAGGCAATCAGGGGAAATCATTCGTGTACCTTTTACAATTGCCACAGTAATTGAATAACATAGTGTTTTAGCTAATAAACATTGATCGTAGAGTAAAGATGGATATAATAAAATTTACAGGAAATTTTACGCATTTTTTTGTAAAAAGTAATTATAATGCTATTCGTATAAATTTTCAAGATTTGAGCAAAAAAGTGAACCCCCACTCTTTCGGACTTTTAGTATATTCATCCAAACACCTCAAGGTATTAATATTTGCCCTGGTTTTATTAACTTTCTTGAGCTAGTCGAGTTTTTTTCGGAAAGGACTTGGATCTAGCCTGTTTTGATGAATGAGAATACATATTACGTTGCCGATATTAATAAAATGAACGAAAATAACGGAAATGTTTGAAAAGAGAAGACAATGCAGGAAATGGAATTTCTACATTTAATTTTGTTTGTTTTTAAAATTGCACAACTTACTAAACGTTAAGGAACTATAATTCAAAAGTTTGACTATCTGGTGGTGGTTATTATGCTCTGAAGTTTTTAAAGATTTGTAATCTAAGATCTTTAATGTGTTGCCAACCTTGAAGAGCAAGATAGACAGTCTTCTAAACTAGACGTTCTGAAAATCACCTTTTTGGCTTATAAAAGCAGAATCCATTACAATGTACGATGATGTCTCTGTTATCCTCAGAAACATAGAGTTCATAATTAAAACTGACTTACTCTTTCTAGCTATCCTGGTTAATAATCTCCATGACTTCCAACGTGCCGCTAGTGATGGCTGCAGTAGGCTTGGCTGGAGTCGGTGCTGCAGGCCAGATAGTCACCGGAGTATACGTCTCCGAGATCTCCCAGGACTCCATCCGAGGAGCATTAACGTCCAGTGTAGTCTCTGGTTTCTTCCTGGGACTGCTCTTTTCGTATATCCTGGGTGGCTATCTGACGTATACACAAGTCGTGTATACTCATCTGACGCTATCAGTTCTTTATATTCTGGGGCTGATGCTGTTGAAGGAATCTCCTGTGTTTTTGATGCAGCAGGGAAAAGAGAAGGTAAGTTTTATGTAGATGGCTCTACCAAGCAGTTTTCAATTTGACTTTGCCATTCGTCATTGAAGCATTTACTGTGGCTAGCTTAGTTAGTGACTATTAACTTATGTAGCTAGCGGTCCCGGGTTCGATCCCTGGTAAGGATAATATTTGTTTGATAAGCACGAATATTTATTACTGATTTTTATATTTTTTATTAGCATCTACTTGTCACTCTACTCATTGTTAGTCATTTTCCAGTAAGCCCAAAGTAAAGTTCTTTTTTAATATGAAATGTGTTAGTGCTATTTTGTTGTGCTTGTGACAATTTATTTTTGTAATTTGACGTGTGATGATCACTTTGAAGTGGGAGATCAATTATTAGTCTTATATAAAATAATATAATTTTACGTTATGCGTTATTCGTCATTATGAAATAATAAATTCTATTATTATTTGCAGGAAGCCGCCGAGTCAATAGCGTTCTACCGTCGCGTGTCTGTGACGTCAAAAGAAGTTGAAATAGAGATAATGAAAATAAGATTACAGCTCGATCCCAGAATAGACGAGATACTGCATGGAGAAAACGGTAACTTCCACAATTATCAACTAAAACTTATTCACGATTGCTTAAAGTCACTGACCGCTTAAAGTGTTCAACACTGACGATCATTACCTTATGGGTTTTCGGGCCCAGAATACGATCTGTTATTTATTTATTATTATTATTTATTTATTAAAAACAAACAACATGATACAATAATATTAAACGCCCTGCAAAACTGTTAGAACAGCTTGACTGCAGGAATGTGTCCGTGAAAAAAATCTGCTTTATTCTAATGTTAAATATAGCTTACAGTATGTCTTATACTATTATGGAAGTGACCCTAATAAATATTTTTTGACTAGCCTCTTAAATCTACAAATATTTGGCTCCTGCCGGATATCCTCGGGCAAACTATTCAACACATATGGCACACGTTTCCTTAATGTTCTGTCACCAAAGTAATTATTCACTCTAGGTACCTCAAATTTACCCGCAGATACCAACCTTGTGCCATAATTATGACTTATATGAGATAGGTTATGCTTATGCTCTTGACTATCATGGTTATTTATTGCTAAAAGGTATTTATGTTTTACACTAACTGGAAGAATTTTACAAATTTTAAACAATTTCCGATAATCTTTATTACAGCTTTCTCTAGTTTTATTACTAACGAGTAATTTTAAAAACCTTATTTGCAAAGATTCTAATTTATCTAAATGGGTTTTAAACGTGAGACCATAACTATCAAGAGCATAGCCCAATAATTGTACCTAATCTCGTTTTTAACCTGAGCGAGACGTTTGAGCTTCCAGGCGCAGGCAACGGTACGTGTTATCCGCTGCGTGCGTATTCCCCCCCCCCTGTACATTTTGTCACCTCTCACAGGACATCACGAGTGCCGCGCGTAAACTTGACAGACTTTAATCACCTCAGATCTTAATTATTACTTTATATTGAAGTTTAAACATCATAACGATCTTATCACGAGGCGACGTAACCTTTGTTTGCAAAATAATCCAATAGGTAATGAGCAAGTTCATTTGCTTTATGTTATCTGATAACATAACACTGTCTATTAGCTAACTTGTAATTGCGTTTATAAGAATCATATTTCGACAATACTACTTGCAAAAGGCGTTGACTCATAAACTGAAATTATTTTAATGTTCTTATAAATATCAATATAATAAGCAAACATTATAATCAAAGCCTTGAATAAATGTAGGGTACCTAGTCGCTGTAATTATTGTTGGATCTAATTCAAACAACTAAAATAGTAATAGTAGCAGTAGTAGTAGTAGTCGTAGTCGTAGTAGCAGTATTCTTAACCGTAGTCATAGTAGTAGTAAAAATTATATTTAAGCGAAAAAAAACAACGATAGATGGCGTCAGCATACCCTCCGAGTATGAAAAATCTAATTTCGTGGATCTTAAGTAGGGTCTTGGTGGCATTAATGGTCATGCGCCTACATTGGCCCGGATTGCCAGAGGAGATGTAGGTTCGAATCCTGCCTAAGACCGACGAAATTTTTTCGCTTTAATATAATTTGAATTACGTACAGACGTTTCTGTTAAAATTAAAAAAATAGTAGTAGTAGTTACATATAAGAGTAGTATTCTTAGTAGTAGTTGTAGTAGTACTAGTCGTCGTTGTAGTTGTACTGCGACGACGACGACTACTACCATCACTATTAACAACACTACGAGTACCTAGTGTTAAAAGTGGTGATTATAACTAATAGTAGAAGTTGAAATATAATAATAAGAAGCCGCAGCGAAGTAGTAGTTATAGTAGTAATAAAGAGATAGTTTAAACAAAAAACTACAAATTTATGGCATTAGTGATACCTTAAAATTTATTTTATCTTAGCGATTTAATTGTCTTTATTTCCTATTTCAGAACAAGCTGACTCACTGCTAAAGAAGCCACTTGATGAACAACCCCAAAAGCCAGAATCAGAATGGCAGTTTTTACGTAAGTTATTTTGAAAAAAGTTCAACACAATGTGCTTATTTAATAAAGAGTTTTTATGCCCACCAATCAAATAAAAACACTATTTACTAACTGAAGGAAAAAGTTTTTCTCTAAAAACATAAAATAATAATTCAAAAACTTACCAAAAGGCGTCAACAACAACCGGTCTCTTAATGTAATAAAATTATTATTGTAAAATATTTGTTGAAATGAATTGTAGTTTTTTTTTAGTCATAGTGATAAATAAATAATCTCACACAAATTTACGTAGTCCCAAACTACGCACTAGGCTTGTTCTATGGGTACTAAATAACGATAAACTTACTTATTATGTAGAGAGAAATACTTACTTTAATACATAGAAAACATTCAAGACTCACACCCGTATTCACAAACGACACTATGAGGTTTCACAGTGCTCTCGAACGCACAGGGTGGGTCAAATCGTCTTATACACAAAAGGTCGGTCAAAAAGGACAATCACAAAGTTGTATTGAACGCAGTGCGTTGACTCAGTGAAGGATACCTTAAGTATTGTTTGTGAATTACGGGTGTTAGGAACAAATACATCACACAAATATAATGCCCTTACCCGATTTGAACATGGGACCGTTATCTTTGTAGGCAGGGTCACTACCAACTAGGTAAACGGGTCATCACAAAAAAAATTAAAAAGTGCATTTTTTTTTCAGTAAAGTCTGAGTCATCAAAGCGGGCCTTGATAACGGTGCTACTGGTGATGGCAATAACCATTTTTATGGGTTCAATCGTACTCCAGGTAAATCATTAAATAAATATATATAATTATATATATTATATTCAATTATTTTGCTGCCGACTGTTCTTTTTCTGCACAGTCTTTGTCTGCTTATATTATTACACAACACTAACTTAATTTAACCGCAAGCATTTTTGGAAAACTTAAAATGTTATCCCACTCCGCTGAAGATTAGTTTATGACAAACAATAATTCGGACAACCATTGCGTTAGGACAAATTTAAATGTTATTAGAGATTTCGAGGGGTTTTTTGTGAGTGGGAGTTTGAATCTACCATCAAGGCAATAATGGTCTAAGATCCGAAGAGGAGACGACCTTCACCGAGCTGCTTCTTCGATCAAAAGTATTTTATATCAAATTTAATATGTTAAGTAATATGTAGCGAATGGGTTGCCTAAAAAAAAATTCAGTCCAGTGTATATTTAATTAAAAATTAAAAATTGTTTTTTTTTGAAAATTGCACCGGCTTGCTTATTAGACAAATAACATACCAATCGAAAGTATGAAGCCTATAGAATATGCAAACGTTAGGTTGTCTACTTTTTTGCCGTCATAACTATTGGGTTGCCAGGTCTAAACAGGAAGTCGGTAGTAATAAATTGCACCGGTCTGCTTATTGAATAAAATGTATACCAAAATGAAGATCATTTCTTTGCGAACACGGTGATATAGGGTTGCCTACGAAAATTCAGTCCAGATTCCGGGTTGCCGACTTTTAAAAACCGAAATATTGATGCGAATGAATACGTGCGACCGAGAGATCCCAGTGAAAAATCCAGTGCGATACAAGAGCACGTAGCATTGCAGCTGCTATTTGTCAAAATTAAATAATGTGAATGTGTACAGTCAACAGCATAAATAAGTGATCATTTATGTACAGTACCTACCCCAATGAAAATGTTAAGCACTTTAGTGCGTTGTCATAGTAAACTTCAAACAGAACATCAAACGACACACATGACAATGACAATGACATTCACTATGACAAGGTTCTAAGTATGCTCAACATTTTTATTGGGTGACTGTACTTTGTCGCTTTCAATCGTTTCACAATTTTGTATAACATTTCAGACACGACGTTAAAGTGACAAGGTACATAAATGATTACTTATTTATGCTGTTGACTGTACAAAAGTAATAACAATAATGAAACAAAATAAAAATAGTTCAACAAAACAAAATAACCCTCCTTCTGACGCAGTCGGGTAATAAATATAGTTCAATTATTATGTTACAGTCATACACAATAATATTTAGAAATGTCAAGATGCGGAATTTAAATAAAAGTAATAAAAATAACAATTCAATATAGGTAGGTACTCTAAAGAGGGGCGAGCCCTCTTATAAATAAAAACGATGTTTACTTGTACAATATTCAACTTTCTTTTATTTTTCTCATTGATTAAGGTAATACATGGTAGGTGTAACTTTGATCATAGCTCTGGAGCAACTCCTTGAAAATTCTCCAGAAAACAGACGATCGCTGTTCCATCGAAGTTTATTTTTAAATTTAAAAATTTAAAAACAAACTTTACATAAGATATAAAAAGGTATACTGAAATAAGGCCTATTCTACTATTTACAACCTTATTTCAGTACATTCCTCGTCCCTCTGGGGACAAGGAACGGAACCTACCCGGCCCTAAAGAACTACCTAAGTGAGGATTATAACTATCCGTTTCCCTCTAGGAAATAGCTTTCTGTGTAATCAATATATCGGTGGAAATTTTACTTGTCAAACCGATATTTCAACACAAAAAACTTTCGACCTTGAAAACCTCACTAAAAAAAGATCGGCGGATAGAAGCTAATTACCTACCTGCCTAACCCTACAAAGAAATTTGATAGCCAAGCATAGAAGATGCTGGACCACCAAAAAGAACTTGACAGTCAAGCATGCTGATCTACCAAAATGGATTCGACAGTCAAGCATGGAAGATGCTGGACTACTGACCATCCAACATGGAAGATGCTGGATCCCTAACATATATCCGACAATCAAGCACGGATGGTGCTGGATTACCAACATAGGCTTGACAATCAAGCATGGTATATGCTGGACTACTAACAAATTCAACAATCAAGCATGGAAGATGCTGGATTGTCTCACAATTATAGAACAGTGAATGAATTTCTTTATTTAAAAAGAAATTCATTGTCTATGGACATTTGTCCACTTTTATCCGTCAGTGAGCTGACCTTTGTCAAGTCACTCTCGGATTCAAGCATCTGAAATACAATTTCTATTTTTTTATCTACGCCCTACTTAAAAAAATCAAAAAATCACAAAACATAAAATTATAAACAATTACAAAATCACAAATACAAAACTAAGTCGCGCCTGTGTCTCACATCTCGGCCTGAGATATGGACACAGCGTCTTCGCAGAATGATGATGAACTGCAATTTCTTCCTGATGACACATCAGGTGATTGCAGTATCAACATCCTGCCCAGTCTGAAGTGTGTGGCTTGTAGCAGTTGCAGTAGAAACATGAAAAGTAACACATATTAAACACACAATAATCACAAATAAGGAAAGAGCAGGTTAAGCTCTCAGGTGGGAGATTCTAAAAGAAATTAAAATTATATCCATCAATGTGTAATTTCCTTAAGCTTCTTGCCTAGAAAATCATCCACTATGAACAAAAAAAAACA